>BSAI01000072.1:70224-124363 GCA_036245035.1 Adrianichthys oophorus | reverse complement strand
GGGCAGGGCCTGTCCACACACTCAAATGTTACAAACATAACTGTTGACTCCAAAAATCTTCACATACAAACATGTCAACATGTACACAATACAAATGCAGCTCACACGCACACTTATGTATACAAACACACACATGTAAAGCATTTCATTCTGTCATACATACTGTTAGAACAGTTTTTTTCAGAATTTTATCAGAATCTAAAACAATAGTTGATAGAAAATCATATAACTCAGTTAAAAATTCAGAGTACGGGCCAGGAGGACGATAAATAATTATGAATGAAACAGATTTTGGAGTTTTCCTGTTTGAGTGATTTATAGACAATATGATGTTTTCAAAGGAACTATAAATGTGTTTGACTTTAGTGTTAGGAAGTAAGCTAGACTGTGATATTACTGCTAACCCACCTCCTTTCCCAGAAATCCTGGATTTCTGATGGTTATTATAATTAGGGGGGGTTGCTTCATTAAACCTAACATAGTCATCCTGTTGGAGCCAGGTTTCTGTTGGGGCTAGCAGGCTAAGTTTGTTATCATTCATTAACTCATTGACTAAAAGGGACTTTGAGGAAATGGATCTAATGTTTAGTAACCCACATTTAATGACATCATGATTTTGCTTGTTGTTCTATAGAGTACTAGTAACTTGACTTTCAGTACATAAGCACATAAGCTAAAGCTAGGAGCTGCTGGACTACCTTTGTATGGGGTTTGCACCAGCACTAAAGAGAAGCTCAGAGGAGAGTTTTAAACTGCTGCTCTGTACCCGGGTCCCATCTCTGGGTTGTCAAGTTGCACGGCTAACGCTAGCAGAAATGTTCCTAGAAAGAAGAGTGGCGCCGTCCACAGTGGGATGGATGCCATCTCTCCACATGAGACCGGGCTTTCCCCAAAACGTGCTCCAATTGTCTACAAAGCCAACACTGTTTTCTGGGCACCATCTAGCAAACCTGCAGTTAAATGATGAAAAGCTGCTGTACATTTCATCACTAGGTTTGGTAAGGAACCAGAGAAAATTAGTGTCCGACATCGATTAAGCAAGATTCAACACACAGACTCAACAACAACACACAGATTCAACGTTTAATGTAAGGACCTGTGATTGTCTCCGTCGGGCGTTGTTACGGTCTGCACCAATCACGACTCGATGACCAACCACTGGTTAATGCTCACCCGGAAATGACATTCCCAAGAACTTGGCCCAAGTTCCTGGGAACTCTATATGTCGAGTTGGCTTCTTTCACATTTTGGAGTAATTATTGTTGTGTGTGTGTGTGGAGTGATTTATGTATGTAGTGTTTTGTGTAGTGTTGTGTGTAGTGTTGTGTATTAGTGTTGTGTGTACTACATTACACACAACACTACACACAACACCTCATAAAACACTTACACAAGGTACTAACTTTGCAGGGTGCCCAAACCTTTGCACACGCCATTATTTTGTTTTCTGTTATTTTGAGAGGGTCAGTGGTGGAAATCAAGCCTCATGTGTCTTTCCTTTTTTTGGGTTCTTTATGCACAATTCATTTATAACATTTTACCTGGGGTGCCCAAACTTTTGATACCCACTGTAGTGCTGTGAGTAGTGTTAGTGTGGGTAATGGGTGGTTAAGGCCGTCTAGGATCGTCTGTAGGACAGAGCCAGAAATAATAGAACTATCCACTTCTCACAGTTCCTTTGCAGTCATGAAAATGTGTGGACTTCTTGATGTATTCTGAACATGTGAATGAAAATTTGAATTCTTCATGAAAGGAACATAAACAGAAATTGTAATTTATTATTATTTAAAGGCTCTCTTAGAGAATCATGTTCTCAAACGTTTCTTTGGATGTTTTAATTTGAGTAAAGTCCACTGCTGTCAGTTGGTGCAGGTATTGTAGTTCCTCCTGTTCTTGCCTCAAATGTAAAACCCAAAGGTTGTCTACACAAAAACTCCTTTCCAACTCTGAACATTGGATTCTTCTGCATTTCTCTTGAGTCAACAGCTTTGTTTCAACCTCATGCTGAGAGATGTGTGTGGACTCTGTGTTATTCACATCTAGAACCTGCAATGTTTTTAGAGGGTGGGGTGGGAGTTCTGAATATCAGTTTGGTTCACCTGGTTTCAAAATAGAGGTGGAGCTTATTCTTCTGACCTGCTGAAGGTCTGGACTCACACACTTCTCGGGTCAGCAGGGAGGGGTCAGAGCCGCAGACTCTGTCCATCCATCGGCGCCTCTCCGTCCTCCGCATGTGATCCCAGTCTGTCTGGGGGTGTGTGTATGTGTGTGTATTAGATGGATGTCCATACATCACTTTTGACCTTTAGTGGCTCTTCATAAAAACTTGTTTCTTTGGTGATTTAATCTGCGAACCCCAGAACCTACAACAGGAGAAGCTTGACTCAAGCCCCAACCTGAACCCCCACACGGACTCAAACATATTTTCAAAGAGATTTTATTCCAGCATCAGAGAAAGTTGGATAAAAGTTTTCAATAAAAGTGAACAAGGCTACAAAATAAAAGTGTGTGATGGCACAGGTCCATGTTCTGTAGCTCCGCCTCCTGATCTTTTTACCGATCTTTACTTCCAGAAGCTCAATATGCTGTACCTTGTACCTGTGTCACCCTTCATCTTTATCACAATAAAAAAGGCTTAATTAGTGTTCCCAAAAAGTGAATAAATAAAGTTGTTTATACACATAAATGAAGTTTGTCTTTACATTCAGAGACAGAAACCATTTTGTTACAAAATTATGTCAGAGAATAAGAAATCCTGGGAGGCTGGAGCCATTCGGAAGGTTCATCTTCATAGATCAAGTGCTTCAAGGTTTCCTGACTGAAAACATTAGATGATCCTTTCCAGAGAAGATCCATCATCCAGGCCTTTATGTGTGACCTGGGTTGACCTGTGACAGATAGAAGGAGGCAAAAACTGATGGAAGGTTCAAACAGAAACTGTGAGAGCTGCAGGACCAGACCTCTCTGGACCCAGGTTCCTGCACAAACCTTGTTGTTGCAGAAGCCCTGACCCAGGACCAAGCCGAACAGTGAGTTCAGAATGTTGACAGCACATAGGACTGCCTCCAGGGCGCTGGTTGCCCCCATCACGCTGAACAGAACTATATTCCATTGGACCACAGACCTCGGCTCCAGACAAACACCAGACCACAAAGTCTGATTGTGCAGATATCCCAAGAACCTGAAAATGAGACATAAGCAGACATGGAACAGCAAGAGTCAGACTGAGAAGAACTGCTGCCTAACCCCCCCCCCACACACACACGTTCACCTCACCGGCCTGGGATGGGCTTCAGTGGGACTCCCCACGTCAGACCAGAGGAGGTGTTGTAGAGACACTTAGGACCTTGAACCAGACCTGTGGCGCTGACACAGCAGCAGATGACAGCAGCTAGAAAGGCCAAACCGGAGTAGAGCACCTGACACAGCATCTGCACACAGACACACACCTGTGAGGGCGGAGCTTTGGATTGGACAATTGGCTTGCATCTTCCCAATGCTCAGGGTCATTCAAAGCAGAAGCTGAGAGCAGGTGAAGACCTGCAGTGGTTCCTATCTTTATACTTTCTTCTTGGTGAGTTCTGAAGGACTGATGCAGAATTTCTTTGGTTTGTAATAAAGGGAAGTCTCTACCAACATGAAGCCATGAAAACTGCTTTTGAAGATCCAGCTCACCTGACCTCGAAAGACACAGCAGCCCTTGGTCTTACTGGTCTGGATGAAGTCTCGAGCTCCCAGTAAAACCTGAAACCAGAAGAATCCTCCAGTTCTATACTTGGATCAGATGGCTCACATGAATCTGACTCAGCTTGCAGCACACAAGCTGATGTACATACCATCAACCCTGAGCCCCACAGACCTGTGACCCAGGTGGCCTCTTTGGTCACATGTTTTTCCAACAGGAAGTGGATTTTCAGCTCTGGAAACAGCAGCAGGATATTGCACAGAATGCAGACTGTTGCCATGGGAACCAGGGCCACTCCGACACATCGCAGACACCTTGATACGCACATCTGTGAGCCAGGACAGATTACACAGAGCTGCAGGGGGCATCCTGAGTTTTTCCCCAAACCCCCAGTTCTACCCCAACTGAAGAGCAGAAAACCTACAGTAGATCAAACCAGGGGTAGGACCAGATATTACCAGGTAGAACCAAGTATGACAGAACCTGAAAGAACCTGACAGAACCATAATGAAACTGCCAAAATAATAACTGAAGCAGAACTATGAAGAGAATTGAGTAGATATTTTTTAGTAGAAATACTATGATAGCAAATGAACACAACTAACAAGTATGTAGTTTCATTGACTATGAAGAAAACCAGATGAAATTCATGGTTAGACGTATGAAAAGAAACGTATAAAACTTTTTCAGCAGAGAACTAAGAGGTTAAACAGATAGAACATTCAAGGACATGGACAAAATCAAGATGCAAAGAACCTGAATGAAACCTCAATGCATTCTAAGAAGAAACTAAGAAGAACAGTGGACAGAACTCAGAAGACTATCGACAGAACCAAGATGTAAACCTGACAGAACCAAGTAGCATACCAGTCAACTGTAAAGAGAACCAAACAAAACAAAGAAGAGAACAGGACAAAACACTCAAACTATCGGAAAAATGACAACCATCCGGAGAACCAGAAGGAATTTTAAAGACAAGCAGACAAATTTATGGAGTGAACCAGACTAAACAGTATTGTGAACCACAAAGAGAACCAGACAGAACTAAGAAGGAAACCTAATATAACTTGGAACAGAACTGTCAGGAACTAAAAAAGTGAACAGAATAGAGTAATAAAGAGAGCAGCAAAGAAATATGACGCAAACTGAAGAGAAAAAGAAGAGAATCAAACAAATATAATTTAGTATGTAAAGAACTGGACAGAACTACGAAGAGAACTCTATAGAACATTGAATCTATCCAAATATTTGGAAAATTAGAAGAACCAAACCAAACTGATGTGGACCGAGCTAAAAAGCAACCCTAAAAGAACGTAAAAAAACGGGACCAAACTAAGATGCAAATCTGTTATAAATCATGACGAGAACCGGACATGTGAGGAGAACCAAATAAAACACTGTAGCAAACCCATCATGAGGTGAACTGGACAGAACCAAGTATAAGATACAGTACTAAGAGGAGAACAGTATAGAACTATGAATAGAACCAGATTGAACTATATGGTGAACTGAAGCATGGTGAACAACAAAGAACTAAGAAGTGAAGCAGAAAATATCGAAATAATAAAATAATATTAAATTAACCCAGAAACTGTATTTTATTTCTCTAAGAGGCAAAAGCTGAACTCAAACATCATTGTCCTACACAGAAACCTTTATAAGTAATGAAAACATGAACACTGGAGGATTTCAATCAAACAACTGAAAAATAAATCTCCACTCACCATGCAGGCTGCAGCTGAATCTGCCGTCAACAAACACTGTTATATTCAGAGGCTGTGGCACGAGTGCGTGTCATCAAAAGAGGAAAGAAGTGACGAAACCAGAGTGGTTAAAGCTGGAGGAACACAAATGCAGAGGAAGAAAGATGATTCACTGTATACTAAGATTCATGTGAGAACCATATGAAGACAACAAAATTCTCTCACCTACAACTTACACAAAAACTTCAAACCACAACAGTACACAACAGTAAAACCAAAAATCTGGATGGAGTGAAGCTGCCTTACAGCATGTCATTTGAGTCCAGAGAGAGCAGGCCATCGTAGCGGTCTCACCTGTTGCAGAGGAACATGTGAACTGGTCTGAGGAACAAGTAGGTCTGCTTGACAAGCTACACCTGTTACAGATGTTCTGTAGATAAATGTTAAATGAAGAAAGATGATCTGGGAATAAAGACATTTGGAGACAGCATGTTCTCCAACAGCCCCCCCACCCCACCCCTTCAGACTTCCAACATTCTCCAAACTTCTAGAAGACTCCTGACTGGTTGGGCTTCGGCTGTAAGGTTTATCACTTGTGCTATCCAAGACACGTTAACATTGGGAGTGGGGTCATCTGGAACCCACAAGACAGTGTCCTTTTTTTCAATGATTTTTTTTTGTTTTCACTGAAGTCCATAGCAGACATGAAATCCTGTCCACCTTTGAATCAGAATCAGCTTTATTGCCAAGTATGAATTTACCCATACAAGGAATTTGTCTTGGTGATGTTGGTGCCTGCATCAATAAATCAAAATACAATTTAATGGTAGGGTTAGCACATCAATGTAAGGGTGGGGTCATCTGGACCCCACAAGATAGCACAAGGCTATACTGACCCTTTTTTTCTCACAGACTGTTGGTGATAAAAATGTCAACTGCATAACATTTTGACATTTAACCCTTTCCTGCTCAGAAATCATTGCAAATCTAAATGCTGGGTGTCCAGAAGGGAGGCACTGGGGTCTATTTGTTGAATCTTTGGTTTGACTTCACCATGGATTTGAACTCATGGTCTCCCAGTTTAAGGATAGACACTCTTCCACCAGATCACTGAGCTGGTAAAAATATTCTTTGATGAGTTTCAGGAATATATCCCAACAGTACAACCATAGCCATCTCAACGGGCTTCACACCAGTATTTATGCAAAGAACATAAAGTGAGTTACAAAATTATAAACAATAGCTGGTTGCTAAATTAACTAAACAGACAAAACTAAACTGGCACCCCTGCCTTTAGACCCTCCTTCTCTGTGAGGAAAAACAAAACAAAAAAAAAACCTATCTTGGGGGGAAAAAAAAGAAACCTCAGGGGTGTCCATATGAAGGAGTAAGTAAGTAAGTAAATATTTAGTTCTATAGCACCTTTCCCAGATAGAAATCACAAAGTGCTTCACAAAAATAAAAACAAATAGAATTACAGCCAATAAAACACAAATTGCATACAAACAGAATGGAGGGAATTAAAAGCAAGATAAAACACGTTAAAAGACAAAAAAAGATTAAAAGCTTTTCTGAATAGAAACGTCTTGAGCTGACTTTTAAAACCTGCAACAGAGTCAATCTGTCGTATTGACAAAGCGAGGTCGTTCCAAAGACGAGGAGCAACAGCTTGAAAGACGAGGTCTCCTCGGGTTTTGTAGCGGGTTTGGGGGAATTTCTAACAGATTTTGGTTTGAAGACCTCAGAGACCGGACAGAAGAGTAGGAGGTTAAAAGGTCAGCAATGTACTTGGGGGTTTGTCTGTGCAAGGCTCTAAAAACTAGAAGTAGAATTTTTAATTCAATTCCAAATGTAACTGGGAACCAGTGCAAAGAGGAGAGTAGTGGAGTGGATCATGGATAGAGAGAATAAAACAGGGCCCAGCACTGAACCCTGGGGAACACCACAAGAAACCTTTTCCATTTCAGATGTTATTGAACCTACACTGATGTTGAAAGTTCTTCCTCTGAAATATGAGACAAACCAATCCAAAACAGACCCAGACAGATCATAGTCATCTTGAAGACGCGCAATCATAATGTTGTGATCAACAGTGTCAAATGCAGATTTGAGGTCCAGAAGCACCAAGACAGAGAACTGGCCAGAACCTGCTGCCATGAGCACATCATTAGAGACCTTTAAAAAAGCTGTTTCTGTGGAATGGTTCTTCTTAAAACCTGACTGGAAAATATCTAAGACGTTTTGTTGTTCCAAATAAAAATGTAGTTGCTCCACAACTACCTTCTCTAAAATGTTTGAGATAATGAGGAATCCTCTCCCAGGATGGACAGGTGATGTGCTGGAACTGTTCAAGAAGAATTAGCTTATCTAACTCTACAGCTACATGTTTAAAAAACAACTACATATTTGAATGACAACATGTTTGAAAAACAACTACGTTTGAAAAACAACTACATGTTTGAAAAAAACTACATGCTTAAATAACAACTACATGTTTAAATAAACAACTACTTGTTTAAATAACATCTGCATGTTTAAATAACAATTACATGATTGAATAAACATTGTTAAATACCTAACTTTAGTCCTCTATGTTTAGATTTTTAACATGTCAGATTACTGACCAAAAGGGTGATGAAAGGGTTAATCGATTGTCAGTCTTTATTACTTGAATCAAATAAAGAATATTTTCTGATTCTGGTGCAGCGGTTTGCTGGTAATCCTCTGCTTGGAAGATTGCAGGTTTGATTCCCACCTTGCCTGCTCATGTGTCAAAGTGTCTTTGGGCAAGACACTGAACCCCACATTGCCTTTGGTGGAAGGTTGGCGCCAGTGTTCGGCAGCAGAGCCACCATCAGTGTGTGAATAGAACTGACTAAAAAGCTCTTTGGGTCTTCAAGGATGGTAGAAAAGTGCCATATAAGTAATACGCCATTTACCATGTCAGCATAACAGTGTCTGGTTGTTGTGCAGAGGCAGAGTTTACAATTACATGTATAGAAATATATTTTACAAACTGTGTTCGTCACCAATGTTGTCATGTTCACAATGGGGTAAAAAAGTCTTCGTCGGCCATCAATTGTGGAAATTCTCCCATTAAAAAATGAGATAGGCCTGTAATTTTCATCATAAGTAAACCTCAACTATGAGAGACAAAATGTGAAAAAGAAAAAAAACAATCACATTGATATTTAAAGAAATAATTTGTAAATTATGGTGGAAAATAAGTATTTGTTCAGTTACAAAAGTTTAACTCAATACTTTGTTATACACTCGTTGAAATGCTTCTTACGAAGCCACTCCTTCAATACAGGGCAGTGTGTTTGGTAAGGTTGTCACGATGAAAGACCCAGCTACGTTTCATTTTCAAAGCCCTTGCTAATGGAAGGAGGTCCTTCCTTTACACGGATCAGTCTACCTGGTCCCTTTGCTGAAAAACAGCCCCAGAGCATGATGCTTCCACCTACATGCTTCACTACGCATGATGTTCTTTCGATGCAACTCAGCATTCTTTCTCCTCCAAACACGAGTAGAGTTCTTACCAAAAAGTTCTATTGTAGTTCCACCTGTCCATAGGACATTCTCCCAATCCTCTTCTGGATCATCCACATCCTCTCTAGCAAACTTTAGACGGGCCTGTACATGTACTGGCTTTAGCAGGGGTACACGTCTGGCACTGCAGGGTTTGAGTCCCCGGTGGCGTAGTGTGTTACTGATGGTAACCTTTGTTGCTTTGGTCCCAGCTCTCTGCAGGTCCCCCCCTGTGGTTCTGAAATTATTGCTCACCGTTCTTGTGATCTTTTTGACCCCATGGGGTTAGATCTTGCGGGAAACTCCAGATGGAGGGAGATTTTGGTCTTGTATGTCTTGCATTTCATAATAATTTCCATTTCCTAATAATTGCTCCCACAGTTGATTTTTTTTCTCACCAAGCTGCTTGCCTTGTAGATTCAATCTTCCCAGCCTGGTTCAGGTCAACAATTTTTGTTTCTGGTGTCCTTAGACAGCTCTTTGGTATTGGCAATAGTGGGGTTTGGAGTGTGACTGTTTGAGATTGTGGACAGGTGTCTTTTATATAGATAAGGAGTTCAAACAGGTACCATTAATAGAGGTAAGGACTGGAGGACAGAGGATCCTCTTACATGAGAAGTTACAGGTCTGTGATGTTTTTTTTTTAGAAGTCTGTTTTTTATGCGTTTTCTCCTCACAGAGAAGAAGGGTCGAAGGGCAGGGATGCCAGTTTAGTTTAGTTTAGAAACCAATTGGCGTTTATATTTTATGACTGACTTTGTTTTTTATACAATTACTGGTGTGAAACTCATTGAGACAACTGTGCAGTAATATGGGGCTATATAAAGAAAATTGAACGATATAAAATAGCATGTTTGCCTTTCCAGTATTTTTAATTCCAGTAAATCTGCTGGAGCAGGAGGATCTGATTAAACAAAGGATGTTTTTTATTTTGAAAGGAACTTCTATAGCTGTTGTCAAACGCAAAAGTAATAATTATTAATTAAATTAATTTTAAAACTGTTGTAATTTAATTATTGTTATTATTTAGAAGCTACATGTTTTAAATAAACTGTTTAATGACCACAAAAATAGAAAGTTTATTACTTTCAACAATGGTGGTTGACTTTATGGCTCTGTCTGGTTCTGGTCTGTAGGAAATTGGATCAAATGGATCTTTCAGCACTAGAGGGTGCAGAGCCCTAAACTAGATGGATTTGTGAGGTCTGCCTGGGATAAGTTTCAGATCGGGGACAGAAACCAAAGCAGGATGTGAGTCAAAGTGGATGCTGAGCTGGACTGTGACTTGGAACCTGGTGCTTCTGTCTGCTTCATCCTTTCATCATTTAGCGCTGGAAAACTAGCAATCTAACTTTAGCCCCCATGAGTCAATGCTGCCGAGGAGGCCGGCCTACACTCAGCTGTGACATCATCATCCTCATGAGGAAGAGATTTGTGAGCCAGTCGTGGTCTCTGTCTTGACCATTAGTCAAGTGATCCCAGGCTCTAGTTTGTCGTGTCAGAGAAGTCAACCACAATCTCCAAGAGCCTTGAGGAAGCTTGAAGGACCTGAGTCACATGACAGGTCACATGAAACCTCAGGAAACACGCTTCCTGTATAATACCTGGCCTCTCCAGTGTCCTAGTACACACACATCATCACACACAATAAAATAATTGAAATCACTCTCAGCTGGACACTGATTAAGGACTGGAAACAATTATTAACCAGTTTTTAGCTGTAGTTACTAACTCATTCCTTCATTTTCCAATCCGCTTTATCCCTTTCGGGGCCACGGGGCTGCCGGAGCCTAACCTGGCTACTCATGGGCGAAGGCAGGGTACACCCCTGGACTGGTCGCCAGTCTGTCGCAGGGGCCATAGTCACACACCCATACACACCTAGGGACAATTTACAGTAACCAATTAACCTATGAAACATGTTTTTGGATGGTGGGAGGAAGCCGGAGTACCCGGAGAAAACCCACGCATGCACGGGGAGAACATGCAAACTCCACACAGAAAGGTCCCCCAGCCAGGACTTGAACCGGGAACCTTCTTGCTGTGAGGCAAGAGCGCTAACCACTGTGCCACCGTGCAGCCCTAGTTACTAACTTAACCACCAAAAAGAGCTGCTGACCAGTAGGGTTGAGCAGAGCCTCACGCTGTAGGATCTCACATTATTTTAGAAGACAGCAGCTGTGTCATGAGTTCTCCAAGAGGTTCTGGATGATCATTTGGGTTGTGGACGGCATCACTTCCTGTTTTCTCTCACTGACATTTGACTGACTTTCAGTACACTGACTTCATGGATGTCACTCTGGATGTTTATTTGTATTAAATCAAACAGAACCCTAACCTTTAGAATAGAACCCGTTCTCCGGTTCGGCTGTCAAGTAATCTGGTTTTCTGACAGGAGCAAGCCTGATTCAGAACCAACTAGGGGTATAACGGATCACAAAAGTCACGGTTTTAGTGTCAAGGTTCGGATCATTTTTCGGATCAGTAAAAAGGAAAAAAAACAACAGAATAAAACAAAAGGACAAAAGCCTAAAATGATTTTTTTTTAAAGAAAAAGCTCCGAAACATTTATTTAATAAAACAAGGCACTTAAAAAACATATATACCCACTCACCAATATATATTACTTTAAAAAATGTACTCATTGATACCTACTTGTGAAAACAAAACATTAATGCCATCTTTGTGTCGTGTTCAGCTATTGTTATACCACTAGGCGCCACTAGATGAAGCAGTGAGTAAGAGAGATGTGAGCGTGTGGAAGAAGAAGTGTTGTGCTGAAACCTGTAGCGTGATGCAGCGTGTTCATGTTGGAAATTAAGTCCAGTAATAATATACAGATGTGAATTATTTCGGCTGCCATGCCAGCAACATAACACTTTAAACACAAACATATTGCAAAAATGTAGTTACTGAGTACATGTACATGTGTTGAGACCAAATCTACAAAAACGGAGAAACAAATGAAACCAAATCTGTCTGGAGTGCCCCCTGAAATGCAAACTACACCCCCCCCATGTCAAAAATAAATCCTAAATGAAAAAGGGTAAAATAAACTTACAATTATTTTTGTATTAATACTTTCATTAAAACTATCTGCAGGAACATTTCAATATTTCAAATCCGTATCTATAGAGCGTGCGTCCTCCTGACGTGCGGTCAGTGGAGGCAGTGCCCTCCCCACTTTTCCGAGGCATCCATCTGCAGGCATGTCATGGCGGATGGACATCCGCTGAATGCCGGAAGCGGAAATAGTTTTTCGTGTAATTTGTTTTACGAAGGACGTTGGACCCTGATGTCTATGGTCCGACCTCGGCTCGAGGAGAGATTATAAAAAGTAAGTTAAAAAGTTTGTTAATAATTGTCTATATAAACAACTGTTATTTTCTCGCTGAACCTTCTATGAAGATGTCAATTTAAACAAACAAAAGCCTCATACATTTCTGTATTTCTTCCGCTAAGTTCTTCTATCTGAATAAAACAGTTTACTGTCCACAGAAAACAGATGATCAAAAAAGTTAACTGTATTGTTATTATTATTATTAACATGTTTAAGGAACACATTAAGTAATTCATATATGGGTGTTGATTATTATCTTCTAGTTGAATGTCTTAATAACTTGCATGTGATTTAGTGCATTAATACACAAAAAAATACTATGCAATATAATAAATGTTTATTTAAAAATAAAGATAACAGAAAACAATACTTTCTGTTGGACCAATTATTCACATATTTTTCAACAAATTGTAAGATTTTTATGGCTCTAATTATTTCAGTAAAGAACTCTCCCAGAGAATGAGCATCCCCACAATTAATTATCTATCATGTTTAACTAACTGACTGAGTTTGAAATGACTGCACCATTTTCCAGGGTAAATGCTCTTCTTTTAAACTTAATTTTCCAGTTGTTTTTAACACGTTATGAAATATAATGTTAATAATGTTTTGATATAATAGTTCAGCCATGCATCATTCGCCTATGAAAATGTGATAACTTTCTGTGGAGTTTGTGAATGTCAAACCTGTTTTGCAAAATGCACAGACAGAGAGCAACTGTGGAAGGAAACTGTGAATAAAATAGAGGAAACTAAATAAAATAGAGGAAACTGTGAATAAAAAAATAAAATTAAAAAAAAGTTATATTGACACAAAGGAGAGCGGTTTTTCATCCTATATTTGACCTGTAGATACATATAAAAATTGTCTTTAGGCTGTACATTTGCATTGTACAATGCTGTTTCCCAATCCTTTTTTAGTCAGTGATCTGTTGATTTTATCTTTAGATGCATGTATCAACTATAAAGAAGGATGGATGCAAAGGGGAAGACGGGGCTGCAGGCAGGAATTCTCCTGGACCAGAGCAGCATTTTTTATTCTTTTGCGTCTTTGTTTTTATTCTTTTTTTTTTTAAGTTTATTTTTGTGTTTATTTTTACTAATTTTTTGACAGCAGTTGTAGCTTTACCTTGTTTTATTTGGTTTATAAAATAAAGTTTATTTAAAACTGGTGCTCTTTTCAAGTTCTTAATGTTGTATATATGATGGAATCATGAAGAAATCTTGGTCTCAAAGGTAAGCTGATATAAGTTTTACGTCATGAATTTAATATTTATGAACACTTAACAAGATGTTCCAGAAGGAGATGTCAAATGTCTGGAAAGACCTCCTGAAGCTTTGTTTTCCAGCAGATCAGAAGACGGCCATGATTGAGTCCCATTGAGTTCTGTCCAGGATATCTTCAAGTGCAGCATTGAAATAAATCAAGATGAACACGTGTTTAATGTCAGTTTCATCTGCAGCTGGGTGGCTCTTGTATTTGTGGGTTCAAAGCAATAAAAGTAATAACAGTTGATAGCTTTTTATTCAATGTGTCATTCATATTGAGATAAATTCATTGTGCCAGCTCAGGATATTAGTTTAGAGTTTGAAAGTTTTTCCTTTCATTAATAGAAATATTAAGTCGGCTGAACAAACATGTATACATTTGGTCTAGTGTAAACACAGCAGCCATTCATTTCTCTGGAGATGAACATTGTTTTCCCTTGCTCAATTGAGGTTTATGTGCTATCTTTATTGCAATTATGGTAACACTACAAATGGAAGTGAATGTGAAGAAAAGAAAAAGCCGGTTGGAGAATTGAGTTGTCATTTTATTTTGGAGTCACCTGATGCTGCTGCATTGTGAAAATGAAAAAGCATTTCCGCTATTGACTTTTATTTTGAAATATGAGTCACATTCGCATACATAACTACAGACCTACTGCTTATCCAGCAACACCTTAGAATAATAAATTTGACATTAAAAAATTTATAATAAAATTAAAGCACAACTAAAATTAATAGTAAGAAAAGCACAGCTTCCGTTTGGAGATCGCCAACTCCCATCCTTTAGAAAAAGAATGAAAACTTCCATTTGGGATATGATGACAACTTCTGTTCGACAGCCGGGTACTCTTGACTTTTCCTGGTGATTCAAGTTACTTTTTGCTTGCCAGACTGCCCTCCCATAAGCGCTCATCCCTGTTCCAGATGGAGCAGCGGCCTTCTCCTGCCTCAGTGTGGGACAGCTGCTGCTCCTAACAGAGGTTCTCTGAATGATTTTATGAACCCAGACATGGAGATGTACACCGATGCTTTCATTCAGATCTTCAAAATAAATAAACCTGATCTCCCATCGTCCGTGTGCTCCATGATGATGCTGAGAAAAGTCCATGACGAGAGCTCCTCCCACACTTGGCGGGAGCTTCAGGCTAACACACTTTTGGACAAGCATCAAACACCAACTTTGACACGTCAAAACAAAAGCGGTGTTCATGAATTTTACGCGAATTACATTTGGTGTGAGCGGACTTTAGATTTAAATGATGTGGGCACGAGGAATCTGCGGTACATGTGCATGCAGAACCGTGGCATGTGATCCATATCCATAACGCGTTGAACCCCTAGAACAAACCAGTCAGAACCAGTTAATACAGGACGCGGCTGATGACGAGAGGACCTTTATTTACATTAGACCAACATTGTTTTATGGTTTTATCAGAAAGGTTACAGTGCCCCCAACAGGACTCAGAAAGTCAGACTGCAGAAACCCAGTCAGCTGCAGGAACCAAAACTCTCCATGAACTTTGGGTCATGTCTGTGACCTGGTGGACAAAGACAGCACAGCGGGGAGCGGGGCGGGCGGGGGGTGGGGGTCAGCTGCTCAGACTGGAGAACATCTTTGTCAGAGTGGTTTGTCTGCCTCTTCCACTAGAAGAGCTCCTTTTCAAGGCCACACCAGCGGATGAGGAACTACTCCTTAGGGTCCCCCCAGAGGAGGAGGCTCTGCGAATTCTTTTGGTCTCCAGCTTGCTGTTCTGGCGCAAAAGGTAGGGGTCGGAGGATCCTTTGCTTCTGTCTGTGGCTTTTCGTCTCTCCTCCTGATCTAGTTCTTTTTGCAGGAGCACAGCAAGCCGGCGGTCCTCCTCTTCTTGCTGCCCCCTCCTTTGAAATTCCTCATTCTGGCTTTCACCCTCAAGCTCATGCGACTCAGGTAATGCTGACTCAAGAGAGGAGGACATTACAAGTCTTTTGGGAAGCCCCTCCTCTTCATCTGACTCCGAGCTCCTTCTCCTCCTCCTCCCCTCTTCCACACATGGCTTTCCTCCTTGATGCCTATAAGGATGTAATTCAGGGAGATGCCTCTCAGCCTGTGCACCTGCCCTCAAAACAAAGATGTTCTCCTGAAATAGCAAAAAGGTTTGTAATTTATTTATCCATTAGAAAACTTTCAGAGGTCAAAGGTCAAACTTACTTTATTGGACACAAATCTGTGGGAGGGTGAGTTAGTTTGAGCCGGAGGATGGCATAGGAACCTGAAAGAGCAGTATGGATCTGAAGATGAACACATGAACCACAAGAGAAGAAGAAAACCACCCACTTACCTGTCAATCTGTCCTCGGGTGGGGTCAACCTTCTTCCTGCTGAGAAGACCCTCCTGACTGACAGGTGGAGAGTTCTGCAGGAGTGAAAAAAGCTGCACTTAAACCACCAGGCTAATGGGGTGTTACTTTGAGACTTAGCAGTAGAGATGACCATACTGTAGCATTGACTTTAACTCTTTGGAACCTAGAGCCTAAGACCAAATCTGAATTCTTCCCCAACCGCTACGGACTCTACCTACACCTACATTTATCCCTCCACATGGAGAGATATAGAAAAATAGTGTCTTTGAATTTGAACAGCACTAACCTTCAAAGACGTCGACAATACTCGGCAGTCATCAACGTTAGCATGTAGATGCCAGCGCTCAGAAAAACATAATGCCGGTTTTATAACTTTTAAAAAGTCATGCTAAAACAAGTCATTACTTACATTTAAATGTTAACTTCTGTGCTTTTGAATAACTTTTGATGAAGAAAATATGATGAAAAAATTTTTTAGATACCATTCTTGCTCTGAATATTCACAGCCAAGAATGGTTATTCTGACCAATAAAATGACTGGGTAATAACTATCTATTTCTCTTTGGAAGTGGGAATTTAACTGTCTTGGAACCAGCAGGTACTTCCTGTTTGGAACACGAGAAGGGAGGGGTTGAGATGTCCAGTGTTTTTGTGGTCTATGTGTTGGCCTGGGGGCTGTGCCGACAGCACAAACTCTTCCTAAAGGGGGCTGTCCCCCACTTTCCTATATATGAATGTGAGAACCCGCTAATTTTTCTGGGTTGGGAGGAGCTGGTGAGCAGAGGTTTTTGGAGAAATACTCAGAAATATATAAAGAGATCAAAAATACTGCTTTGTGTATTTGTGAGGAATTAATATTATAATACATTTAAAAGTTCTAAAAGTTGATTTTGCATGATATAGGCCCTTTAAAAAAAACAAGGAAAAATGTTTTCAACAAACTAATTTCCATGTTTTTGATTGAAAATACAGGAAAAAACCTCCAGGTGAAATGCACGGTTTTCATATGAACAGGACGTGTTTGTACATGCGGCACATCACAGGCCTCACCCCTCCATCCTGTGACTTTTCTACTGTTGTCAAAACAAACAGTGTCTGTACTTCAGTCTGGATGTGTGGCTTCAGCTTACAGGAAGCCCAAAAAATATCAAATTGTCTTGTGGATGCACTGCTGTCTATTTGACATTTGTCCTTTAATATTGGGGGTGGGGTGTGTGCAGCTTTGTTTGTTCTCAAGTTTTCCTAATTGTGTTTTGGGCAAAGATTACAATTAGTTTGGTCCAGCTGTATTCCTGGTGTTCTCCTGGAATCTGATCACAGGTGGGAGGTGTGTCTGGCTTCTTCTCTGGATTCAGGGTGAACTGCTTGCCCTCTGAAATGGCGGCAGATAGGACTTTTGCGGTGAACTGCAGTTTCCACATTTTTAGACAGCGCTGGTGCTCATTCTAGAAAAATCCTGTTGCTCCCTATCTATAATAATATGATGATCAGTTTCCTCGTTATTGACTTGTGATAGCTGACAGATCTGCCCCGCCCGCTAAAGTGGGTCCTTCGCTCAGTGCTGCAGCCATCTGATCGACGTTCATCTTCCACCTCCAATAAAATGTCCATCACATTATAATGAATTGAAGTTTATTTTAGACGTAGTTTACTCAGACGCTCAGCAGGACACCCAGAGTTAGTGATGTGTTGCCTTCTCTGCATGAGACCATGGGTGCACTGAGCAGGACACTTACTTTGTGTTTTCTGCTGCTTTTTTACAGAGCTATAAACAATCAATGCCCTCGTCGTGGGATCAATGAAATTCTGTTTTAAAGACAAATTCTGACACCAGATCAGATGGGGGTCCTGTCTGTGTGCTGCCTGAAGGGAAATGTTAAAGAATTTTTTTTCTGATGACTCGGCACGCAGCATGACAGACAGATAGGGATGAGCAATTAATTCATTTAATTGATTAATTCAAATTTGTTATTTTAGACTATTTTTGGAAAATGGAGATTATATTTTCCCAGCCTTCTACTTTCTTGGGCTCGGAGTAAAGTCAGCCCGTCTGTCTGCAAGGAGGAGACATGAAAATGGCAGCAAGCAAAGAGCAGCTTCTTCCACGAAGCCAAGAAGAAAAAGCAACAAGCTTGTTGTGCAATATTTACAAGCGCATGCGGCACATAAAGCGCCCCCCCACTCTCGTAGCTTCCGTACACTTCTCTGTGTAGCATTTAGCTTAGGCTGATGGAGCAGGACATGGAGGTTTTTAACGGGATCTGAACAGAAATGGAGGATAAACCGGCTGGACTCACAGCAGCAACAGAGTTCAATAAAAAGCGCTGATTTGGAGACAGCTGTGCTGTTACACACTAATGTTAGCATGCTACGACCAATGCTATTTTAATATTTCATGGAGTGGACTTTAAGACATGGCGGAAAAATACAACAAACTTAATTCATGGGACATTCATAAAAACTGTATTTTCAAAATACAATAACAAGCATGAATCCACTTTGAATGAAACTTTATCAACAAAATCTAACATTACAGACACAGTGTTGAGTTGAAAAAAAGCCCCCCCCCCCATGAGAGCGCTGCATCTTTACTATCCATGACAAAATGACAGGAATGCAAAACATTATAATGCCTTTAGGCTGTTTTTTTGTTATGATTTCAAATAAAAAAATGAATCATCTAGAGGTAGAATTAGAGAAAAAGTAAATTTTCTGTCAATCTGCTCCCCTGTAGTAAATCTGTCCATGTTTTAATTTGAGTTTAAAGTTAGATGACATTAAAGATGTGCTAATGCTATTTATATAGTACTTTTATGCCATTTCCATTAAAAAAAAAAAACATTTTCATTCTCTATATATTTCAATGGTCTGACTACAAGTGACAGACAGCTCTCCTTACAGGGGGCTTTTTATCTGTGCTAAAGAGAAGAAACAACACATTAGTAATAGAAAATAAAACGCTTCATAAACCGTGTGAAAATGCTAAAAACAGAGAGCAAAGACTGATTAGAAATCTGAGTCACTTAAAACAGTTATTATTTTATGTTTTTGTTATGCTGTAACGTCCTCTCACTTTGCATTCAACATCCATCCATCTTCTTCTCATCCGGGACCGGGTCGCGGGGGCAGCAAAGATGCCCAGACTTCCCTCTCCCCGGACACTTCCTCCAGCTCCTCTGGGGGACCCCAAGACAGAAAACGTGGCCGAGAAACGTAGTCTCTCCAGCATGTATGTCCTGGGTCTTCCCCGGGGCCTCCGCCCAGAGGGACATGCCAGGAACACCTCCCCATGGAGGCATCCAGGAGACATCAGGACCAGATACCCGAGCCACCTCAACTGGCTCCTCTGGATGTGGAGGAGCAGCGGCTCTACTCCGAGCTCCTCCCGGGTGACCGAGCTTCTCCCCCGATCTCTAAGGGAGCGTCCAGCCACCCTACGGAGGAAGCTCATTTCAGCCGCTTGGATCCGGGACCTCGTTCTTTCGGTCATGACCCAGAGCTCATGACCATAGGTGAGCATTGAAGTGCAGACCAACTGGTAAATTGAGAGCTTTGCTTTCTGGCTTAGCTCTCTCTTCACAACAGACCGGAACAGAAACCGCATAATGGTGGACGCAGCACCAATCCGCCTGTCGATCACACCTCACTCATGTCCCAGAGTTTTGCCTCTACTACAGCTTGAGCTGCAACTCGCTTAGACTGCCGATACCCATCAGCTGCCTCTGGAGTTCCACAAGTCAGCCAGACCTGATAGGACTCCTTCTTCAGCTTGACAGCATCCCTTACTTTCGGTGTCCACCACCGGATTCGGGGGTTGCCGCCACGACAGGCACCAGAGACTTTGCGACCACAGCTCCGAACAGCAGCAGAGACAATAGAGGTGGAGAACATGGTCCATCTAGGATGTGGGAGTTAAAGACTTCCCTGACGAAGGGCTCAGGCAGACGTTGCCAGCAGACCCTCACAGTACATTTCGGCCTGCCAAGTCTTTCCGGCTTCCCTTCTTACCAACAAATCTGCCTCACCACCAGGTGGTGATCGGTGGACAGCTCTGCCCCTCTCTTTACCTGAGTGTACAAGACACACGGCCAAAGGTCACCTGAAATGACTACAAAGTCGATCATTGATCTCCTGCCGAGGGCGTCCTGATGCCACGTGTATTGTTGGAGTCCCTTGTGCTCAAACATGGTGTTTGTTATGTACAAACTATGACGAGCACAGAAGTCCAACAACAAAACACCGCTCGGGTTCAGATCAGGGAAGCCGTTCCTACCAATCACGTCCCTCCAGGCGCTACTGTCATTGCCCACGTGGGCATTGAAGTCACCCAGGAGGACAATGGAGTCCCCTTTTGGGACACTTTCCAGTGCTCCTTCAAGAGACACCAAAAAAGAAGATTGGTAGAGACTCCAACTCCTCTCGAGGGACTGACTTTCAGAGCCCAGACTGTGCGTAGAGATGAGCCCAACTATATCTAGCCGGTACCTCTCGCACAAGCTCAGGCTCCTTCCCTCCCAGAGAGGTGACGTTCCATGTCCATGTCGCTGAGGCACTTGCCTTCGAATGTCACCCAAACCACATTGCACCATTCAACGTATCATTTTTTAAAATTACACCTATAGTTTTCTTTGTAAAATAGTCATTTCTCATATAAAAAAATACGCCTGGCTGGTAGATTTTTTTCATCCACTGGCCATCTTGCTGGTGAGTAAAAATGAAATAATGACCAGTGGACTTCAAACTTGGAGCATTAAACCACACGCAGCAAAACCTGCTTGAAGGTTGTAGCTGCCAAAAGTGGAGGTACAACAGATTAGTTTCAACAGCTGAAACAGACTAGAAGTATTTCTCTTTATAAAATGCTTAAGCTAGCTGTAGCTCACAAAACATCTGCTGTTTGTATTTAGTTGAACTTTGTGTTTGAGCAGATTTCCAAAGGAGATGTTTAAAAAGTATTCGTTAAATATATTCTTTTTGTAATTTTTTTAAAGAAAGTAAAAGGTGGGAGAAAAAAATCATTTAAAATTGAAATCGAATTCTGTGTGAAAAAAATTTGATTTTATTTTTTGGCCCAGCTCTCCCGACACATACGCAAGGCTCACTAGTTAACTAAGGTTTTCATGAGCCGTGCTAACATCGTCAGTATAAACCCACCCCTAAACAAATCTTTTAACCAGGTTACTAGATTTTTGGTGATAAGCTTTCTTGTTGATTGCGTCCAGTCTGGTTTTAGATCTGATAACTAGAAAAAAAAGAAAAAAAGCTTCATCATTGTTGTTTCTCTTTCCTAATTCTTTGTTGATGATGTACGGCACTTTCTTTGAGTTCCACCCTTTCCATAAAAGTAATCATCTCAATTTATCAAAGTCCTGATCTTTCCTGATGACCTTCAATGTAGAATCAAAGACCTGAAGAGCATTCATCTTAGCAACACTTTTACCTCTCATTAAGGGATATGTCTCTGAAACAGCACCTGGTAGTCCATACAGTAAAAGAGGACAGAAGCTCTGCCATGGAGGAATGGAGCTCTGCAGCACAGCTCCCTCCATTATAACATTTAACTGCTGAAGACTGAGGCTTCATGTAAAATAAACAATACCCACTCCTTCAGGTTTCTTGCAGGTCCCAGATTTAAGTTAGAATCTGACTGATCGTGTGTTCCTCATGTTCTGTCTTGTTGGATAAAAGTGAAGACCGGAGTGTGACTGAACTGGGATCAAACACTAACCAGCTGGTTGCTGAGAAGTTGTGCCAGTTGCTCATCTTCATGCTTCCTCCTTCTCTCCTGCTGAAGTAGCTCCTCTTCCTCGGCCAACAGCCTCTGGATATACTCCTCGCTGGCTCGCTGCTCTTCTTCATCCTGCTGCCGTCGTTCCTCCATCAGCTAACATGAGGAACAAAGTTTATGGGTTGTATCAAACTGTCCCAGGTTAACAGCCCCCTTCAAACTTCCAACATTCTCCAAACTTCTTAGAAGACTCCCAACTGGTTGGGCTTCGGCTGCAGTGTTGATACTGATGATCTACAAAGATCATTTCTCCTTTTCCTCACCAAAAATGTCAACTGCATAAAATTTTCACATTTAAACCCTTCCTCCTCAGGAATCATTTGGTGGTTTAACCCCCACAATCCAACCCTTAATGCTGTGTTGTCCAAGAAGGGAGGCACTGGGGTCTATTTGTAGACTCTATGGTTTGATTTTACCATAGATTTGAACCCAAAGTCCCCCAGTTTCAGGATGGACGCTCTTCCACCAGATCACTGAGCTGATAAAAAGATTCTTTGATGAGTTTCAGGTTTTAATGATGGAGATGAAGTATGAGGTTCTCAAAGAGTCATTCAGAAAGTCAGCAGCACTGCAGATACGGACGACTTTCAGGATTTCGACAAATTCTAGATCTCCAAAATCTGTGACATTTTTTATTTGGCCCCACCCCCTTCTTACCTTGGTCACCTGATCCTCATACTCCTGTCGCAGCTCGCCAGGAAGGCTCACTCTTGGGACACAAAAAGGGGCTGCACATGCACACACACGTGCACAAAGTGAATGAATGGATGACTTCCTGAAATTACAATTCTTCAATAGTATGTATGGATGTATGTATGTATGTATGTATGTATGGGGATGGGATGGGATGGGGGGGGGAGGGATGGATGAATGAATGAATGAATGAATGGGTGGACTGATGGATGGAGTAGTGTTGGCTAAGTAGAAACCTTTACCTAGGCAGTCTTCATCATCAGCATCCTGCCCAGTCATACGGCGCTGACACTGCAGAGGGAAGGAGGTCTGGATTTGCCTCCACAGGGTCTGATTCACCAGAGTCTGGTTCTTGCTGTGCAGCCGGGCCCAGGTAGAGACCCTCTTCCTGCACAGGGGGCAGCAGAGAGCTGCTTTGTCCACCGACTCCAGGAAGCAGCTCTGCGGACACAGACTGGGGTCATGGTTTTGTACCTCAGGGCCCACTACAACCCATAACAAGCGACTAGGTCACCTTGCAGAAGGTGTGCGTGCACGGCAGCGTGACGGGCTCCACGAGGATCTCCAGGCAGACCGGACAACGGTAGTTCTCTGGGGACAGCGCTGGGTCCCTGCCTCCCTCTCTGTCCGACATTGGGACCACCCTCCTAGATTAGTCTGATCTCGGTAGAATGCTCCAGGGAGTCCTGGTTCCAGATGGACCTGTGTCTGGCACAAACGAAAGCGTGAGCATGTGATCGTCTGACTTGGTCATATTTAGGCCACACGCGCGAGATTTTTTCAGCTTCCGGGCGCCGTAGGGAAATCAAACGCGCACAGACTCACCTGCTTAGCAGTGAAGTTTACGGGTGATTAGCTTCAAGCTAGGCCTTTAGCCAGCAGAGGTAAACCAGTGTTTATTAAACTTACGCGCAGGCGCTCTGGCTTCTCGCCCTGCAGCCTCGCGCCCGCTCCCCAGTCTCAAAAAAATCCTTAAACTGGCCAGAGCGGCTTCACCGGGCTCCCTCAGCGTTACCGAAGGCCAACCGTCCGCCCGCCTGAAAACTGTGGCTTCCACAACGCGCATGCGCCACAATGTCATGTGACTGCCGGTGTTGCGTTCACGGAAACTCGTATTCTGCAAAATTTTGCTTAGAATGAGCAACATTTTAGGCTGCAGTTAGTCCTTGTATTCACCTATAGCAGGGGTCCCCAAACTTTTTCTGGTGAGGGTCACATAAGTGTTTTCTTCTCGGATGAGGGGCCAGGGTCAGTCTATCGCTAACAGAAACAGTGTAACAGCGTAAACGTAAACATTTATGTTTTTCCGGAAAGCCACACATAACCACATTTTAAAATGCCTTCCTGTAATCTTTACAGAAAAAAAATAACTACGGCTGTGCCCGAATTCATGCCCTAATCCTTAACTACTAAAAAACTATATAGAGAGTAGTGAATGAATTTGGACGTAGCCTAAAACATTTTAAAAATGAAAGGAATACATAGTCTGTCCTCTCCCGTCATCGTCCCTTTGAGACTTTGGAGGCTGCAGCTCCTCACACATTTAACAGTTTGTGTAAACTTCACAATAGTGATGGGAATTCTGGCTATCCTTAGCCATCCAGCTCTTTTAAACTTGTGCTCAAAATGAATAGTGTAAAAACATGTTTTATAAATGTATATGCTTTTATTTTTCCTTTCAGATAAAATGTTCACAATAAATTATGAAAACTAAAAACAATGACTTACTATTCAACTTTTAAAATGAAACCACAAAATACTGCAACAACAACTCAAAATACGAATTAAAACATGCAAAACAAAAAAGGTTTGTGTTGATGGTAAAGGTTGGTATTTAGAAATAACAAATGTCTCATCTTTGTGAAGCTGATCTGGTTTCTTCTGTCAGTAATGATCTGTCTGTTCTGGAGAAGGTTGTTCTCAGGTGTCTGTACACGTTGGTTGTTTGAATCTCTTTTCTTCCAGACTCTAAATTCTGCTTCATATTATCTTTAGCAGTGAAAAGGTTTCTGATTTTTCTCCTTTCTCCAGTCTCACTCATTTCTTTATGTTTTGTGTTGATGTCTTTTGTCGTTGTTTTGTCTACCTCTCCTTCATGTGCATCACCTTCATGTGAGCGCGGAACGGTAATGAGCTTTGAATATCAGCGCTTTGACTGCATGATGGATCTGCGCAGACACGTATTGATCAGTCATGTACACCTTGAAGAGAACAAATGCAAGAGGGCATTTGTGACACTAAATAAACATGTTCAGCTGTGCTGTGTCTTCAACTACAATTCTTCTGCTGCAGATGGACATATATCCATAAATGTATTATACATATATGTATTTTTAACCAGTACAGTATTCCCTCATTTATTGCCGGAGTTAAGTTCTAAAAAGAACTCATGAAGGTGAAATCCAGATGTTTAACTCCTCACTACGCACTTTCGACTTTTCTCAGACAGACATGAACATTTTCACACTTCATTATAGAATGAAGACAAAGATCTGATCAGGATCAAAGATTTCTGGAGATCTGGAGAGCTGCACGTTTCTGCACAGGAGACACAACACAGAGGAGATTGATTGACAAGGTCTCCAGCCAATCAGGACACAGAACAGAGTGCTGTTTAAAAAAGAAAAGCAGCAGCAGAATCGCTCAGACCGAGAAAGATGAACTTCTGTGTGTAAAAAGAGTGCAGTATTCTGTTCTATTTGCAGGGATTTAAAGATGTTCAGATAGGGGCAAAGACTCTAAAAGGGAGGAATAAAAAGTCACGTTCTGTGTGATTCTTGATCGTGCAGCCAGATCGAAAAAAAAAAGAAAAATCATGCCTCCTATATTGGTCAGGGGGCTGCGCCAAATGTGGAGGTGGGCTGGATCTGGCCCGTGGGCCGGAGTTTGGGGACCCCTGCTCTAGAGGAATATTGTTCTAAAATGTAAAAGCAGCTGCTGAAAGGATCACCTCTGGAACTGGATGAAAACCACCTGGAGCAATTAGAAGAACTCAAATAATTTATTGGAGCAAATGGATGCAGTGGATCCAAACACATGAAAACCACTAAGAAGTGAATCAACAGTTGACATGTTGGTTGGACGTATGATGTTCTCTTTCAGTTTACAGGACAAAGAAAAATGTTTTATTCCAGCTCTGATGCTTGAGTTCTCCATGAAAACACTGAGGTTGTTGATGTGTAGATGAGTCAGAGACACAGGAAAAACCAGAAGCTTGTGCTTATTAAACTTCAGATCTCTTTTTATTTGGTCTTTACATATTTAAGAAGTTCTAGCTGATCCATAACTTTAAATATTTCAAACCATTAAGAGGTTTCATCAGAAAAAACCCTCAGTGAGTGGAGCAGCTCCACCTACTGAATGAGATGGAAATCATCTGAAGTCTGTGGAACATCAACATGAAGTTTCTTTAGGGTGAATTTGTCCTTCACTGTGAATGAAGACATGAGGTTTACATGAGGTCAGAGAGCCATCTGCCGGCCCACCTTCTGATCGCTTCACTCCTTTGTCCAGGTGAATTTCATTAGAAGAAACAGACCAAAGGTCCCACGGGGCTTCACACAGAAAGTCTGGTATTTCTGGCTGAGGACGTGAGTGTCCAAGGTTGGAAGTCCTGCTTAAGGCCAGAGCTGCTGGACTCAAGAACATCCTGAAGCTCGTCTCCACAGCGGTGCTTTCTGAGCTGCCGGGAGTCGGAGAAACCCTGCCGGCAGCGGCTACACGAGTACAGCTTGATGCCTGTGTGGAGCTGCATATGGGACTTCAGTTGGTTGGACTGCCTAAACTTGCGGTCGCAGACGCTGCACTTGTATGGCTTCTCACCAGTGTGGACCAGCAGGTGGCGCCGGTAGTTCTGTGGTGTTCTAAACTCCTTCCCACATTGGACACAGCGATGCGGCTTGACACCGGTATGCAACAGCTCATGCTGCTTCAGCTGAGACGCCAACAGGAAGCCTTTGCCACAGACAATGCAGTTGTGGGGGCGGACGCCGATGTGCTGGCGGATGTGGTACAGGTACAGGTGGCGCAGATGGAAGGCCTTGCCACAGATGTCACAGGTGAACTCCTTGCTCTGGCTGTGGATCTTTTCATGCATCCTCAGAGTGCTGCAGCTGCTGAAGCTCTTCGGGCAGGCCTTACAGCTGAACGGTTTGACGGTGGTGGACACGCGGCGGCTCACATCCAAACCTGGCTTGGGTCGACCCATCCCCCCGTGAACGACCTGCTGGTGCTTCTGCAGCTGGCAGTTGTAAAAGAAGGTCTTACCACACAGGTCGCACATGAACGGCTTCTCCACACCGTGAACCAGCATGTGAGTCTTTAGAGCCCAGGTCCCCGAAAAGCCTTCACTGCACTGGTTACACCTGGAGGGGCAGGAAATGAGGAAAAGGACAGGTGAGAGGAGCACAAGGTGAGCCTCATTCCAATGCCAACATTTGCAGGAAGCCTCTGAACAGCAGAATGGAGGCTGCTACCTGTAGGGCTTCTCGCCGCTGTGCAGGCGCATGTGTCTCTGCAGGTTGTACTTCAGTCCAAAGCTCATGCCGCAGACCTGGCAGGTGAAGGGTTTCTCCCCGGAGTGAACCACCCGGTGATGCAGCAGCCCCATCTTGAATTTGAAGGCTTTGTCGCATTCGTTGCACTTGTACGGCCGCTCCTCTGAGTGCGACCTCTTGTGGACACGTAGGTTGCCCGTTGTTGAGAACCTCTTGCCGCAGGTCTGGCAGGGGTAAGGTCGCACCCCTGTGTGAACTGTCTGATGCTCCTCAAGGCTTTTCTTCCTGATGAAGCTCTTCCCACAGATATCACATATGAAGGGCTTGACTTTGGCGTGTGACACACTATGATACCGCAGCGCGCTCCTGGAGGTGAAGGTGCGATCGCAGGTGTCGCACTTGAGCGGATCCCTCTCACGACGGTGAGAAGCCTGGTGTGCCCGCAGCTGCCGCAGCAGCCTGAACTTTCTGTCGCAGATGTCGCAGCACAACAGCCGGTCGGGGTCGCTCTCCTGCGCCGCCCTCACCTGGTGGCTGATCTGATGTCGGCGCAGTGCCTGCTCGCTGTAGAAGCCTTTATCGCAGGCGCTGCACGGAAAAGGCTTCTGGTGGGATGACGCATGCTTCAGGAGCTGGTGGTGCTGGTGAAAGCCCTTGTTGCACAGCTCACAGAAAAACCTCTTCTCCTTATACAGCTCCCTTCTCCTCCTCCTCTCCTGCTCCTTCTGCTGCTCCTCGTTCAGTGCTGTAATGAAAAGAACTGATCAGTTTGACAGACGAGACAGCAAAGTGAAAGAAAGTGAAAGTTACCGTGAGCTGGGTGTTAGCAAGGACTTACCACTGATGGGTTCACTGCGGTGCATCTGGGCTTTGGGATTTGTGTTGGAGCTCTCTTTGGAGGGGCCCTGGGCTTCCATTCGGCTAAGTCTGTCCTTTAGAGTTTTGTTCTCCGCCTCCATGCTCGTCTGTAGCTCCAGGAAGACTCTGTATATTTGACGAAGGGCTTCTCTGGACATGGCGTCCAACACGGCAACAAGGCGAGCCTGCAGGTCACAGATGCTTATTGTCAGATCGTACAAAGAAACGCCACTCACTTCTCTGAAGGTGGAGGACAACAAAGTTAGACAGAACTGTAAACACAGGGGTGAGAAGAAGCTGCAGAAGAACCATCACATGCATGCACTATGGGCTCATGGCACACATGCAAACAGACAGACAGTTCATCATGCCAGAATGCTAACCTCTTAAGTTTAGGTATCAGAAGCTGCTGACTGCTACAGGTCATTGTTTTGTGTCCAAATTAACCTTTATTGAAAACAAGGTCCATGTAGACTTACCGTTGAAAAGTTTGGAATCACTAAGGAATATTCTTACTTTTGAAAGAAAAGCACTTTAAAAATGAAAATAACTTTAAACTAAAAAGAAATAGTCTAATACATTATTAATGTGGTAAATTATTTAAAAACATTACATCACAGGGCCTAAATTTCACTACTGAATTGTGGGTATTGCGCATAAAATAAATTCCCACAAACGAAGCTCTTATCATGCGGGATATTCCCGCATAAAATTAATGTACAAAGTGGATGTAGTACTATATTTATATTACATATTATGCTGTATAGAAAAAATATGTTTTTTTTATTGATCAAATTTTACAATCAGGATTCTCTGCATTTTATGTTTCGACTTCCATGAAAGAGAGTACCGCCACTTCTTGTTGTCCACTCAAAGCACCGGGTATGTAGAGATGTATGCACATCTAGAGACTGAAATCTTTGCGCATTCTTCCTTGCAAAACAATTCAAGGATTGTTAGGATTAGAAAAAGACAGTTGAGGCTGGACTGCTCAAACCTGGATCAAACTGTGCCCTGGATGGTAAAGAATACATTAAACGTCGTTTCTGTATGTGTGGAACCTTTATTTGATTTGTTTCAATGAGAAATAGGAGGCTTGTAGCACGTCTTTTGCACTCTGACGACCTTAGAACAGGTCCTGTTCAATAACCGCGGGACCTCGGCCTGTTTTCAGGAGGTAAGAGAGCGAAAACATCGCGGAATGTTTCTCTAGCGCCCTCGCGAATCGGAAGCTCAAGTTCGAGTCGTAGACGGTCGTCACAAAAACAACCTCCATGAAGGCTTTCCCTCTGAGGAAGTATAAGCTCCGCCCCGTAATGAGTCACGAGCCTCGTGACGCACTGCGCCGCAGAACTGATTCGCCTCACAAACTCTTTAACCATATCATAAACACAGAACCGCGCCGGTCTTAACAGAACTCCAGGCCCGGTTTAGAGTTCACCTCGCTGTCCTGCCCAGCTCCGGCGTGTTCTGACCGCAGCAGCGCGGAGACGGCGGCCTCCACAGCCGCACGCAGGATTAGCTCCGTTTGAGCGCGGAAGGCCTCCATCCGGACTGCACTGCCGCGCTGCATCATGGTAGAAACCGATGAGTTATGTACACTGTAAAAAAAAAATCCGTTGTTTTTAAGGAAAAAAGTGGCAGGTGTGGTTGCCAGACTAAACATGTAAAAACACAATGATTATTTACACAGCTTTACAGGCACACAATGAATATGACAGAATTTAATGTCTAATTAAGGTAAACAAACTGTCATTTAAAAATCTTGTTTTGACAAAGCCTATAGATACATTTTGTAATTTTGCTGGTTTTTTACTGTAATTGTAACAGTCATATTTTTATAAACAATACTGACTTTTAAAGTTGATTTGACTAATATTGGTAAAAATAATAATAAAAAACACTGGTTTTACATAAAATAATGACCTACTTACAGCAACCTGATGTTACACAGTCTTGTATGTCTTGTCATATTTACATGATAATTATTTTAAATTTATAGGCTACATTGTTCGATAAAGTTGTTTACATTTTTACTGTACTTTCCACATTTTAATTCTCACAACCACTGCTGCCAATTTCTTTTCATAAAAACAACAGAATTTTTTTCTCTTTTAATGTTGTTCTTAAAAATGCAATCAGTGAGATACTCTTGTGTTTAATTCCTTTGTTTAAACCAAAATCTTTTTTATGAATTGTGAATGTAAAAATAAATTTAGGAATCTGAATAAGTGTTTCCTAATCTTACTAATGGATTAAAGCATTGTTTACCAACCATGATACAAATATTTGTGTGTTGTACTTTTTGTTGAGGTCCAACTATTGCATCTGCTCATTAGCTTTGCTAAGGCCTAATGACAACCAAAATGTAATGAAAATGTTACCCAGTTAAAAAAATAACGTCTTTACACAAATTAAGGGGGCTGCACGGTGGAGCAGTGGTCAGCGCTCTTGCCTCACAGCAAGAAGGTTCACAGTTCAAGTCCTGGCTGGGGGACTTGAAACAGTGTCACCAATGGGGGACCTTTCTGTGTGGAGTGTGCATGTTCTCCACGTGCATGTGTGGGTTTTCTCCGGGTACTCCGGCTTAGGTTAATTGGACACTCTAAATTATCTCTAGGTGTGAATGTGAGTGTGTATGGGTGTGTGATTGTGGCCCTGCAACAGACTGGCGACCAGTCCAGGGGTGTCCCCTGCCTTTGCCCATGAGTAGCCGGGTTAGGCTCCTGCAACACCGTGACCCTGAAAGGGAAAAAGCAGTTTGGAAAATGAATGAATACACAAATTAATTCTATTTCCGATGATTTATAACCCCCGATTGAAACAGCAAAATCTGTCTAACACAAGAGGCTCTCAGCTCATATCTGTTTGCTCAGTTGTTGGACAGGACAAGCTTAAAAAAAAAAAAGAAACACAGCATTTATTAATATAAAAACAAGGGTTTGTCGGTTTGTATCCTGAGGGATGAAGATGTTTGATGTGTGGAGGGTCCAGGCTGTAAAATTACCAACAGTTGTTACTTTCTCCAGGAAAACCTGGGGCCCTGTTCATTAGAAACTTACACCATTCCTGTTCTTGTTACTAACAGGAGGAATGGAGTTTGGCCAAAACATAGACAAAGGATTTTAACTGAGGTAAACATACCTTCTGTGTCTATCCAGAAACATAAGGTAAATAACAACACTTACTTCTAGACCTCTTAAGTTAGCATTCTTAAATGTCAGGTCTTTAGCAGGAAAACATTTTTAATGAATGATTGTATTACTGAGTACAACCTTGATTTTATGTTTTTAGCTGAAACCTGGTTAGATGAAAATAACAGTTCAGCTGTTCTCCTCGAGTCAACCCCTCCCAACTATGATGTTATCAGTGAGGAAAGAACAGAAAGGGCGGGGGGGTTGCAGTTTTGTTCAATGAACTATTTCAGTGTAAGAAGTTTTCTTTTGGAAGCTTTCCATGTTTTGAATACATGGCCCTACAGCTGAAGGCCTCATTCAAAACCACATTTGTAAATATCTACTGGCCCCCCCAGATCCTGTGCAGATTAAAACCATGAGTTTGGTGAACTGCTGTCTCTGATCTGTGTTGATTTTGACTGTATAATAATTGTTGGAGATTTTAACATCCATGTTGACAACTCTCAGAACAAAGAGACTAAAGACCTGAATAACACTCCCAGGCCTTATTCGCAACAGTCAACAGGCTAACAAACCCCCCTGTGTCAGTGTCACCAGAACTTTACTCCACTAAAAAAGGATACAAATGAGCAACTACAGACTGATATCAAATCTGCCATTTTTAGGTAAGATCATTGAAAAAGCTGTTTTTCATCAGTTAAATTAATGATTAATAAGAAACAACTGCTTTGATGTCTTCCAGTCAGGCTTCAGACATCACCACAGCACTGAGACGGCTCTGACCAAAGTAACTAATGATATACGTTTGAATACAGACAGTGGAAATATGTCAGTGCTAGTTTTATTGATCTCAGTGCTGCATTTGATACAGTCGATCACGCTATATTACTCAAACGACTGGAAAACTGGGTGGGTCTCACTGGGCCAGTACTAAACTGGTTCAAAATGTACTTGGAAAACAGGAAATATTTTGTGTCAGTTGGTAACTTTGCATAAGAGCAGACAGAAATTACATGTGGAGTTCCCCAAGGCTCCATCCTGGGGCCACTTCTATTAAATATCCACATGCTCCCACTGGCCCAGGTTATAAAGAAAAGCAGCATTAGTTACCATAGCTATGCAGATGACACACACATATATATATATTACAATGACACCATGTACAGGCTCTTGGTAAATGCATTGAGGACATTCATGACTGGAGGCCAGAAACTTGGGTGTAGTGATAGACACAGATCTAAATTTTGAGGAACAGATTAAGGCAGTGACAAAATCAGCCTACTATCATCTCAAAAATATTTCAAGGATTAAAGATCTGATGTCCAAGCAGGACCTGGAAAAACTAGTTCATGCTTTCATCTTTAGTCGACTTGACTACTGTAACAGTGTTTTCATAGGACGACCAAAAAAATCAATCAGGAAACTACAGCTTATTCAGAACTCAGCTGCTCGTGTTCTCACAGGAACCAAAAAAGTAGAACACATCAGTTCAGTTCAGAGGTCTTTACACTGGCTGCCTGTCTGCCAGAGAATAGACTTTAAGGTTATTCTACTGGTTTCTAAAGCTTTGAATGGTTTATCACCAAAGTACATGACTGACCTCCTGACCCAGTATATACCAGCCAGACCTCTCCACTCATCTGGATCCAGTCTTTTGTCAGTTCCTAGAGCCCAAACTAAACATGGAGAATCTGCATTCAGCTTCTATGCTCCACAGATCTGGAACAGACTTCCAGAAAGCCTTAGATCAGCTGAAACACTCAGTGTATTTAAATCCAGGTTAAAGACCCACTTGTTCTCAGCTGCATTTGATTCATTTGGATTCAAAAGTTTACATCTGCACTGTTTATCTATGCTTGTTTTAAATTCAGTTCTTAACTTTCTTTAAATCTTATTTTAATGATCGCACCTTTGATGTTTCTTTTGATTGTTTTCTTTCTTTAATGATTTATGTAAAGCTCTTTGAATTGTCTTTGTACATGAAATGTGCTATACAAATACATTTCCTTGCCTTGCCTTGCCGACAGGGCACTCCGGAGAACAACAGACTGAAGCGGAGACGTAGGGGGAGTGGCCCGAAGGCTTCGGTGCCTGGTTAGAAATGGAAGGCTGTCCCTCCCAATTGTACTATTTGCCAAAGTCCAGTCACTGGAAAATATAATAGACAAGATTCACGCCTGAATTTCCACACAGAGTCGTGAAAGATTGCTCCATTATGTGTTTCTGTGAAACATGGCTGGGGGAGAGGACACCCGACAAGGCGTTAGCACTAATTAGGTGGGAATGGCCATAAGAGGTATAAGAGGAGATACCTCACTCTCACAATGGCAGTGAGTGAGCCAGCCAGCAGCTGGTGATACAGGCAGAAGTCCCAGTCTGATGCTGAAAAACATAGATGGTTATCAAAAAACATCACCTGTTGGATTTTTGTGTTTGTCCTTTTGTTCTCATCCCGGCTTTCTTGTGTATACCCCAAAGACTTTATTGAATGAGAAAACCCAATGACCGGCCAATTAGTTTATTGATTTGTTTTTTGTTTTGGACTAACTAATCGAATCCTGCAACAGACTTCTTCACCAACAGACCACAGGTGATGAGGATGGGAGGACAGCTATCGGCTGAGCTCAGGGTCAGTACCAGAACCCTTCAGGGCTGCTACCTCAGCCCCAAACTCTTCACCCTCTGCACCCACGACTGTATCTCCAGCCAGGATCGGACCATCATAATTAAATATGTGGATGACACAATCACCCTGCACCCTAGTAGACAATGTTCTCATCTACGGAGAGGAAAATTACCTCATTTTAAATACAGACAAGACAGTGGAGTTAGTTTATTTTAGGTCTCTTAAGTCCTGGACTTTAGAGACCCAGACTACCACCCCCACCCCCCAGCCCCTGCTTATCAGAGGAATTGAAGTGGAGAGGGAAGGCACTCACAAACTCCTGGGAGAGTAAGGCTCTGCTGACCTGAGCTGGACCATCAACACCAAAGGGGTGGTGTTATAGCACAGCAAAAGCTTTATTTCAGCAGGCTGCTCTGGAAGGTAGAACTGAAACAAAGCCCCCTCACCCAGGCCTACAGAGGGCTGATCGAGAGTGTCCTCAACGCAGGGATCACTGTGTGGTACAGAAACATCACACCAGCAGAGAGGAAGGCTCTGCAAAGAGTCATAAAAACAATGGAGAGGATAGCTGGGACTAAAGTGCTGCTGAAGAAGAGTAGACAGAATCATCAGAGACTCGCTCCATTCGGCTCACTTCCTGCTCAGACACAAACACTGCAGACCTAGCCTGCGACACAGCAGAACGACTAGCATCATCCCACATATAATTCGTTTCTTTAACAGTTTGTTTCCTGCCATAGTCAGATGGCAAAAAAACACTAAACTGAAAATGTAATGAAAACTACATCACTGCAAATAAATGTGCAATCTGTCCGATGTAATTGGTCAACGTGCAATAATCTTCCAGCCTTCGAGTGAACTTGTACACATCTTCTTCATACTTTTTTGTACTTGTTTTTTCTTATTTTTTTGGTGTATCTACTTCTTGATACTGATCCTGTAATTAAAGCTTGTGCATAAACTGTATTTGTCTTTCTTAAATCTAAACTGTGACTGAGAGCTCTGCACAGGAATTCCAATGTGCTTCAATGTAAGTTGATGCGTTCATGGCAATAAAAAACCTTGAACAACCTTGAGTAACAGAGTGAGTGAGTGACAGTGTGAATGAGTGAGTAACAGACAGACACGCAGCTCCTTTTGAGTTTGCTTGAGTTTGTCTCTAAAATAGCTCACATGCCAAAAAAGTGTAACCCCCCCCCTTTCTAAAATGATCAAAATCTTTAAGATTGTAATTGTCAAGAAGACAAACCTCTGTAGAAACTCCAAAGTTGATGCCAGCTCCAGTGGGTAGTGAATGGTGAAACAATAGTAGCTCGCGAACATCATAGCACCAGTAGTTGTAGTAATGTTGGCCTGCACAAGGTTTCCATCTGCACTCAGCCTTAACTTTCTTGCAGAAAAGTAGGAATGCCATAAAATGAGGAAAAGTAGAAAAAAAGATGTGGGAGCAAAAACAAAAAAAGGTTAATTTTACATAACAATAAAAAAAATCAAAATCTACCCTCTAGTTTAAAAGTATTTTGCTCAGAATGCTTCAAGCAAATGGCCCATACCAATCAATTGTGCACAGATCACAAATTAGTGAATAAACTAACTCGCACTTTAGTCCCACTACAACCATATTTCCTTCTTTTGAACAATCGTTCGCATTGTTTTTTTTACCTATGCTTACAGTGGCTTACAGAAGTATTCACACCCTTTAAACCTCTTCACATTTTCTCACATTATGACTACAAACAAAAATAGATTTTACTGGAATTTTATGTGAAAGACAAACCCAAAGTGGCACACACTTGTGAAGTGATGATGGCTGCAGTAGGTCCTCACTTAAACTTGGCCTCCTGGCCATAGGACTGGGGGTAGTAGCCAGATGTAAGGCTTACGTTGATGACCAGCCCCTTGCACAGCTCCTGCATATTCACAATGTGAATTGAGGACCATGGTCTGAAACAATGTCTTCAGGGAGGTGGTAGTGGCGAAATACATGGGTGATAAGTTGTTTTGCGGTTTCCGGAACAATGGGCAACTTGGGCAGAGGAAGGAGACAACAGGCCTTGGAGAATCAATCAATCACAGGCAGAATGGTTGTGTCACCTTGTGAACAGGGCAGGTCTGTGATGAAATCCACCACTATATGGGACCACAGAAATTGAGGTATGTGCAATGGTTGTAGAAGACCAGCTGGGAGCGGGTTAGCGAGGGGTTTTGGCCATTTGGCATGAGGTGCATGCCGTGACAAACTGAGCCACATCCGCCTGCATAGTGGGCCACCAAAAAGAGTTCTATATGAGAGCTTGGGTGTCCGCCATACCTGGATGTCCTGCTGGTGGCTTGTCATGCACCAAGTGAAGAACCCTCTACCGATGAGGAGGAGAAACATAGACTTGATTGGTAGTACAGGATGGAGGAGGTGGATAATTGTGGTTGTATTCAGCCAGTTCAGGCCCATCATATCCAATTGCATGGGAGCCAGGATAAGAGAGGCGGGAACTATGGTCTCTACCGTACTCTTTATCTGTAGTCTCATGAAACAGGAAAGCGCATCGGCCTTCCTGTTCTTGGAGCCTGGTCGGTAGGAGATCTGGAAGTTAAACCTGGAGAAAAACAGAGACCATCGGGCTTGGTGAGGGTACAACCTCTTGGCAAACTTCATGTATTTGAAGTTCTTATGGTCCATCAAACCTAAGAATGGTTAAGACGCCCCTTCCAACCAATGTCTCCATTCAGTGAACGCCTCTTTCATGGTGAGTAACTCCCGGTCACCCACGTCGTAGTTTCTCTCTGCATCCTTGAGAAGTAGGCACATGGGAACATTTTTGGTGGTTTACCGTGACGTTGTGACATTACGGCCCCAACAACTTTATTCGAGGCATTCAGATTCCACAACAAATTGAACAGACGGGTCCGGATGATGCTGAAGTGGCCTCCAGGGCCCAATGAAGACGCTTGGGTGCCCCCTTGAGGTTGCCACTGAACTGAAACCATGAATGAAAAAGCAATAGAAGTTGGCAAAGCCGAGGAATCTCTGCTACTCCTTCACAGTGGTGGGTTGTGGCCACTACACCACCACTTCCACCTTGCCATGGCTACTCTGTGTGCTCCTATTATGCAACCAAGGAAGAAATGGACGTCTTGTGAAACTCACTCTTCTCCCTCTGATTGGTGAAGCAACCGTCCCCCCAGCATTGGGCCCAAGTCTCCCTAGGCCCCGCTCCCAAGTGCCGCTCTTGTGAGATCTCTGTTCAGGCACCGGTGGAACCGTGGCACCAGTCGAGGCCCCCAGCGATAGCGTCAGTGGAGACCGTAATCCGCCAAATCTCCAAGGTCCCGTACCCTAAAGCTGGTCCTTAATAAGATAAATAGGCCTTGATTTGTTATGAAATCTAAAATTCCTCACTACAATTGCTTTAAATCAAAGTCCCTTTCTCTGATCATTGCAAAAACGTCTAATCCCACTGGGGCACCATCACAACATCAGGCAAACACCCCTAAAAGTTAGTATGCTCAACAAAGCTTTGACTAAACGGACAATGAAGACATTTTTAAAATCTGAATTTCTTATGTGCTCCTGTTGTGGTGCAGAAAATAGGTCTTAAAGAATGACACAGGCTTTTTGAGTCTGGCTAAAGTGTTTTTAGAATAGAAAATAAAAATAATCGTAGTCAGACTTTAAACTGCTGCCTGAGCAAGATATCCCCACGGAAGCAAGAAAAATTATTCATGACTATCAAAAAGGTCTCCAAAAAAGTACACTTCAAGTTAATTTTTAGTCATAAAAATGTGGACATACTGTAAGTTTGAATTCAAGAAATTATCTGACCTTCATAAACAGACATTGTAATTACTGATATGTAAATTTTTGTTTGCCTAAAAGCACAATTAAACCCTTAAATTTGCACTTGCTTTTACTACAGTGTTCTCCGAGATTTACCTTATTGCTGAAGAATAAATGAGTTTGGGCACTTATGGGATCAGGTTTTAGACCACAGTTTTTATTGATTTTTCAACAAATTTCTTCTGACATTATTTACATTACATTGCCAAAATTAGTGCATATTGATTGTACTAATGGTGGCTTTTTCCAAAATTTTACAATGGGGACTGAAAATTTGGGCACCCTAGGTAAAATGTTATGTTACTGTGCATAAAGAACCCCCCAAAAAGATTGAAAAATCTCCTAAAGGCATCAGTTTGCAGATGAGACATTCTTTTAATTTGTCCAAAAAAAGAGGCTTTATTTCCATAATTTACAATTTCAAAATGACAGAAAACAAAATAATGGTGTGTGCAAAGGTTTGGGCACCCTGCAGAGTTAGTACCTTGTACTGCCTCCCTCTGCAAGTATAACAGCTTGTAAAGGCCTTTTGTAGCCAGCCAAGAGTCTCTCAGTTCTTGTTTAAGGTTTCTTCATCCATTCTTCTTTCCAAAAGTCTTCCAGTTTTTTTTTTTTTTAGATTTCTAGGATGTCTGTTACACACTGCTCTTTTCAGATCTATCCATAGATTTTCAATGATGTTGAGGTCAGGTGATTGGGAAGGCCACTGCAAAATCTTCAGTTAATGTTAGACAGCATGGATTTGGAGGTGTGTTTAGGATCATAATAATTTGCAGAAGCCATCGTTGATAGAAGATCTTTGTTGACTGGAGTCAGCACTCTGGCTCCTCCTCTGGTCACTGATGGGAGCCATCTCCTGAATACTGACACTACAAGCTTCCCTTGCGCACAGATCCTGGATACCGCACACCTGATGCTCATCTGCTAATCATCCACAGGACACATAAGCAGCACACAGAGCCTGCATGGTGCGAAGTATTTGAGTTTTTATGCTTGCATACCAAGCATTAAAATTGGATCTGATCTTCTGTGTACCTGACCCTGCTTCGACTCTCACTGTGCTTCTTTGCCGCCTCCCCACACCCTTACCTGGACTCTGACCTTGATTCAGTTATGTGGAATCTAAGTCTGAACCAATAAACTTGCTGCATTTGGAACAAACCTTCTGCCCGTTTTGTGACAAGTGATTAATGCTTTTGATGTTTTGAATACTTGAATCTGTTTCACAATAAATCCACATTGTACAGATCTGACTTAGACCCATATTTAATTTTGTTTTACTTGCATATTAAAACATTAATGTGAATAAACAGAAGAGACTGGTCAATCAAAAATGTTAAACTTTCTTTTTTATTGATCACACACTTCAGCAGGAGTAATCTACAATTAAACATTTTTTTTGCCTTATAAATGTAAATGTTGAATTTTCTTGGTTTATAAGTCCAGTCATCACGACAAGACACAGGCCTAGAGAGGAACATACGAGACAAACAAATGTTCCAGTTCGAATACACTCTGAATGTTTTCTGTATGTCTTCATAGTTTAACTTTAAAAATTTGGATCTCCTGTGTGATGTCAGTCACTTTACATTTATGTGTTACTTTGATAGTAGTAAATAATAAAATGAATAACAAAATACTGAGAAAATTTAAATGTTTTTAACATAAAAATCATAATAACTGAGAAAATATATTAATGTGAAAATGTTTTGAAAAAAAATATAGAATTTCTGGCATTAACAGAAAGGATTTATTTCTATGGGAAACTAATGTCAAATTTAAAGTAATTTTTTAGTACTTACCGGAGAAAAGCTAACAGTGGACTCCCAGAAAGTGTGTTAGAACAGTTAACAGCACAGCAGCACAACACAAACCAAAATATAGTGTTGATGCTAAAGCTAAAACAAAGGAAAAAAGTTAAACCCTGTTGCTCTGTTCCCTTAATTCACTGCGACCATCATCTGTCAAAAAAAAAAAAAAAAAAAAAAAAATCACTCTCCTCAGAGTTGTCATGAATCAAATATGCATGATGTAATAAAAAGTTTAAGGACCAGGCATTAAAGAGATTTTATTGAGGGGCGAAGATTTTAACATGGAAGTCAAAGGGAAAATGCTCAGTCTAAGCACCAGCCTTTCTGGTCAAATGTGGTAGTGCAACATTTTGTTACTTCCTGGTTGCCCCCCCCCTCTACTGCTAGATTTTTAGTTACTGCTTGGTTTTAACTAGCAAAGTAACTGGAGTAATTACTTTGCTGAGTAACTAATTACTTTTAAGATGCAGTAACTGAGTTATTAACTTAATTACTTTTGAGCAATGTAACTACACTAAAATCCACTTTCACCTGGGGCGCCATGCCTGCCCCTAAACCTCTGTGAGACAGTCACTGAAGAGCTGCTCATAATGAAGCCATGTGACTGTTTGCAGGATAGGACTTCTGACTGGGAGAGATTTAAGAGTTTATCTGTCGTCCACATAGAGATGAAGAAGACTTTATTCTGTTGTCAAAAAGAAAGAGCGGAGTGTCATCAGCAGAATGACAATAAAAAAACAATAGGATCCACTGATGGAGCTGACTGATGGGATTTAGGCAAATATGGGGGAGCAGGAAAACCCTTTGAGGGATAGCAAGAGAAAGCTTTAGAATTAAAGTGGAAGTTTATAAAGGTGAAGGACTCGTGTTATTCTGAGTTTACTATGGAGATAATTAAGTCAATGAAATTATTGAAAAAAAAAACTACAAGTAGCTGAAAATGTACTTGATGAATAACAGGACCATTTTTTCACACCAAAGCTGCAAAAAGTCAGAACCCTGATGGGCATATGCATTCAAACAATTTATTCAACCGGCTCCACCATTGTAACTGCAAAAACCATGGTAACCATGCCCCTGTCTAGCCATTTAAAGACTAGCTGCAGCATAATATTTTAAATTATCTTAGTAAGAAAAGAGTGTAGAATATCTTTATTTAAAGTTTTGTTGTCAACTGTTTTTTTTTCAGGAATAAAATAAGTCAGGCTTTTTTAGGTTTTTAATTGTCTTCCAATTCAAAAACATCCTCATTTAAAGGTTGATATGTGTGCTTTTAATAAAACGTCTTGGACGTTCCAGATAACATCAGTGTCATCATGTAAACCACTTTTCTTTATCATGTGGTCCTCTGTTATCCTTCCTGTGCATCAGATGCCCGTGTCCCAGAAGACGGTGGTTGTGTGTCCAGCACCGGTAGGTGGAGCTGAATATGGGGGTGGCTGCTTCCTCTTCCAGCTGGGTAGGATTGGCATACTGTCCTGCTTGCACAGATTCTTGTCTGGCCAATGTCGAGCTTTAATCTCCTGACACAAAACCCTCTTCTTTTCAATCATCTCCATCATGGTTGGATCACCACTGAGCCATGGCATCTGCAAAAAGAGAACCGCAAGGCATCAGCAACAGAAGAACAACTGGTCTTTGTAAAGAAGTTTTTCTCTAACCTGACCCATCTATCCATCCATCCATTGTTTATGCCAAGAAAGAGCACTACAAATATAATATTTACTTTGAGGATGTTGATGGAAAAGTACACAGAAGGTCATGGAGAGCTACACTGTGTCAAGTGTGATAGAAGAGTTTCATCTTAAATGAAAGGAAAGGTGTACAAAACTGTGGTGAGAGCAGCCATGTTGTTCAGCCTAGAGACAGTGGTGCTGAAGAAAAGACAGGAAGCAGAACTGGAGGTAACAGAGATTAAGATTCTGAGGTTCTCTTTGGGAATGACCAGGAAGGAGTCCATCAGAGTGACAGCACATGATTGAGGTTTTGGAGATAAAGTCAGAGAGGACAGACTGAGATGGTTTGGTCATGTCCAGAGGAGAGACAGTGACAAAGAAAGTATACATATCTATCTATATGTATAAATATCTATATATCTATAAATATATATATATATATATATTCAGATATATACATACGTACAGTGGCTTGCAAAAGTATTCACACCCCTTGAACGTCTCCAATTTTCTTACATTATGACCACAAACATAAATATATTTGATTGGAATTTTATGTGAAAGACCAACCCAAAGTGGCACGCACTTGTGAAGTGGAAAGAAAATTATACAAGAGTATACTTTCCTCTGAGTGCATCCAATTGACCCAGCAAACGTGTGGAAGAAGGAGCTCTGGTCAGATGAGACCAAAATTGAACTTTTTCATCACTCTGAACACACCATACCCACTGTCAAACATGGTTGGCAGCATCATGCTCTGGGGCTGCCTCTCTTCAGCAGGAACAGGGAATCTGGTTAGAGTTGATAGGAAGAGGGATGGAGCCAAATCCAGAGCAATATTGGAGGAAAACCTGTTGAAGTCTGAACAACGCTTGGGACTGGGGCCGAGATTCACCTTCCAACAGGACAACCACCCTAAACATAAAGCCAAAGCTACAATGGAATGGTAAAAATGAAACATATTTTTGTCAAAGTCCAGACCTAAATCCAATCCAGAATCTGTGGAGAGATCTGAAAACTGCTGTTCACAAACGCCCTCCATCTAATCTGACTGAGATTGAATTGTTTTGCAGGAAGAATGGACAAAGATTTCAGTTTCTAGATGTACAAAGCTGGTAGAGACAAACCCCAAAAAACTTGGAGCTGGAATTACAGCAAAAGGGGGTTCCACAAAGTATTGACTCAGGGGGGCTGAATACTTTTACACACTGCACTTTTCAGTTTTTTATTTGTAAAAAAAAAAAAAAAAAAAATTGAACTCTTTCCACTTCACAAGTGTGTGCCACTTTGTGTTGGTCTTTCACATAAAATTCCATTAAAATCTATTTATGTTTATGGTCATAATGTGAGAAAATGTGAAGAAATTCAATAGGTATGAATATTTTTGCAAGCTACTGTACGACAAATGAGAATTTTATATAAAGTACAAAAAAATGACATCAATATATTCAAAAAGGAGTAGGAAGAAGTTAAGACTTTTTAATCCTACACCTAAACTAATACAGTATCTTAAGTTTATACAATATAATCTGCATTAAATACATTTAGTTATCAACAAAAATCTACACACAAACACGTAAATATAAACGTACTGTCAGGGCTCAGTCAGTCTTGCGCTCCTCCGACCACCTGAGGGAGCCCTCGCCTGAGTATTAACTGCTTCTGTTATCCTGTGGAACTCCATTCTCCATCATGCATCTGTTCCTGCTCTCACCAGCTGTTTCGCATCTCCTCATCATCCACACTGCTTATATGCCTGCTCCACTCCATGCTCCTTGCGTAGTCTTGAACTGAGTTATCCTTAAATTAATTCTAAGCCAGGGGTCTCAAACTTGCGGCCTGTGGGGTAACAGCGGCCCCCAGGACGATAATTTGCAGCCCCCGTCTTCATATGAAAGATTAAAGTTAGCGCAGCACGCAAGATGGATATGATTGACACTTGTTTGCAGAGCTGAAAGAACCAATCACAGTGAGGTATATGGCTCTGGAGGGTAAGACATCGGCTGGGCTGTCAAAGCCTCACTCACTCATTCATTCATCCCTCCAGTCAGCTGGGCGGAGGAGACGCCGTGGACTATGCTCAGGGCCCACAGTCCTCCACTGCTTTCAGCTCAGAAAGGAAGGAGATGCTGTGATCTGTGATTCAGCCTGTGGCTGTGTCTGTAGCCATCTCCATCATGGCCGATCGCGCTCAGAGAGGTGCTGTGTGTTTGTTCTTCTCAGAAACTACGACCTACTTATTGTAGGCGCATCGCGAGTGAAACTGAAACTAAACAGTAAGTGCATTTACATGACTAGAGAAATACGATCGGAGAAGGAACTCCGATTGAGCAACCCAGAGAACTCCGTTAGCTATCTGGATCACTCTGCCATATACGCCTTTCTTCGATAACGATTGGAGAGCGAAAGTGCGCATGCGCCACAGCCCCGCACAACTGAAAGTTAAAGTTTAACCTGAGACTGACTTCAAGTGGAAACACATATTACAGAGCCCCAAAGATGTCTCTTTCAAAGCCTGCAGTGAAGAGAAAGGTCAGTGATGAGCACAGACAATTTCAGGAAGAGTGGAGAATATTTCTTTGTTGAGCACAGGGGCACCCCGACGTGTCTTATTTGCACTGTGTTTTGGTGCACATGGAATACAGTTTGAAAGGTCATTATACAACTAGACATGCTGAGGAGTACGAAAAATACCAGGGAGATGAGAGAGCCAACCAGGTTGTCAAGTCTTAAAACACGTCTACTGAAGCAACAACATTTCTTTAAGAAAGCAACCAAGGAGAATAATGCAGCAGTTGAAGCTTGCTACATCATCAGTGAGATGATTGCTAAAGCAGAAAAGCCATTCACAGAAGGGGAATTTGTCAAAAAGAAAAGTCAGTTTAACAACATCAGCCTTTCTGCCAACACCGTGGCAGAGCGCATTTCTGACCTGTCAAGTGACATTTACGTTCAACTGTGTGAGAAAGCAAGATGTTTCGGTGTATATTCAGTGGCTCTTGTTGAGACCACAGACACTGCCCAGCTCACAATATATTGTCCGTGGTGTTGGTGACAATTTTAAAGTGATGGAGGAGTTGCTCACAGTAATTCTATTGCAAGGTCAGACCACAGCTAAGGAAATGTTTCACCAGCTGTGTGATGCCATTGAAAATGCCAGTTTGCCATGAAAGAGCTTTGTTGGAATAACAACCGATGGAGCCTCATCAATGACAGGGAGGAAGAATGGACTGGTAGCACTTGTTAAAAAAAAAAACTGGAAGAGGAGGCTGTGGAGAAGGCCATAGCTCTGCACTGCATTATCAATCAGGATGCCCTTTGCAGCAGATACCTGAAGTTTGACAATGTGATGTCTGTCATTGTGGAGTCAGAATATTGGGATGTCCTCTACTTCACTGAGATACGTTGGCTTAGCAGGGGAAACGTATTGAAGAGATTTTTTGAGTTGAGAGCAGAAGTAAAAGACTTCATGGAGAAGGACGGGGTGGTTGTTCCTGTGCTAAGTGATCCCAAGTGGCTCGTGGACTTAGCTTTTATTGCTGATATCACACATGAGCTTAATGTACTGAACAAGGAGCTACAAGGCCTGGAGCAACTCGTCAGTGCTGCCTACGACAACGTGTGAGCATTCTGCACAAAACTTTAGTTATGAAAAGCCCAGCTCTCTGAGACAAACCACTGCCATTTCCCAGCATGCAAGGCACTCGTGGATGCAGGCATACCATTCAGTGGTGAGAGGTATATTGAGGCCATTTTGAAGCTACAGGATTAATTTGATCACAGATTTGCAGACTTCAAGATGCACAGATCTACATTTCAAATTTTTGCAGACCCCCTCTCCTTTGATTAACAGTTCAGCTGTTCTCATCGAGTCAACCCCTCCCAACTATGGTGTTATCAGTGAGGAAAGAACAGGTGTGTGTGTGTTGTAGTTTTGTTCAATGAACTATTTCAATGTAAGAAGTTTTCTTTTGGAAGCTTTCCATGTTTTGAATACATGGCCCTACACCTGGAGGCCTTATTTAAAACCATGTTTCTAAATATCTACTGGCCCCCCCAAATCCTGTGCAGATTTTAACCATGAGTTTAGTGAACTGCTGTCTCTGATCTGTGTTGATTTTGACTGTATAATTATTGTTGGAGATTTTAACATCCATGTTGACAACTCTCAGAACAAAGAGACTAAAGACCTGAATAACACTGGAAAATTTTCGGTTGACCCAACATGTAACAGAGCCCACACACAACAAAGGGCATATTCTTGATTTATTGATTTCCAAAGGACTGAACATTTCCAAGATTACTGTATGTGATTTAGGTCTGTCTGATCACTGCTGTGTTTTTTTTTTTTTGAAAGCACAATTCCAGTACACACAAATGTTTTTGAAGGAGGAGATCACAAAACGGTACATGACTGAAAATACTAGCGAGATGTTCAACCAGATTCTCTCTCTAACTTATCAGTCAATGAACTTGTCAATAGCTTTAATGCAAATATGTTAAGTATCATTGATAGTATTGCTCCCAATAAGGTGAAGGTGATCTATGGCAAGAAAAAATCTCCATGGAGAAATTCTATACTCGTAAAAAAACAATGGAAAAAGAGAGTATTAAAAATCAGAACGCAAATGGAGAAAGACTAAACTGCAGGTTGATTACGACATCTATAAAGGGAAACTTCACTTTTATATTTTACAACTGAGCAATGCAAGGAAGTCCTATTTCTCTGACATAATTACCAAAAACTCTCATAATTCTCTGGTCTTATTTGCTACAGTCAACCGGCTGACAAACCCTCTTGTGTCAGTGACATCAGAACTTTACTCCACTAAAGCTTGTAATGACTTTGCTAAATTCTTAACAGAGAAAATCAAAAACATTAGGCAAACTATTGTTTCATCAACTACAAGTACAGAACATGAACTTTATCCACTGGAAACCAATATAAACCCCATGGCTCAGTTTCAACCCATAAACAGTAAAGATATGGAAGACATTCTAAGTCATCAGTGGTAGTTTTATTGGATCTCAGTGCTGCATTTGATACAGTCAACCATGCTATATTACTCAAACGACTGGAAAACTGGGTGGGTCTCACTGGGCCAGTACTAAACTGGTTCAAAATGTACTTGGAAAACAGGAAATATTTTGTGTCAGTTAATAACTTTGCATAAGAGCAGACAGAAATTACATGTGGAGTTCCCAAAGGCTCCATCCTGGGGCCACTTCTATTAAATATCTACATGGTCCCACTGGCCCAGGTTATAAAGAACAGCAGCATTAGTTACCATAGCTATGCAGATGACACACATATATATATTACAATGACACCAGGAGACCGAGGCCCTGTACAGGCTCTTGGTAAATGCATTGAGGACATTCATGACTGGAGCCCAGAAACTTGGGTGTAGTGATAGACACAGATCTAAATTTTGAGGAACAGATTAAGGCAGTGACAAAATAAGCCTACTATCATCTAAAAAATATTTCAAGGATTAAAGATCTGATGTCCAAGCGGGACCTGGAAAAACTAGTTCATGCTTTCATCTTTAGTCGACTTGACTACCGTAACAGTGTTTTCACAGGACAACCAAAAAAATCAATCAGGAAACTACAGCTTATTCAGAACTCAGCTGCTTGTGTTGGCTTCTATGCTCCACAGATCTGGAACAGACTTCCAGAAAGCCTTAGATCAGCTGAAACACTCAGTATATTTGAATCCAGGTTAAAGACCCACCTGTTCTCAGCTGCATTTGATTAGTTTGTATTCAATAGTTTACATCCACACTGTTTATCTCTGCTTGTTTTAAATTAACTTCTTTTTAATTTTCTTCAAATTTTATTGTGATGATCACACCTTTGATGTTTTGATTGTTTTGGATTGTTTTCTTTCTTTCATGTTTTATGTAAAGCACTTTGAATTGTCTTTGTACATGAAATGTACTATGCAAATAAACTTGCCTTGCCTTGATCTGCAAGATTCCCCTCCTGTGCTTCAAATGGAGCTCATTGACCTGCAGTGCAACTCTGCACTCAAAGCCAAGTTCAGGGAGGTGAGTGTAGAAGCAAACAAGCTTTGGCAATTTTTCAGAGAGTTGACCCCCAGCTTCTCTGAACTTTCCAGAAATATTCAATTGGGAGCACATACTTCTGTGAGAAGCTCTTCAACACCTTGATTTTTTTTAAGTTCTAGTACAAGTCCAGACTTACTGATGAGCATCTTCAAGCCCTACTGAGGGTCTCCACTGCTTCCTCCCTCAAGCCAAATGTGGCTCGGCTATGTGAGAAGAAGCGCAGCCAGGTCTCTAGCAGCAAGTAGGCAAGAGAAGCCATGTTCAGAACAGTTCATGTTCAATGTTCCATTCATGTTCAGAAAGTTAAAGGTTACAGAACTGTTAATGCAGACATTTGAAACTGAAAGAAAAAATTAGTTTTCTCTAGTCAGCCAGTCAGACAGTCAATACGTGGTTTCTTCAGTCGTCTGTATCTGCTGTATGATCATTATTATTTTATTTATTTATTACTGAGTGATTTATTTTTTAAATTTAGTTATTTAATTCACGATTTTGTGTTAAAAATAAAGATATTTGAGAACATTGGAATGTTTTACAGCTTTTTTCTTGTGGAAATCCTGATGCGTCCCCGCCCCGACTCTGCCTCCAGCGGCCCCCAGGTAAATTGAGTTTGAGACCCCTGTTCTAACCTGTCTTCCAGTTTGCTGCCTGTGTTATTCTGACCCTTTGTCTGTTTTTTCAACTCCCACTCTGCTCCTGTGTTTTGACCCTGGCCTGTATCCTGATTACGTCCTTGCCTTGTCCAATTTGTGCTGCTATCTTAAAATCAGTTGCACAGGGATCCACACGCCTCAGCGTCCTCATTACACAAACATACCAGATTTATCATTCTTATACTTTGCCTGTCCATAATTCTTTCCACTGGGACCTCAACTCCACCCCCTGTCATCCGCATCAATAAAAAGCAATACACACAACACATCAAGTCATTCATACCACCAAGCATCTTCACAAACAATAACGTGTATGAGTAACTTACATTTATCCTTCTTCTCCATGACCATATTTATTGAGTATTATTATCTTATGTTTTTGCTTAAAATGGTTTATATTGTTGCTCAATCACAGCTCATCATTAAGACTGTTCCACAACTGGGGCGGCCGTGGTGCAGTGGAAAGGGCAGTCGGCCTTTGATCAGAGGATTGCAGGTTCGTTTCTTGCCTTGCCCGCCCACGTGTCAAAGTGTCCTTGTGCAAGACACTGAACCCCACATTGCCTCTGGTGGAAGGTTGGTGCCAGTGTTAGGCAGCTGAGCCACCGCGCGCGCGCGTGTGTGTGTGTGTGTGTGTGTGTGTGTGTGTGTGTGTGTGTGTGTGTGTGTGTGTGTGTGTGTGTGTGTGTGTGTGTGTGTATGAGTGAATGAGATCGTGACTCTAAGGCGCTTTGGGGCTTCAATGAAGGTAGAAAAGCACTATATAAGTATACGCCATTTACCATAATTTAACTCCATAAATTATTTTGTAATACAAAAGCTCTTTTTAGTTGTGAATGCCTTGAGTTCTCTGAAACTATTCTCTTTCTGAGACTATAACCACACAATCTTTCATAAAACAGTGATTGTAAATGTACTGGTAATAAATGATATCTTGCTTTGTATATCAGCTGCAATGTTTTGTGTTCTATTAGATCAGAAAGTTTTAGAATCTTTGATTGTAGAAATGACTCATCAGTGTGCTGTCAATAATTGACATGTATTATTCTTACTGCTCTTTTTTGTAAAAATGCACAACAATTTTAAAGAGGTTTTGAATGTACTTCCACAGATTTCTAAGCAATAGGTTAAGTATGGTAAGACCAGAGAATTATACAGTATGCGGCGTGCTCTTTGGGTTAGAATGTGTTGTTTTTTTGGGGGGGGCTGAGTGAGGGTGAGATGCTGTGAGTATCGCGAGAGTCGACGAGACGTGTGTGGTGAGTAAACTTGGCGGCGCGAAAAGCGGTTGAACAAACATTTCCGTCTGCTTTTCTTTTTCCGCCATATAAGTCTTAATTACAACAATATTCACTAAACCTCTAAAAAGATTATTAAGTTCTTGACAGCCTGGAGGACCTGGAGAGCTTCATAGACGAGTGTTATAATACCTTCGTCATGGGGAAGACAAACACCACCACGCCTTCCTCCAAACGCGGCCGTCCTGAAGACTCTCCCGGGGCCGCTTCTTCTCCAGGCAGCGGCATCAGTGAAATCCTGGAGTCCATAGATAAAAAGCTCTCCAGCCTCGATTGCCGCCTGAACCTGCTGGAGATCCTCCATAAGGAGTTCCAAGGCCTGCGAGAGTCCCTGGAGTTCAGCCAGCAGCAGGTGCAGGAGCTCGCAGCGGAGAACCAGGCCCTCAGAGAGACCGTCCAGACTCTGAGCAGCGACACCGCTCGTCTCTCTGAGGAGAACCGCTCCATCAAGGAAACCCTCCTGGATCTTCAGGCGAGGAGCATGAGGGACAACCTGGTCATCTCTGGGATTCCAGAGGAGGCGGGAGAAGACCCGGAGGCCACGGTGAAGTCCTTCATGGAGGTGCAGCTGAAGCTCCCCAAGGAGGAGGTCCAGAAGATCTCCTTCCATAGAGTGCACCGACTCGGAGGAAGGAGGTCTGATAACCAGCGTCCGAGACCCATAGTGGCTAAGTTCGAGCACTACAAACAGAAGGAGCTGGTGAGGAGCCGCGGCCGGGAGCTGAATGGAACACACTTCAGCGTCAACGACCAGTTCCCGGCGGAGATCCTCCGGCGCAGGAAGATCCTTTTCCCGCTGAGGAGGAAGCACCTCACCGCCGGGTCTCGAGCGGTTGTCTCAGTGGACAAACTCTTCATTGATGGACGGCTCTTTCGGGACCCCGAGATCACCCCGTGGCTGCGCTGAAGACCCTCAGATGCTGCGATCAGAACCTCCATAATGCGCTGATGAAACCGACTAAACTGATTTAAATTAATGGAAAATCAGCTCATCAATCATCCACACCTCCATCTCGTCAAATCAGTTATTTCTCTCCCCTCTCATGTTTATGTTGTTTTGTTGTGTTTGTTTTTTCTTGTTTTTCTTTTCTCTTTTCCTCTTTTTATTCCCCCCCTCTTCCCCCCTCCTCCTCATATTTAAATCAACTAAAGGCAACACATCCCTGGTAAGTACCCATTTACTCATGCACGAGACATGCGCGCGCACGTACACGCGATCCCGCACGCACTCGCCGACATACCGCAAACACCTCACATAGGCTCATATAGGACACATACAACAAGCAACTCACACAGCCAGGAAACATTCACGCGCACAAGCACACAGCGCTCCTCTGCGCATTGGTCAGCGGGCACGCGCACAGGACTCACAGACGCACGCGCATTACTTAGCATAACACTCTCTCAGTCAGTGTAGTCATGTCCAGTCTGAACATCTTTAGCTGGAATGTGCGTGGACTTGGCTCTGGGCCAAAGAGGCTGAAAGTTTTCAATCATCTGAATGATCTAAAAGCAGATCTAGTTTTACTGCAGGAGACCCACTTATCCAGATCAGCTGATCATCTCCTGTGCTGCTCACAATTCCCATTCATCTACTCAGCTAGCTACAACTCCAAACAAAGAGGAGTTGCTATTTTGATTAATAAAAATATTACATTTACTCATAAGAACACAATTGTTGATCCAGAAGGCAGGTTTGTAATTATTAACATATCAGTTCAGAATAAAGATTTTTGTATAGCCAGTATCTATGGTCCCAATGCTGATGAATCCTCCTTCTTTCACAGATTCTTCACCTCACTTTCGGTTCATGCTGACTCCACAATAATTATAGGAGGAGACCTCAACTTGGTCCTTGATCCTGAACTTGACAGACTCAGCACAGCAGGACACCAGCGCACATGGCGTTCTGCAAGTATTTTGAAGCAATACATGGATGAGTTGGGTCTCTGCGACGCTTGGCGCTCATGTCATCCAAACACTAAAGGGTTCACTTTCTTTTCTCCAGTTCACCACTCACAGTCTCGCTTAGACTACTTATTAGTCAGTAATTCTCTTTTAAAAGATATCAAGGATTCCAACATTCATCCAATTATCATTAGTGATCATGCACCAGTTTCTGTAAATATTCCTAGAGATCTACCCACACCTTCTGGCTTAACCTGGAGGTTTAACACTTCGCTGTTAAAAGATCAAGAGTTTATTCAATTCTTTAAAAAAGAGTGGGCAACCTTCTTAGAATTTAATGATACTCCGGATATTTCACCATGTGTTCTTTGGGAAACAGCAAAAGCAGTGATGAGAGGAAAAATTATTTCTTATTCAACAAATAAAAAACACAAAGAGAAAGCAGATTTATTAGAAATAGAAAATAAAATCAAAGATCTAGAGGCTGCTTATGCTGCTTCTGCATAAGAACACATTCTGGGAGATCTGAAAAATTTAAAGCTTCAGTTAAATGACATCATCAATAAACAAACACAATTCCAAATACAAAAACTTCGACTCGAAAATTTTGATAACTCAAACAAATCGGGTAAATTTTTAGCTAATCAGCTTAAAATTAATAAAGAAAAATCAACAATTACCTCTATTATGGACCACACAGGAACTGTCACTCACGAACCGGTTAAAATCAATAAAACGTTTAAAGATTTTTATAAAAACCTATACACATCACAGGTCAATCCATCAGAACAAAGTATTAACTCATTTCTTAATAATGTAACTCTACCCAGATTAAATGAGGATCAAAGCTCAAACTTAGACTCTCCGCTCTCATTGGCTGAACTTCATGAAGCTCTGTTAATGATGCCCAACAACAAAGCTCCAGGGCCTGATGGCTTTCCTGCTGAGTTTTATAAAGAATTCTGGGAACAGCTGGCACAAACTTTTTATAAAATGGTTACTTTTATCAAGGAAAGCCAATCACTGCCACCTCACATGAATTCAGCTAACATAATCCTCCTTCTCAAACCAGAAAAAGATCCCACAATTCCTTCAAGCTATCGCCCCATTTCTCTAATCAATGCAGACGTAAAAATTATTTGCAAAGCACTCGCGCAGAGAATGGAAAAAATCACTCCTCATATAATTCATCATGATCAAACTGGATTCATCAAAGGTAGACACTCAAGTGATAACGTCCGCAGACTTGTTAACATAATAGATTTTGCCACTATTAAAAACCAGGAAACAACCATACTCTCATTGGATGCTGAAAAAGCATTTGACAGAGTAAACTGGAAGTTCCTCATTGCTGCCCTCCATAAGTTTGGGTTTGGGGAATCCTTCATTGATTGGATTAAAATATTATATCACAACCCAAATGCATCAGTCAGAACCAACAAACAGACTTCTGACAGGTTTTTTCTTGGTAGAGGGACCAGACAGGGTTGTCCACTGTCCCCCTCTCTTTTTGCTATATTTATTGAACCTTTGGCTGCAGCAATAAGACAGCGCGAGAGCATTAAAGGAATTACAACAAAATACAGTAATCATAAAATTAGTCTTTATGCTGATGACATATTACTTTTTCTAAACAATTCACATTCCATTAGTGAAACAACAACAATTATTAATGAATTTTCCTCTATCTCAGACTACTCAATTAACTGGAACAAATCAGTTTTATTGTCACTGAATGGTAATGTTGTGCAAACAATCTCAATACCAGTCAAATCAGGCAATATCAAATATCTAGGTATTTATTTCTCCCCGAAACTATCAGAACTGGTGCAACTAAACTACACCCCATTACTGAAAAGTATACAGGATGATCTAACCCGCTGGGTCAACCTGCCTCTGTCACTCATGGGTAAGATAGCCACAGTAAAAATGAACATTTTACCCAAAGTTAATTATCTGTTCTCAATGATCCCCACACAACCACCACTAAAATGGTTCAAAACATTAGACTCTGCCATATCCAGCTTCTTATGGAACAATAAACCTGCAAGAATTAGTCTAAAAACTTTAAAATCTAGAAAAAGCTGTGGAGGCTTAGAATTACCAAACTTCCATAACTACTTTCTTGCCAACAGACTGCAGTACCTCTTAAGATGGATAAAAAACAATCCAGAAACCAACCCATGGATGGATCTGGAACAGGCATTTTGTGGAAAGATCAACTTGTCAGATCTACCATTTATAAGCCCAACAATAAAAAAACATGACTGCTACCAGAGTAGTAATATAAGTACTACTTTAACAGCCTGGTGGGATTTTCTTAAAATGTCAAACTCTTCACTAATACCATGCAAAATGACACCCATCTGGAACAACCCAGACATCCTGATAAATAAAAAAATGTTGCACTTCCCTGCTTGGCAAGCAGGGGGCATAAGACTACTTGAGCACTTGATTATCGACAAGATTCATAACACACCAAGAACTACAAGAAAACCATGGAATAAATAAATTCTTGGAATATCAGCAACTTAAATCTGTAATTACTAAAACATTTAAATCCAGTGACAATGACTTAAAATGACCAGAACTAGTTACCTCTATGATTAATTTTTCATTGAATAAAACTCTCTCCAAAATATACAAACTCTTATGCAACTTAGATAACGAAGTCTCAATTCCAACAACAAAATGGGATGCAGACTTAGGCAGAAGTACAGACACAAGCTTCTGGTCAGAAATTTGTCTAAATACCTTTAAATTAACCAAAAGTCCAAACCTACAACTAATACAATTCAAAACTCTTCACAGAATTTACTATACTGGACAGAGGATGTTCAAGATGGGTCTCAAAAACTCAGACATTTGTGAGCATTGTGATAGTAATTTACCTGACAATTACATGCATGCTCTGTGGTTCTGTACACCTGTCCAGGCTCTCTGGCAACAGGTATGTGCTGATTTATCAGTCTGGCTTAAGGTTTCAATCACAGCCTCACCTTCACTTTGTGTGCTGGGTGACATGAGTGCCATCGACACAGAGGGAAGTTTAGCATCTATAATCTTCATAACTCTTTGTATAGCAAAAAAGACAATTTTATTAAACTGGAAAAACTAGAAAAATATTAGTGTAAGTCATTACAGGAATCTGCTATTGGATCATATCAGCTTGGAAAAAATGTCAACTAAGAGCTCAAATAACTTAAAAGGAATTCGGGCTCTCTGGTCTCCCATAGCTAACTCCATAACTTAGGGGGCGGGATTCCTGGGTGTCGCCGCGCCTTGACTGTCTGCCGGGGTCGGGGTCTACCTGGTGCCTGGTGGGGGCAGGGGGGCGCTGTTGGTCGGGGGGTCTGGTCCGGCGCCTGGGTGGGGCAAGCGCGGGGGCCGCATGGTCTCCCGGGCCTGGGCGTGGGGGGG
>BSAI01000072.1:0-70124 GCA_036245035.1 Adrianichthys oophorus | reverse complement strand
GTGGATGGTGCATTGGGTGGGGGTCTGGCTTGGCTGGGGGGTGGTCTTTTTGCGTGTGCTGGGGGGGCTTGCGCGGGGCCCTGGCCCTGGGGGGTCTGCCTGCGCTGGATGGGCGGCCCGGCTGCACCTGGGGGCTGGCGTCACTCCTTCTCTGGCCCTGGGACGGGGTGGGGTAACCCTCTTGGGGCCTGCGATTGCTCCAGGTAAAGCCTACCATTGCGGGGTCCTGGGGGAGCGGGCCAGGGGAGGGGATGTCTGTGGGCAAGAGGGGGGGTCCACTACCAGTACGGGACCCTAGGGGCTTCCTCGGGCCCGCTGGTACCTGACCAGGTAGCTACAGGGGCGGTGCTTGGGGGGGGGCTTGCCCTGGGGGCTGGCCCCCTCTGGGCTCCTCTCTCTTTGTGTGGGGTGGGGGGTGTGGGGCCTGGGGGGTTGGCTTTCGGGCGGTGGGGCCTCTGCCCTGGGGAGACTTGGGCCCAATGCTGGGGGGGGCGGGGGGACGGTTGTTTCATCATCGGGGGTCAGTTTGGTAGCTGTCCCCGACCTTCCCTCCTTCCTCATACGACGACTTATTAGGTTGGAAGGAGGGGCGTGCTTGCGGAATACCTCGAGGGGCCGAGCCACTTGGCAGTGGTCCACCCCTCCCATGGTCTCCGCACAGTTTCGCCCCCTTCTCCTGGTTTTAAATGCACCTTAGACACGTAGGATCCTTGGTGGGGGGTGCTAGGACATCACTGCCAGCAAGCAGGAGATGTCCTCTCAGTGCTCTACCCTCCAATTTTAACTGCACCGTAGACATTTAGGGCTCCTTGGTGAGAGGGCGATTGGACATCCCTGTAAGCAATCAGGAGATGTCCTCAGTGCCGTGCTCGCCAATTTTAACTGCACCCTTTATTACACACACCCATCAATCACAAGAAACACACCTCAACACACACACAAATACATTACACAAGGAAGGTGGGACTACTGATCTTCTGTCCCTTACCCCATCCCTGGTGGAGGGAGCAGGGCCTTCAGCGGCGGTGGCCTTGTCTCCTGGGGGTCGGCCTCCTGGGCCCGGCGGCCCCCTCCCCGCACGGGGAGAGGGATCCCTTTGTCCTCTGGCAAGTCCATGAGCGGGGGATCATATTCCATCTGAGCCTGGAGGGTGTCTGTGTCCTTGTGGTGCGGGTTCTGGCCCTTACCCTCGGGTGCTGAGCCCCTTCTGGGTCACAACATTAGGAGAGCCTGGTCAGGCAATGTACACCTTCGGGGACCCCCACTGCTCTTGGTCATCCCTTTTCTAGATGGGGGTAGCTGACCCCCATCGTGCTCTCTTCTGGATCTCCGCAGCTGCCTGGAGCTTTGGAGCGGGTCTCCCGTGGGGGGCCCGGGCTCGTACCCGGGGCTGGGGTGGGGGGATGCCCAGAACTCCTGGGTGGTGGTGGGCGGCTTGTCTGGGGTGGTGGGGCTCTCGGGGGTGGGGCCCCGCGCTGGGCCACCTGGCGCAGTGGGAGGGCTGCTCTCCTGACTGGGCTGGGCCTTGCGCTCTGCGCTTCCGTACCTCACTGCACTCGGGTGTTGGGGGCCCGTGTGGCTGTCCTGCGGGCCCTGGTCTGGGTGCTTGGCTGGGCTGCCTGGCGGGTGGATCTCCTCCATTGACCCCACAGTATGGGTGCGGGGGCGGGCCCTGGTCGGCGCGGGTGTCTTGGTGTGGGGATGCCTGGGGGTTCTCCCTCCTTTTTTGTGCATTCCATCATCCACTTCAGCTTAACATAACATTCACCTGAGTACAGGCGTCGGCTCACCTTTGCACCTTCAAATAGTGTGCATGACAGAATGTAATGCTTTACATGTGTTGGTTGGTATGCACAAGTGTGCGTGTGAACTGGATGTGGACAAGTTTGTGAACACTCTCGGAGCCGGCAAGTATGTAACAGCTGAGTGTGTGGACAGGCCCCGCCCATTTTAGACCAACATTCACTATTGCAATGGGTATAAGCTCCAGCATTTTGTTGCCTGTAGATTAACAACTCTACCTTCCCTTCCCTGTAGCCATTCTCTAACTGCTATAATGCACCATCTCTCTTTCCCCCCCTCCACCCCCCAACTCTCTCCTTTTTCCCCTTTCCTTTTCCGTCCGGTCCAACAAAAAAGACACAAATAAAAAATATATATATATTAATAAAGTTTGGTTTAAATTACAAAAGGGGCTTATACCAACATACATTTTGTGTTCGCTATGATTTATAACCTCTGATTGTAAGAGTAAAATCTGTCTAATACAAGAGGTTCTCAGCTCATATCTGTTTGCTCAGCTGTTGGACAGGACAAGTTAAAAAAAAAAAAAAAAAAAAAAAAAAGAATGTGTTTCACTTTGGCCATAACTAATATGCTTTTGGACGTTTCCAGGAAAACTTGTCATCTATTGTTACTCCCAGGAATTTGTAATGATTCACTGTTTCTAATGTCACTCCTGCTACTTTTATCATAATTTTCTCTTTAACATTATTGTTGCCAAAAAACATCATTTTAGTTTTGTCTAAATTCATCCCTCCATCTTCTTCTGCTCATCTGGGTTGCGGGAGCAGCAGTCTAAGCAAAGATGCCCAGACTTCCCTTTCCCCGGCCTCTCCTCCAGCTCCTCTGGGGGGGACCCCAAGGTGTTCCCAAGCCAACCAAGAGACGAAGTCTCTCCAGCATGTCCTGGGTCTTCCCCAAGCCCTCCGCCCAGTGGGACATTCCCACTGCTCCCACCACCCTACGGAGGAACTCGCTCTTTGGGTCATGACCCGGAGCTCATGACCATAGTTGTGTGTCGGAAAGTAGACCTACCGGTAAATTGAGAGCTTTGCTTTCTGGCTCAGCTCTCTCTTCACCACAACAGACCGGTACAGTGACTGCATAATGGTGGACGCCTCACCAATCTGCCTGTCGATCTCACGCTCTGATCTTCCAAGACCCCAAGATACTTAAACTCCTCCACCTGGGGAAGGAGCACTTCACCCACCCAGAGAGGACAAACTACCTTTCTTGTGTCAAGATCCATGGCCTCAGACTTAGTGATGCTGACCCTCATCCCAACTGCTTCACACTCTGCTGCAAACCATTCCAGTGCATTTCAAATTCAGTGATAACTTCTTTCTGTCAAACCAATCCTTTAGTTTATATATTCATCTGGTTACTTTGGCCAGGAGTACATGGAGGCTTTTATCAGAAAACAAAACACTTGTATCATCATCAAATAATATAAATTTAATTTCATGCGATGTTTAGACAATATCACTAATGTAAAGGTGAAATAAAACTGGCCCGAGTTCTGAACCTTGACGAACACCACACACAACGTCTAAGACTGTTAAGCTATGGTCTCCCATCTTCACAAATTGCTGCCTGTCTCTCAGATAGCTTTTCACCCAATCTAAAGCTGGTCCTCGCACTCCAACTTCTAGACTAGAATATCAAGATTTCTTCTATCAAATGCTTTTGTTAAATCTATATTATATGTATATCAAGTCTATATATCTATATTTGGATTTGCATACCCTTTTTTATGACATTCCGATACAACTTGTGGGAGCTAGCCAAGATCGCAACAGTTGTGAGCACACCACGTGCATGCTATTAAAAATCTACAACTTCTAATTCCAACATTTTTTGCACAGTTTGTTCACAATGATACACAAGAAGTTATAAAGACAAGTTCTCATTTGTAGATACCACTAAAAGTGTTTTTTTTAAATTCAACATGGCAGTCTCTACCCAAGGTCAAAGCTCAATGAAACTTCTGTGGTTGTTGTAGACTGAAGCTGGTTGTCTGTGTGTGAAATTTGGTGAAAATTGGACAAACAAAACTACTTTTCCTATATTGTGGGAAAGCGTGAAAATCTCACATTTTTTACCCAAAATGGCTGCCATGCAGTAAGTCATGTGGCCATCCCGTAATAATTTCAAAAGAGCAAGAACAACTGGGCCTATTGAGAAAAAAAATATTTTAAAATTGAAAAGGGGATAAGATCACTTTTTGAGCTTGATGGCTTTAAAGGGTAGAACATTGTTGGGATATCAGTGAAGGCTTACTTCCATGCAGTGTTGGGTAAATTACTTTTAAAGGGTAATGGAACACTTTACTTTAGTTTCTGGATGAAAATGTAATTAAATTACTTTATTCATTCCCTAATTGAAAAGTAAATCACTACTTGTTACTCTACTGTATTTCTTTTTGCTCACATACATATTCTCAAGGGAATAAAGCTGGCACAGAGAAAACACCGTCAAAAGAAAAAACATGGAGGCTCCACAAGGGCAACCAGGTTTAGCACCACCTCATTCATTTCAACATATGAACATTATGAAGTGTACATTGCATAATAGCCTGCAAAGTGTGCAGACACGTTGCTCATTGACACCATGGCAGTGGTATGGAGTGCATCTCCAGGACAAAACTTTCACTGAACTGAAATGTTTTTCTCTTTGATTTCCACAAATTGGAAATAAGTAGAATCTCTCCAGTTGCCAAATGCCTCTACGAATTCATCCACGTCCATTTTTATGCTCTCTTCTTACCGATCTCCAACTCTGCATATGTGTGTGCAACAGTAACTGCATTTTTTAAATTAGTATCTGTTTTGCTTCATTTAACCAAGAGACAATGTCCGAGTCAACTGTTTACACAAATTAATTTGTTTTACAAGTCACTAATGGTTTCACTGCACCAAAATGTGAAGAATGAAGTAATGTAGGTTTCTGTAGTCTATTAATTGTAGTTTAATTAACGAAATTTGACTTGTAATTCGTTAAGTGACTCTGTTACTCACAAAAGTAATTACATTACCGTAAATTATTACTCTGTAATTCATTACACCCAACACTGCTTTCATGCTAACAGTCCCGCCCGCAACTCAGAGGGGAACTTCTATTGAACTCCTGCCACTCTACAGAAACTATGTCCTAGAAAACAACACAGGTTTGTAGATTTTAGCTAAAAATAGCATCAAATGGCATTAAAAGACCACTGAGAACACTTTGACGATAGATCAAAAGATGATCACAGTGGGACCTCAAACATTAAGTAAGAAGACAAACTGTAATGTTCATCACTGTTTTCTCATATTCTTTGTTTTTTAACTTTAACTAATAATCAAAATATTTGAATACTTCGTTACAAAAAACTATTTAAAAAAACCAAGTACAATCATGGCAGTTCATTTGATTCTGTTTTTGTTTCTGTATTTGACATTTAAACAAAAATATGGTTCCATAAGGTAAACCATTTTTGGTCAGAAGTTGCAATTATCATGGAACATCCCTGGGACAGCAATAGAGAAAAACCATGTTTCGAACTGAATGTCTGAAAGTACTGTAAACAGAAACAGCATTAAACAGAAGTGAGGAAAGGAAACGTTTGTTTGTGCAAAAATGGCAAAGAAGTCACTTTTGGTTAAAGTTTCTTATCTACGCAACTTTCTGAGGTTCCCTCTATAATTTTGATTGCAACTTGTTTAGGAGGCAATTTCAATAAAAACAAAGTACTGACAGTGTTCTTACTCACTCCTTCACTTAGAGTGATAAACAAATACACACAAGTGCAACAAAAACACCCAGGCTCAAAAATTAAACACATGCACAAACAGCTTAACACAAACACTCAGACAAACATCTGGGTAACAGGATGGGGTTTATTCTTTCTGTCATTTTGCAGTTGTTTACATTTCTGTTGTTTGTTAGTAGAAACTTTGTAGATGATGCCTTAATATACATTCAATCCAAAGTCTATATAGGTCACAACATTATTCTTTAAAAACTATTTGACACATATTAACGAAAACTGCAAGACATTTTTTGACAGAAATGCTCATTTAAATATTGAAAGATCAGAACCAAGAGAGGAGATAGAAGCAGAATTGAAAATGATAATCTTTTACTGTGGGTTAGGGTGAGCAAGTTCAAGCCACTGTTAGCTAAGGTGCTGATCCCAAATGAAAAGTGAAATGTGAACTGAGCAGTGAACTTTAGTTGAAGCAACGTATTTGGTTTATGGTAAATTGTCTCAAATATGATGCTGATACCTCTGAAATAATCAGGTTCATTTTCATTGTGTATGAGGTTTTGAATAAAATGTAAATCAATTTTCAAACAGTGTTCCCTCTGTATATTGCAGTTCATGGTTCTTTCGTGGTCTAGCTAATTCAACTTTTTTTTCAGTGCAACTTTACATTGTTATTTTAAACAGCGCACAGTGTTCTGGATCCTCATTGGCTATTGATCTATCAATCTCCTACATGTCGTGTTTCCTATACAGATGTGGCACGTTCAGTTTGCCACTCTTAGAAAAATCTTCAGTCGTGATCAGATCTTTGATTTCATTTTATAATCTTGGACTTCTTTTCTTCTTTTCTGAACTTCGACAGTTTAAACAAAAAGTGCGAAAATGTTAATGCATGTCTGAGAAACATGTAGGAAGGGTATGGTGAGGAGTTTTACAGCATTAAAACATTCAGAGTTTTACTTCCACCCCTTCGTGGGTAATTTTTAGAACGTAACCCCTGCGATAAACAAGAAACACTGTATATTGATTCTTTCCCAACATCTAATTAATGTTAGTTTTCACTGAAATGACAGGCTGGGTAAATTTTGGGTGAGTGATTAAATGATGGTGGGTGTGGTTATACTGTTATTCACAGGTTGTGTCTTTTTCAGTGGTGCCATTGCTCTTTTGGGGTGTCAACTGTGAGGCCTGATGTCTGTTATGAATCATTTAAGTCACTGTTAGCACTGTTTTAGGCCAACAATTTGCACTCACCATGTTTATGCTGTTAATCATACTCTTAGTTTGAATTTGTTAGCTGGTGATTGGACAGAACCACTAGGAGAGGGCACCCCCCACTATGTATTCAATAGTTTCTGAACTCTGTTGGTTTTTGTTTATTTACATCTATTTAAACAAATGTTTTTGAATGAAATCTTTTGCGTCCATCTCTTTTGTTTCCTTCATTCAAGTCACAAGGGCAACAGTCTAAGCAAAAATCCCCAAATATTCCTCTCTTCGGCCACTTCCTCCAGCTCCTCTGAGGGCATCATGAGATGTTCCCAGGAAAGCCAAGGGACATAAGACAAATCTGAAGTTTTATCCTACCTTGTAGGATACTATTTGAAGTACCATTGAAGTACCAATTTGAAGTGATGGTGGTGTACAAAAAAGTTTTTTTTCCCCTTCCCAGGTAGGGTGTGCCACATTGCGCTACATAGGAGAAACGCATTTCTTCAGGTGGGTGTGCTCTGAAGCACAGAAGTTGACATTTATTCATTCATTTTCCAAACCGCTTTATCCCTTTCTGGGTAACAGGGTTACCGGAGCCTTACCCGGCTACTCATGGGCGAAGGCAGGGGACACCCCTGGACTGGTCGCCAGTCTGTCGCAGGGGCCATAGTCACACACCCTTGCACACTCATCCACATCTAGGAACAATTTTACCTAAGAAGCATGTTTTTGGACAGTGGGAGGAAGCTGGAGTACCCGGAGAAAACCCACGCATGCACAGGGAGAACATGCAAACTCCACACAGAAAGGTCTCCCATTGGTGACACTGTTTCAGGTCCCCCAGCCAGGACTTGAACCGGGAACTTTCTTGCTGTGAGGCAAGAGCGCTAACCACTGCGCCACCGTGCGCCACATTTAAAGTTGACATTTAAATGTAAGTGATGACTTATTTTAGCATGACTTTTTAAAGTTCTTAAACCAATGTTGTTATGGTTTTTTTTAGGGCTGGCAGTGTAGATGACCGGCAAATATTGATGACGTTATCAAGTGTTAGTGCTGTCCAAATTCGAAGGCACTATTTTTCCATAACTCTCTGTTTGAAGGGCTAAATTTTGGGGAAGGGAGAAGCTGGAAGGAAAGGGGAGGAATTCGGATTTAGCCGTAGTCTCTCCAGCCTGAATTAGGACTTCCCCAGTGTCGCCACCCAGTGAGGCACCAGGGAGGCATACCGGGGATGAGCTATGGCTCTACTCCGAGCTATTTCTATCTCTAAGGGAACGCCCAGACCTCGAGAACTCATTCTTTTGGTCATGACCCAGAGTTCATGACCATAGGTGAGTATTGGAACAAAGACCAACTGGCAAATTAAGTTAGGGACTCAACTTTTGGCATGAGACGTTTTCAGTGACAGTAGGTAGAATACACATCCAATATAGTGGATCGGATTTTCTGAACTTCCATTCAATTTCTTAACCTATTGTATCCCTGAACGGAAACGCAGCAGAAGTGGTCGTCATCCAGACACAGTGGGACTGAAGCTCACTATATGGACAGAATCTCTAAATCGGGATGCTCACACCTTTTGGCATGCAAGCTACTTAAAACACATAAAATAATGTGGAGTTTTCATTTTTAAGTGCTCAATTATACAACCAACATGCTGTTACAACAGAAACACATGATTCATGTTTAAAAACAATGAAAAATCCATGGATAAACAAATCTTTCATGACAACCCGAGGGAACTCTGCACCCAGCATTTTATGGGTGGCTATCTTTATTACGTGACAAATTGTCTTGCTTGTCAACTGCTCTTGTGGTGACCTTCAGTTAGTCCTTCAGCTTAAAATCCTTTTTCATTGACCACAAGGTTTGAATCCCGCCTCTGCAATCCTGTTGCACAGCTATGCAGTTCGTTAAATCTTTTTTCTTTTTTCAACAAAAATGACTATAAATATTGATCAAAAACATCAGGATTATTCTCTAGATTTTAAATGTCATTAAAATGCTTTTTCTTTATAGGCATGAGTTTATTCTTTTGGAAATAAATAGTTAACACAAATAAATCTAGTCTGTTAAACCCTTGGTTTCTATACTGGTTGCTGTTTTAAAAAAATATGTCCACAGGATTAAAAAATTTTTTATTCCTTATACCTGATAAAATGCAACTATGTATTTAAAAATAAAATATAAGAATTGTGGAATTTGAACCTGATTACTTCTGTTGATGATAGCATTCAAGTGCGCGACAAACCACCGTTGCCACAGCAGCTGTTGGAATACACAAGTGCTTGCTGACTGAATTTTTCTTTTTTCACGATTATGTATATGTTTGTATTTTTGTTTATTCATTTTTCATGGCCCGCAATCTTCCATCACATCCTTCACAATCGACGTAATTTGCATCCCTGCTCTAGATGATCTCATGAACCCAAACATTGGAGTTGTGATCACTGATGTTTTTGTAGAGCTCTTCGAAATAAATAAACCTGATCTCTAAACATCATCCATGTCTCCCATGCGTTGTAAATGAGATCAACACAGACACATGTAGCAATCAGGCTACAAACATTAGTTGCTTGCTCCTCCCACATATAGCCGGGGCAGCAAGCTTAATTAACATATTTTTGGCCACACAGCTAGCAGGGAATTTGCTGCAAGGGGAAAGAGGGGCAGCGAACCACATTCGGTGTGAACATTCCCCTTCATTTTCTTAACCAACTGTATCACTTTCTGGGCAGCAGGGTTTCCAGATCCCGGTTACTGTTGGGTGAAGGCGGGTACACTCTAGAGAGTCTGTCGCAGGACCTATGTAGCTGTAGTGGACACGCTCACTATACCGGCTCCTGTGAGAGGAGCTTGCGTCCAGACAGAGGGTCGCTGCTGAATGGGAAAGCATTCTGCTCAGACCTCCTGAACTTTATGATGTTTTCTTATTCTCATTGAGACAACAATAAAAAAAGTCCCCTGATTTTATTCTTATTTTTATTTTTGCCCTCTCATGTTAATAGAAACCATTTGAACACTCTCAGAGAGAGACGGAAACCCCACAGAAGCTCCTCCCACATGCGGCCAAGGCAATGAGTTTTGGGAAACACATTTTTGGCCATGCGGCGAGCAGCAAATTCTCAGTGAAGAAGGGACGGGCAACGCAAATTGGCCAAGTGCACCTTTACATCCACCAACCAGGCTCAGTTGGACTTTTTCTGCTTGACAACATTCCTTCCTTCAGTTTCATCTACCGGGTATGTATAACAGCAAGGTGACAGGAGCCAGAGACCTTACGACTACAGCTCAGAACAGCTGTGAGGCATATGAGGTGGGGGACATGGTCCACTCTGACTTAATGCAGCTTCCCTCAGTAACTATTTTAAGTTCTTGCGGATGTGGAAGTTAAAGACTCCTGACGTAGGGCAAAGCCTGACATTCTCAGAAAATCCTCACAGTACTTTTGGGTCTGCCAAGTGTTTTTCTTCCCCACCGGAGATCCATGTCACCACCAGGTACTGATCAGTTGATAACTCTGCACTCTGTGCCTCTCTTTACCTGAGTGTTCAAGACTTTTGGGTGAAATCTTGTAAATATTTATCTTTATTTAAGCTAGTTCAATTTGGGGAAGGACTTCAGATCCTGCTTGACTTGGCGTCAAGGCCCTGACACTTTTTCTTGAGTACCATGTTGACTAAAAATGGGTACGAGCTTCTTCTTTCATCTTGAGTCCTTCCCTAGCTAATAATGTAGCCACATGGTGGACTGTAAGTAGGCTGGAGTTTCTTAATGGGAGCCAAATATAGGTGCAGATTAAATTTAATCTCAGATTTGATTGTCTTTCTGTTATTTTTTTTGGTTTTTTGCTTGGATGCCTCAGACTAATGCCACTGTTAGTTTAGACATGGATTAGTGCTATTGAAGTGTAAGTACGGTTAGTGTTAACATGTGAGTTTAATGGTAAGCATTCAGATTGTTAGTGAAACAGAGTCCTGACTAAATGTGAGACAGAAGACACAGGGTTAAAATATCTCAGTTGAAATAAGATCACAGTTGATGCTTTGGAGCTTCTGTCTGTGCTGCACTGCAAAGATCAGTTCTGTGTGAATATTTTAAACAAATTTTTGTCAAAAACACAGACAAACAGTCACAGATAAGTAAATAAGACATGACTCGTTTTACCTGACTGAGAGCAGGATGCTGAGACTCCTCCAGATGGCGCTGTGGTGTCCCAAACTGTGATGGGACCACTGATGTCGATGCTGATCGGCCGAGTTTACAGACCACCTGTGATTCTGCAGATAAATCATGGCCATTAACATCAAAAGTGCAGCTCAGCTAAAGCAAACTAGGATAAAGGTGCAATAAAGCCATTCCCCACTGCACGTAAACCCAAGTGACCCCAAACATGATCTCTGTTCATTCAACATACCTATGGTTCCTGGGACTGATCCCAGCAAAAGGGGTGGGTACATCATAGACCATGAATATTCTTTTCTTCATTTAAAAAGTCGGGAATTGTGTTAAATTTCTTATTCTAATTTTTCTGAAGCTCTCTTTCCAACTATTCTTCCGGCACTTGCCAAGAGCGAATGCTTTTCCTTGAGCTCCCTTATTTTTCTCAACCAAGACTCTTTGTCTCGTCTCCCCCTTATCCTGGTACCACTCCCTGTTTTTCTCACTTTCAAAGAAAATGGATTTGATCAGTTGGGCTGCAAATGCAATCGACAAAACCTTTTCCACCATGAAAAGTGGGACAGCGGACCCCACTTGCCCAGGAGTTATTTTTGCGGCTGGATATGCGAATGATCCATGGGGCAGATGGAGAATTTTCTGCCTGTCGCAACTCTCCCTGGAAGACGTTGAAGATGTCTGCATCATTGGATTAATGGTCACCGGCTTTCTACTGATGGGAACTGGCGGAATCTGGATGTATCAGAACCGGGCAAAGCATCTTACAGAAAAAGGCGGGCTGGATGTGCTTTGGATGGGAAACTCGGAGCCGTAAAAACTCAAACTGATAAACTGCAGGGGTTGGAGTCCAAAGTGGATGCATCGCTTGCCCGCATGTATCGCATGGAGGTCTCACTGGGAAGAATGGAAACCAACTTGGAGCGAGTTACAGCTCGAGTCGGAGGAAACATGGAAAATTGACCCAAGATCTGTGGTTAGTCTGCCATATGCACCCTGGACATTCAGGAGGCAGGCAGCAGATGTTTGCATGCGACTAAGCAATCATCTCTAATCAGACGCTCCCCAAGCCAAGGACACTCTGCCTCGAGCATCCAAAACAAATCCGCTGAAAGTGGGATAAGCAGCACCAGTTGTCATGGAAACCTACGTTCCTGCCCCTTCCTCGACTCTTTCCCTAGACTTCAACGCTCTGGTGATCCCAACCTGTCTGTATGCGAAATCACTGCTTATGTGTAGTTGTATTTTTGCTTGTGTTAGGAATAGTTTTGCTCCTTCCTTTCCTTGGGGGCCTGATAAGCAAGGTTTTCGTCCAGTTTGCCAAGGAAACTGTCTGCGGAATGTCCTAAAAACATTATTGTAACCAAGATTACTTGATAACTGTCTGCGGAATGTTCTAAAAACATGTTTGTAATCAGTCCGCCGAGACAGATTACTTGAGAAGTGTTTTCAACAAAGATTCATGGAAAAACGATAACAAATCTGTTATTGGAACGACTAGTTACCTGTGGTGATTGAACCACTTCCATAATTATGCACCCTCTCCTTACTCTTAAATTTTAGGATTCATTATAACTATTCCTTTTTTTTCTTAATCTATTTATTTTCTCATTTGTATGCAAGTTTTGACCTTACACTACCTCTCCCCTGAACTTCTCATCCGTACCCTAACCCTTTCTGATCAAGCTTGTTCAGGAATCCATTTTGTATTACTCTGCCTTATTACTTTCTTACCCAGGATGTATGTTATTGTTGCAGTCTAAATTGTATGCCTTTTGTCTTCTAAAAGATTCACAAGTTTTTGTGTGTCTGATTGTCTCCTTCCTGCTCCTTCTTTGCTGTTTATTCTAAACATATCTAATTTACCTTTGAATGTCTTCCTCCAATTTATTTTTCCAGTTACTATTATATCTCTTTTGTCTGATAACACGTTCCTCTGATTTTATCAATACATATTTATATAAATATTTATTTTGTTAATATTTCGTATATTTAAATATTTATTTTGTTAATATTTCGTATATTTAAATATTTATTTTGTTCTATACCCAACGTTCAAGGGATTTTGGATCTGTCTGTCTTCCCTCATCCCAAAGCAATTACTAAAATACCTAATTTGTTCTAAATCACATTTGATTACTTTTTTTCATCTTCCTCCTGATCTCTATCTGCTGCAATGAATCGCGTATTTTGTTTGTCCTGTATCAGATATTATAAGGATTTTCTGTTCATCCATCTACATCTTTTCTGATTGCTGCAGCTATTAACTTAAATGTTTGTCCTACAACAGATGTTCTAGTGTTTCTATTGGAGTCAAAAAGAATAAGGGAGTTGAGCATTACCACCTGGCCAAACAAACCCAGTGATTAAAAAAGGCGCTCCTCTTTCACACCTATTTCTCTGATATTTTTTTATTTAAACATTTAAAAACAAGGATAAACCTCTTGAGATGCAACATCTTGTTTTTAGGGTTCTTTATATCAAACGTTTACAAAATTAGATGACAAACAACAAACTCGAGAAAAAAGACAAAAAAAGAAAAAAACAAGCAAACAAAAAATACAGTTTAGCTTGCAATACGACTTCAGCACCAAGTACACCAGCTCTCTGTATTTACCACTCTACACAAACATGGTGGAAATGTGTTCTGCATGGGTTTGTATGGTTATTGTTGGTATTTCACCTTTCTTTCTGTGCAGGTTGACTGTGGCTCCTCCCAGCTGATCCACACCCTCACATGATCTCTGTGGGAGAGTGCACAGCTGTATGCACTTAGTTAATTTAGCCTGCTCCCTATTTAAGCTGCCATCGTTCTGTATTCAGTGTTGGTTTGTTTTGTATGCTCATCCTGTGTTTGTCAGACCAGCTTGTTCTCGTGGTCCCCTCCCCTCCGGAGAGGTTTTTTTGTTATTAAATTTTAAACTTTTTGACCTGTATCTGAGCCTCTCTCATTGTATCTGGGTCGATGCTGACCAGCCTGTGACAGGAAAATTATTGTTCTGTTCCCTTCTTGACTTTTAAGACCAATTATAGCAGACAACTGAGTGACTCACCTCCTCCTCGTGACTGGATCATGGTGGGACTGACAGAGGACCTGCCAATTCTGCTGGAGACTGGACTTGACTTGATATCTCTGCTCTTGTTGTCATGTCTAGGCAGAGTCCTTGAGTCCCCTACAGAGAACAAGACATGGTGGGGAAGACAAATACCTTTAAGCAGCTTTATTTATGACTGGATTTTTTTTTTTTTCTGAAAAAGATTTTGAGGATAAAACTAACTCGAAACAAAAGGGGAAGCTGGAATCTGACTTTTTCCTCAAAGCATCTGTTTATTCAAGAATGATTTTTTTTAAAATTTAATCTTTACTTTTACCAGGAAGTCTCTTGAGATAAAATCTCTTTTTTTGAGAGAGACCTGGCCAGGAAGCATTGGCACGCAAACGCACACATGCACACATATATACAAAACAAACATGAAAAAAAAATAAAAATCAGCTCCAGAATAGCATGTACACTCTTCAGTTACACACTCAGTCTTGTTTTAAAGTAGCTTAGGGAGAAGAGTTCCTGCAGTTGCAGAGTTCTGAGCACTATTCCATGACATAGGGGCAGCAGGTTTCCCAAGCTCTGAGTGGATCCTGGGAACAAAATGAAGCTGGTGTGAGGAGTGGGAGTAGTATCCACTGCTAGCAGAAGACAGCAGAAGTTTGACGCAGTTTACATCATACTGCATATATACTTGCATCTGCATACAGCAGTTTGCAAATATGCAGTTTTCCCAGAATGGCTTGTAGATGAAATCTAGCCAGTGTCTTTGTCTCCTGAGGTTGAGTGACGGCCATGGCAGCAGAGAGTACAGTTCACAGTGATGGGTCCTGATGGTAGGATTGGTGATGAAGCAGAGGACACTGTGATTAAACTGACTCCAAGCGGTGGAGGACTGAAGAAGTCGCATTAACGTACAGGATGTCCCCGTAATCCATAACTGGGAGGACGGTGGTCTGAACAAGTCTTTATCCCCAAGCAGTGTTTCTGTAATAAAAGCCCAGCAGAGCAAACACCTTCAACAAACACACATTAGGTTCTCTCAGAAAGATACTCCCTAAACCATTCAAAGGCAGAATCACCCACACCAGGGTTACTATGTCTGTGTAGAAGTAAGTGATGATCAACAGAGTCAAATCCCTTAGATCAACAAAGAGCGCAGCAATGCAGTTTTCTATCCTTGGCATTGATTGTCATTTGTTACAGACACAGCAGACGTTTTTGTACTGTGGCCTGCCCTGAAGTCTGAGTTTCACACAGAACACAGTTGGATGTTGGAAAATGTTTTAGTTGAGAATTAACATGTGATTGAAGAATTTTTGCAAGAACAGAACATTTGGAAATGGGCCTGTAGTTGTTGAAATCTGATTGCTCTCTGCCTTTCAGGAGGAAGAACTTCAGGAATTCTGTTTGTTTTAAAGCTCAAATTGAAGATGTGGGCAATGTGTTCAGCTATAAAATCTGCAACAAGCCTTAGTATATGGAGATATTCTTCAGCTGGACCAGGAGGTTTTTTGGGTCAATTGCTTTCAGGGCCTTTTTCATTTCTTATATACTGTATGTGGGAAAAAAAATGCCCCCTCACTCTCCACAGGAGGTACCTCACCCCAAGCTCGGGTCCTCTGCCACAAGCCTGGGAGCTTGAGGGTACTGCAGTATCTTAGCTGTTTCTAGCACTGCACTTTTCTGGACTGAGATGTCTGAGGTCTTTCCAGGGATCTGCTGTAGCCACTCCTCCAGTTTGAGGGTTACAGCCCTGAGTGCTCCAATTATAACAGGCGCCACTGTCACCTTCACCTTCCAAGCTTTCTCCAGTTCTTCTCTGAGTTCCTGGTATTTCTCCAGTTTCTCATGTTCCTTCTTCTTGATGTTACCATCGCTTGGTACTGCCACATCCACCACAACAGCTTTCCTCTGCTCATTATCCACCACTACAATGTCTGGTTGGTTCACCATTACCATCCTGTCCATCTGTATCTGGAAATCATGAAGGATCTTTGCTCTCTCATTCTCTACCACTTTCTGAGGTGTTTCCCATTTTGATTTTGGGGTTTCCAGTCCATATTCTGCACACCTTCTTCAGTCAAGTCTGCTTGTCTTGTGACGGTGGTGCTTGTGGTTCTTCTCTGCATCTAGGTTTCCTACTGCTTGCCTAACCGTGACAGCTTCAAGGGCAGACTCAGATCCCTGCCCCTAAGTAACAGGTCCTAGTTGGAGACAAACAAGAATGAAGTACTTAGCCATCTTACCAACACCTGTGTGAACCCATGAGCACCCTAACCAGCTAAACACTCTAGACTAGAGGATTCCTCATGAGCTACTGCCCTGCTTGTTTTACGGCTAACCCTGCTTTAGTTATCACTGGCCACCTGGATCAGGTGTGTTCAGTCAATCAGAAACTGGGATCACACAATTCCGCTAATCAGGAACTGCTGAAGCGGGGTTAGCTGCTAAACAAGTGGGGCAACAGCTCACAAGGAACAGGGCTGGAGACGCCTGCTCTAGACTCGATCTAGGTAGTGGACACCAAAATACTACAAAGCACACCACACCCTGGACAGGACGGACCAACCACCCCAGCTACAAAATTTATCAGATCTAACAGGTATCACCCAAAGCAAGTGTGGGCCTCAGGAGGGCAGCCCAAACTTGTCTTGAGCCCAGAAACAGTGGGATTCCAGTTCAGGGCAAAGACAGGGCAATGCACAAGGGGTAGATGGGTAGATTGATAAATATCTGACAATGGTGGTGTTACAAGGTTGAATATGGGGACGGGGTTGAAGGGACAAACACAGGTTTTTATGTAATTTCATATTCTAAAATTCAATGCAAGGACTTTCTAGGAGCATTTTCATTTCATAACCACAGCAACGTCAGATGTAAATTGTAGTGTACAGAAGTCCATAATAATCAAGAACAACTACAACAGCATATGAACAACATAGTAAAGTGAATTGATCAAGTGTAACAAACTGTTTTATCTGTGTCTAGACAGACATCAAGTCTTTTGAGAGGTGTGGTAAGAATAACCTCTTTAACATACAATTGCACTTGATAAACAAACAAAGAATTTAACCTATCTTGTGAGTCGGTCTCACACCTCCTTCAGGACTTCGACATGGCACTTGGTCACATTCTGTGCAGGTCAAATAAGTTCAGGATCAACATTTCACCTCTCCTCCGAAAGGCTTCCTCAGTTCTCTCTGACTGGTGTTGAGTTAGAATTTTATATCCTCCAACTGGGGTTACAGTCCTGTCATAGCCAACAATGTCCTTTAACGATCGAGTCGTTGTCCCCCTTGTTGTTGAGTTACATCACCTGTCCTGGGTTTCACCTCTGGATGACGATGCCTATTGCCATGTTGAGTGTGTTTGGGCATGGATTTCAAAACAGGATGTCTGAGTCCAACCCCTATATTTTGTGAAGGATTTCTATTTTTACAAAGGTGGCTTCCTTGACACCTCTTTCAAAGCAGCGATGTTCCCTGGAGAGGATCTGGACCTCACTATCCTTGAAGAAATGTCCCTTGTCTTTTACATGGAGGTGGACGGCTGACTCTGGTTCACTGGAATTGGGTCTCCTGTGCTGTTCATTTGTACAGTGACTGCTTAGTTTCTCCAATGTACAAGTCATTACATTCCTGACTACACTTGACAGCATACACCACATCGCTCTGCTTGTGCCTGGGTGTTTCGTCCTTCGGGTGGACAAGCCTTTGACTTAAGGTGTTCCCTGGTTTGAAGTTGACCAGGATGTTGTGGTTGTCAATAATGCGAGTCAAAAATGCGACACTGTTGTGTGTCAGTTTCCGAAATACTTCCACTTTTAAGATTTTGTCCCCTCCTAATGGAATGCACAATTCCGAAATGCCAAACAGTCCTTTCTGGCTTCCCCATGGGTGAACTTAATATGGACCGAGTTGATGTGACTAGTGAAGACCTCCTGTGCCCTGATCTTGACCCAGGTGTCGTCCGTGTAGCAAGTAGGGGATAAGAGTGTGTCAGAGTGAGCAGACACGAATTTTTTATGGATTCAATTTGCTCAAACTTTGCCACAGTGTCATCTTAAAGAAAACGTTTTCACATTAAAACATAGTCATTTTTCCAGGCTTTAAAACAATACAACTTTGAAACCCTGAGATGTGTAGTTTTCTCACAATGGCCCCAAATATCAGCAAAAGATTATAATTTCTCCTATTGAAAATAAATATATATTTTTGGAGAACTTTCTTGTCTACTTTATGTGTTAAACTTATGATTACTCCTGGATGCCTTGGCCTAAAAACATAATAAAATCCCAATAGTTGTAGTCCATGGTCTCTGGATTGGCACAGTGTTTTCATTTTCACACAGAGATAAATAGTTTCAAAGATACGAGCATTTGTTTGAGCCATGTCAAAACAGTTACTGTCAAAGACAAAAGTTTATGCCCCCTTCCTTCTCTTCCTCTGCCTGCTAGAGGAGCCGTTTCAATGGCGACTGCAGAACTCTTTCACACACACAAACCCACAAACACATACACACTGCAGGATTGATTCCACAGTTCTAAAGGCGCATTCACTCCGAACGCGATTCGCGCGGCCCGCCCCTCTCTCGTCACGAATTTGCTGCTGGCCACGTGGCCAAAAGTATGTTCCCCAAGCTCGCCACCTCGTTTGCGTGTGGGAGGAGCTAGCAGCTGATCACCACATGAAGCATTGTCTGTATTTAATTTACAATGCATGGAAGACAGACGATGTTTAGAGATAATTTTTTTCTTCTTCGAAGAGCACAACAAAAACATCAGTGATCACGTCTCCATGTAGATCGCGGGCCATCAAAAAAAAAAAAAAAAAGAATATATAAACCTTCTACCCACAAAAAAAAAGTAAAATTCAGTGATCAAATAGCAAACACACTTGGGACAAACCTGCGCTTGTGGCGACAGCGCTTTGTCCTGCACTTGTTAAACTACTGCTCCAGATATTGTTTGGTTCAAATCTCAGTATTGTTGTGTTTTACTTTTAAATATATATTTGAATTTTATTAAGCATAAAGAATACATCATTTTTAAAAATATATTTCTATGAACATTTTTTTAAAACCAACAAGAAAATGTAAACTAAAGGTTTCATAGACTACATTTATTTGTGTTAACTATGTATCACTAAAAAAACTCATGGCTAAAAAACAATACATTCCAAGGACGTTTTCTAATCCAAAGAATTATCCTGATGTTTTTCATTAATCTTTATAGTGATGTGTTTTAAGTAATTTAGAGGAAAGAAGGAAAAAAGTTTAAACGAACTACAAAAGCCGGGTGCGGGAATTTAACCCGGGTTCTTTTGATAACAAAAAATATAACACAGGCGAACTAATCACATTCATCGTGAGAGCAGCTGACCCACAGATGGGTTTGTCACTTGACAATGACAGCTACCCACACAATGCTGAGTGAAGGGCTCACTCGGGTTGTCACGAAAGGATTTGTTCATCCATGGATTTTTCATAGTTTTTTAACAGGACTCATGTGTTTCTGTTGTAACAGCATTTTGGTTGTATGTTTCAGCACTTAAAATGAAAACATTACATTATTTTATATGTTCTACGTTGCTCACATGCCAAAAAAGTGTGAGCACCTCTGATTTAGAGGTTCTCTGGGTATGGTGAGCTTCAGTCCCACTGTGTCTGGATGATGGCCGCTTCCGCTGTGTTTCCATCTCTCGGACCGTGTTTGAAGGAGACTGTCGCCCAGCATAATCAGGAAACACAGTATTAACTTTCACTGTTATGCAGATGACACACAGTTGTATTTATCCCTTAAGCCTCTGTTTGGTGCAGTACAATTCACATGTTTCCCCTCTTTCCCACTACCCTATGGGGGAGCAGGACAGATTCCATAATCCAGGTGGATCATCTGTGTTCCTATCTTTGGCTGTGACCTTGCCTCTGGCTCTTCCTGCAACCCCAGCTGTCCCACAACTCCATCTGGATGAAGCCCATCTATGTACTTGTCATTCAACCATGTAGCTGTTGAATTAATTTAGCTCATTCTTCTTCAGTAGTTTTAGCACATTACCTGTCTATCCGGGGTTGAGGATCCCTCCTTCATGTTGGCAACCCTGAGGTCCCCCCCCCCAAATAGGTTCTTTTGGGGGAGTTTTTCCTCACTGAGAAGGAGGGTGTAAGGGCAGGGATGTTTGTTTGTTCAGCTTAGTCTGTTTAACAACTAGCTATTGTTTGCATTTTTATGATTGACTTTATGTTCTTTGCAAATACCGGTGTAAGCCCAATGAGACAGCTATGGTTGTGATATTGGGATATATAAATAAAATTGAATTGAAAATTGAATTAAGGCAGGAAAGTCATTCACATTAGGTGAATTTGTAAAAAACTGCATTTTGGAGGCTGAAAGTAGAGTGTGTCCAGAGAGGAAAAGTCAGTTTAGCAACATCTGTCTTTCTGCCAACACCGTGGCAGAGCGCATTTCTGATTTGTCAAGTAACATTTATGATCAATTGTGTGAGAAAGTCAAATAAGTATAAATATTATTTCATACTCAGTCGCTCATGATGAGATCACATACACTGCCCAGCTTGCAATCTATGTCCAAGGAATTGATGACAATTTTGAAGTGACGAAGGAGCTGGTCACACTAACTCCAATGCATGGAAAGACCACTGCTCAGGAGTTATTTCACCATCTGTGGGATGCCATTGAGAAGGCCGGTTTGATATGGAAGAGGTTTGTTGGAATAACAACTAATGGAGCGCCATCAATGGTAGGGAAGAAAAATGGACTGGTGACACTTGTTAAATAAAACTGGAAGAGGAGGGTGTTGAAGAGGCCATAGCTCTGCACTGCATTATCCACCAGCAAGCCCTTTGCAGCAAATGCCTGAAGTCTGACAATGTGCTGTCTGTTGTAATGAAATGCATCAACCAAATCAGATCTAATGGCTTAAAGCACCAAATATTCTGTGCTTTTTTTCTTTAAAGAAATTGTGTCAGAATATGGAGATGTCTACTTCACCAAAGTATATTGGCTCAGCAGGGAAAGCGTCCTGAAGAGATTTTATGAATTAAGAGCATAAATGAAATATTTTATGGAGAGCTATGGGGTGGCTGTTCCTGTGGTAAGTAATCTGAAGTGACTCGTCAGCTTTTATTGCTGATATCACACATGAACTTAATGTACTGAACAAGAAGTTACAAGGCCACGGGCTACTTGTCAGTGCTGCCTATGACAACGTGAGAGCATTCTCTACAAAACTTGTATTCTGGAAAATCCACTTTTCTCTTTCAGTGTTATTTGGACTGTGTTTAAATCTGAATAAAGCCGATATAGAAAAAAAATGTATTACTGATTTATTTACTTATTTATTTTTGATTAATGTATTCGTTGATTGATTTTTTTTGTGTGTAATTTTCTACAGTTAATAATGCATTACAGTTAATAGTACAAGACATGTTCCATACAAATTCACTACCAAAGAAGGGATATAACTGAGAAGGTTAAATACAACTTTTTATCTTTATTTCTTTTTTGTGTTATAAATTAAAATAAAAAACATTAAGAAGATTGGATTTTTAAATAAATTCTAGTTCAAATTGGCATTGACTCACAGAAACACACGAGCTGCACACGCATGCATGTGTGCTGAGGTTGCGGCCCAGCCTTAGCCAGATTCTGCCTTCAGTGGCCCAGAGGTAAATTGAGTTTGAGACCCCTGACCTACAGTCTCAAGCAAGCCAACTTGAGTGGTAGACCATTTACATCATAAATCTATATCGGTAAGTACTTGGTAGTACTTTATATACACATTTAAAAAATACATCATAACAGTAATAGATGAACGTGTAACACACACACACTGAATGTGTGTGTCTATGGGTGAACGGGTTTGTGACTGTAAAGCACTTTGGACCTTCTTCGAAGATAGTAAAGTGATATTTTAGTATAAAACATTTACCATATTTTCTGAAAAAATTGTGTTTATCCACCTTACATAGATAGTTGCAGATGTGTCAAAGCATGCTCAGTGACATCCTTACCTTCCCCCTCCCTTCCTTTCCTTCCACCAATGGTCCTCTTCGTTACTTTTCTTCCTGAAGAAAACATGGTATTCTGCTCTTCCATTGGGCTTGTTGGAGTCAGTGACCTTATCGATACATTGTGCATAGAGCCGTATGTGGAGGAAGTATTACTGAGTTTAGCTACACCCTCACCAGCTTTATGCGAGGATGAAGAGGAGGAGGAGGATGAGTGAGATATATTTCCTCCTGCGATCAGAGTTTCATAGGGTGGTGGTCTCTTGAGACTTAGAGGAGTCAGGGAGCGGCCCATACTGACTGGAGAGGGACATGCTGATTGGCTTCGGGGGTACCCATGACCACTCTGGGTGGAGCCAGATGACTTGTAAAAACTGGATGGGAGAGGCGGTGCTGAGGAGCGACCAGAGGATGTGATAGTGTGGGTGGAGGGAAGATCTCGCTCTTTGTGGTGCTGTGCAGAACTCTGTGGAGAGTCAGCACCACTGGACTTGCTGAAGGTAACATCTTCTAACATAGGCAAACGAGTGACATCCAACGGGGTAAGGGGGGACTCATCAGAATTGGGGGAGCACTGGGATGGGGCAGGTGGGAACACCAGGAGTGGGGGGCGATGACTCAGGAGGTTGGGGAAGGGTGGAGGAATGTCACAAAGAGAGTCACGAGAGGACCAAGACTGTGGATGGGCGATGGTAGACTGGTCGTCCAGAATGGGGTACTTCATCTCCTCATACACAGATTCACTCTGCTCACTGTCCAAAACTTCTTGATTCTTCAGTTCCCGTAGAATGTTCCCCACCATCTCAATGTAAACTGGCTCCTCCTCATCAGTGTCTGTGGACGCCTGAATCTGGCTCTGAGAGGAACATTTGCTGTGGTTTCCAATGTATGACTCATCAAAGGAGGTGCTCAGTTGAGTACTGGGATTTCTTTTTGGCTTGGGTGGAGGCCTCCTTTTGAATTCATCAATGTGAAGGTGGCAATGAGCTACAGAAAGACAGACAGAATTTGTGAAAATATGCAACAAGTCAATTGTATTTCTCATGAAAACATTTATAAGTCAGAGATCCAGCTTTTCATTTTTCAAAGGATAAATCCCAAGCATTCTAAAATATTCTAATTTTTCAGACATAAATCCAAGCAGTACCTCTAGTGGGCAGGGGGTGCAGCCAAACAGGAAGCACCATAACGTTGCAGTACCGCAACTGACCAGAGAGGCCGGTGCTTAGACTGAGCAATTTCCCATTGACTCCCATGTTAAAATCGTCATTTTTAGTCCCCAAACAAACCCCTTTTAATGATTGATCACAGTGGATTCTGGGAACAGAACTCCGGTGTTTAATTCGTCTGCTCTGTTTTAGCTTTAGCATCAATGCTATATTTTGGTTTTTTGTTGTGCTGTTGTATTGTAAATTGTTCTGTAAACACGCTTTCTGGAAGTCCTCTTTCTTATTTCATCCCTCCAGACCGCTTGAGGCGGTGCTTCAAGCACTGAATGCTCCTTGCTCATGCGCAGTTCGAGAATCCCAATTTCCCGAGGTCCAGACTTCTTCTCGCTCATATGCGTGGTGCATGCTTGTGTTTCTAGTGCTCGGTGAGTGCTTTTTCCACTACCTGCTGCTGGCAGCCTCGTGATGTTTTTCGTCGGAGCTGCGAGCGTGTCTCGCCCTCTATATGCTGCGCAGGTGGTTTTTGCTGCAGGGCTTCTTTTTTTTCTTCTCTTTAGCAGACTCTCAGCCGTGCTTGGGGTGTTCCTGGTTGCCTTGACTGCCGTGGTTGTAGGCACTCCGCTGTTCACGGGACTGCTGGCGGTGGCCACTTGGCGGCGGCGGCAGCCACTCGGTGGCGTTCTCGGGCGCATTTTTTGTCCTCCCAGGTTCTGCCGGGTGGCCTGGTGGCGTTCTCTGCCCGAGGGCTTACTGCCGTTCCTCTCTGCTGCCTCTTCAGTTAGGTCGGTTGTGAGCCAGTCACTGTGCACTCCCTGTTCTGCAATGTGGGTGCTCCTGCTATCTCGTTCAACCACTCGGTGATGTTTTCTGTTGTGGGTTGGCTGGTGCGTTTTCCTTTGCTGGGCCTCTGTGTTCTCGCCCTGTGTGCCTTGCTGGACCAGGTCTGTCATGTTAGTGTCTTTTTGCTGTAGGGACTGCCATGCCCCTATGTCTCATGGCGACAGTCATGACTTGTGCCTGGCTGTTGATCGTGCCTCTGATCCCTTGTGCCTCCGCAGGTTCACGGGGTGCGGATGACGCCGTGCGAGCAGCATTGGCTTGGTTCCAGCATGATGCTCCTCCCCCTCAGCCAGGGCCCTGCAGCGCTTTCTTCCATCGGAGGAGTACATTAAGGAGTTGCGTGCCTGCTGGATCAACACAATGGCGTTCTCACGTTTGACGTCAGATGGGCTTGCTCTGGTGATGGTGCACAAGGCCCCGCACTATGATCTAGGGTGGATGCCCTCCGTGGAGCCTGCTGCAGATTCCCTCATTGTGGCCCCCGATTAGTTCTTGAGGCCTGATGTGCGGTGCCCGCGCCCTCAGTGCAGAGTGACTGATAACCTGCTCTTCTGGGGGTATGATGCTGGGGCTCAGATGGGTTGACTCGGGAATTCCCTGTCCCACTTACTTTTGAGCCTGGCCGCCTCTTTGGACGCCGTGCCCATTATAATCCCCACACAGGGTTTACTTTACACGTCCCTGCAGGCCTTTCTCCTGATGTCCCAGGAGCTCGGTCGACTGCTGACCACCTTGACGTTGGCTCGCCAACAGGTGTGGCTGGCGCAGCCGCCTTTGACTGAGACATGCTGGTGGGTTCTTCACGTTGCTCCGGTGGTCCCCAGTGAGTTGTTTGGCGCTGCAGCCCTGGAGGCACTTTAGCGCCGCCTCAGCTTTGCAGACATGGAGCCAGTTGGCGGGTCTCCATTGACACTCTGTTTCGCAGTGCTCTTCTGCAGTCGCTTCCGCTGGTTGCAGTCAGGTTCATCGGCCTCTCCGTTTGTGCAGCCTCATTGTTAGAGTGCGGCTTCTTCTGCCCCCAACAGTGACTGACCACAGGACTGCTCTACGGCTTCCTTGTTGCTGTGGCATCACCCCTACCGACCCTCAAGAGGGCATGGCGAGCTGAGGTGATCCGGGTGGTCCAACGGTGGCGTTTTTACCCCAGAGCAGCTCCACTACTGGGCTGTGCACTCCAGGGATACCTACTCTCAGCCGTCCACTTGGGGCTGTGGCGCTTTCTCACTATGCTGCGCAGCCGTCATATCCTGGTGCACTCCGACAATGTGTTGGTGGTCTCCCAGATCAACTGCCTGGTGGGGGGACACATTTGATTTGGCTCTTGCGTGTGACTGATCGCCTCCTCTCGTGGGCTGCCCCTCTATGTGCCAGTCTTCGGGCTGCTTATTTTCCAGAGTCTGTGAACCAAGTGGCCTCTTTCTTGTCTCGGCACAGACTTCCACCGGGCGAGTAGCATCTTCACCTGGAGGTGGTGGTGGTGTTCCTCTGGTCCACCCTAGGGAGGGCAGAGGTGGATCTGTTTGCTTCGGCGGGGATCGCTCATTGCCCCCTTTGGTTCTCTAATCGATGACTGATGTTCCCTAGGTTAGGATGCGTTGGCCCACGATTGCCCAGGCGTGGTATTTTATGCCTTTTCTCCACTTCTCCTGATTTTTCTGACCCTCCTGCATGTTCCCCGAGTGAGTCACCAGCTCCTGTTGGTGGCTCCCTTCTGGTCAGCGCAGATCTGGTTTCCACTTCTGCGCAGGCTCTGCTGCTCCTCGCCTGTCCGCCTCCCTGGAAGGCAGGACTTGCTGTCTCAGCTAGGGCATTGGGTTCTCCATCCCAACTCCGGTTGCCTCCAGCTATGTGCCTGGTTGCTGCAAGGTAGCCCCTGGTGCCTTGGGTGCCAATGTGTGGCACACTGTGCCTTGGCCCCTTCCACTAGGTGGCTTTATGCTGACAAGTGGCAACTTTTTGATGGCTGGTGTTGCCGCATGGTGGTTCCTCTGTCGGACCTGTTGCTCGTACTGGCTGCGCTCCACTTGCCGCCGACATTAAGTGGCTGTCCTTCAAGACTGCTTTCTTGTTGGCTATAGCTTCTGCCAAACGTGTTGGTGAATGTGTTGATGGTTCAGGGGTCCCTCTGTGGCTGAATGTTCCTTTCAACCCTAAGGTGGCAGCGTCGCCTTCCTGCCATCAGCCCCTGCACCTTGCTTGTTTCTATGTGGGTTAGGGTTGCTGCACACGGGGTGCCATTGGAGTCAAGCTGTGCAGCCACCTCCTGGTCGTCCATGGATACCTTCACCAGGTTCTACAGGATGAATGTGTCTGACCCCAACCCCATGGTTGGTGTCTTGCAGCTCTCTGGTTTGCCACCCTGAGGTGAGGTGTGTCCCATTCTGTAAGCCTCCGGACTTTGTTGGCATTGGCTATTTAGTGCTTAAAGCGCCGCCTCTGGCTGTCAGAAGGGATGAAATAGAATGAAAGTTACATATGTAACTACAGTTCTATGAATCCCGGTTGACTGCCAGAGGTCCTGGTCCCTCGGGTTCCTTGCGTTCTCATGAGAAGTGTTGGAACCATGCCGGGTGACTTTATAGCCTTCTGGTCATAGGTGATCTTGTTGTCATTAAATTCTCGAACTACGCATGGGCAAGAAGGAGCATTCAATGCTTGAAGTATCGACTCTTGCGGTCATCCAGGATTCATAGAACCGTAGTTACATACATAACTTTTGATATCTTATCTTTAACATTTATTAACCATAAAGATAAATCATTTCTATTTATTCCAGTGATTCCATCTGTTTTCAAAACGTCTTCACATTCATTTGTTTAATTAGTTATCATGATTTTTTTATGTTAAAAAAATTACATTTTCTCAGTATTTTCACTTATAATTATTTTCTTTAATAAGGTCATAAAATATAAGGACAGGATTCAGTTATGCTGCAGTAACACCAGAATCTCTTAATGTACACTGACTAACATCACACAGGAGATCCAAATTCTTAAAGTTAAACTATGAAGACATAAAGAAAACATTCAGAGTGCATTCCAACTGGAGGTTTATTAATGGCTCAGTGTTTGTTTAGGAAACTGCCGATACTTCGGTAAGGTACATGTTAAACACTTAATGGTGGTTTTATAAAAAAAAAAGGAATTGTTCATTACTTTTACAAAAATGAAATATTTTTATGAATTACATTTTTACTTTCAGCGTCAGGTATTTTCCTTATGAGTTATGTTTGGAGATGTGGAATTTAAGTAATAAGTTTAAATTCAAGTACTTTGAGGAATGTTATCCATTTCTGTTTTAGCATGTTTATTGCCACCATAATTTTTGCTAGAGGAATAAGATTTTCTGTGACATTAGTTTTAACAAAGCTGTTCATGTTTAATTTTTTGCTTTTTGTCTTGTGATTTTAATGTGACGTGTTTGTCTCATATGTTCCTCTCTAGGCCAGTATCTTGTTATAATGACTGGACTTATACACCAAGACAATCCAACCAACATTTACATTTATGAGGCAGGAAAAAGTTTGATTGTAGATGACTCCTGCTGCAGTTTGTGATTCAATGAAAAAAATGTGAATGACCAGTCTCATCTGTTTATTGACATAGATGTTTTAATATGCAAGTAAAACAAAGGAAATATGGGTCAAAGTCATATTTGTACAGTATGGATTTGATTTGAAACAGATTAAATGAAAGCATTAACCACTGACAATTCTGTGCATGACAGTTTTCTGCCACAGAGCAAAGGTGTGATGGATTTGTTTTTTAATTATGTTGATTAAAAAACAAATCGAATTTAAAATAAATAAGAGGAAAAGCTTTTTGTGAACAATGTCATGGTTACAAAGCATTATCAATGACAATGCCAGTTTTTGACATTCTAAGAATCTTAAAAATTATCCTAAAGAGTACATTTTTATCTACTAAAATCTTTTTTCAGAAAGAATAAAAAAAAAAGAATGTCAGTGCTGGGGAGAGCGTCATGCAGCCACTGGACATGTCTTTCATCCTGATGACCAGTTCCAGACTCCTGACGTCAGCGATTCACTTCTTCCACAATGAAAGATGATAAAATCAGAAGCTGCTCTTCCTTGTAGGCTTGAAATAAAAAAGGTAAAAGACCACTTCACCTCCATTCACCCAGCTGAACCAGGAGATGGGAATGCTTGTCATGCCCAAGTGGCTCTGATGGTTCTGTTAAGGTGCTTATTCTGATGCCCGACTGACATGACCATCACCGATAATCCAAACTGTAATTGGAAAGCAAATAAAATTGATTTTACTCAATAAATATTTTACATGTGCTGTTTTTGCAAAGATGTTGAAAATTCACAATGGAAAATATTTAATCTTGTTCATGCTCAAGATAAATGCAAATATCTTTTGACAAAAAAATATTTTCAAAAAATGAGTTGCCTTTGAAAGAACATAACTGTATTTACTTTACTTTAGATGAAGCAAAGGAGCAGCAATAGCCCGCGCCCCTGGTAATTGGAGCAGTTGGGCCTGAGTGGCTCCAGCAGATCCCTGGAAAGACCTCAGACATCTCAGTCCAGAAAAGTGCAGTGCTAGGAACAGCTAAGATACTGCAGGACCCTCAAGCTCCCAGGCCTCTAGTAGAGACCCGAGCTCGGGGTGAGGTACCTCCCGTGGAGGGTGAGAAGGGCGTTTTATTTTTATAAATTAGAAATTTGAAACAATATATTTCCTGTTTTTTTTAACATGCGTTTATCTTACATTTTTAAAATTGAGAATTGCGTTTCAGTAAAAGGTTTTCTAAATATTAATATATTTTCTTTTTTTTTTAAGGGTAAATAAACATTAAATCATGGACCACACAGGATCAACCTTAAATCCTGCTCTCAGTTGGGATCCGAATAATCCTCATCTTTAGAATCAAACTGATCAAGAATTTGATACAAAGGTTTGAAATATCCAACTGCAGTGTTAATGTGGATTAAAGGCAAATTTGGTTAGAAATACCCAATTTCATTTTAGGATTTAGTCCTGGAGATTTATAAAGGTTAGAGTCATAGGATTGTGTTTGAAATATGTTTAACTATATGCTTAACTCAATTCTTGAACAAGTAACACAGGAAAACATGTACAGTGCTCAGCATAAATGAGTACACCCTCTTCAAAAAGTACTAATTTAATCAGTAACGCAATGAACAAAAGAAAATTTTTCAAACTCTCCACAAGGATGAGCTTTATTTAACACTTATTTAACTCAAAAACATGAAATGAAGGTGAATAATAGATATTCTAATATATTCTATTCTATTCTAATGTAACTTGGATCACAAAATCTTCAGTGTTATTCAAATTGGTTGAAGCAAAAATGAATACACCCTGCATCAAAAACTACTCTAGTATTTTGTATGAGCACGGTGAGTTTGAAGGACAGCACCAAGTATTCTAGACATGGAATGAACAAGTTGGAGACATATTACAACATCTGTCTTTTTCCATTCTTCCAGAATAACCTCTTTTAGGGCCTGGATGCTGGATGGAGAGTGAAGCTCAACTTGTTGCTTTAGAATTCCCCACAGGTGTTGGATTGGATTCAGATCAGGAGACATCCTTGGCCATTCAATCCCCTTTACCCTGTTCTTCAGAAATGCAACAGTAGCTTTTCATGTGTGTTTTGGATCAAGTGCACGACGACCAAGTGCACGGAGTGATGGCAGCATCTTCTTCAATATAGAGCAGTACATTGTTGAGTTCATGATGCCATCAATGAAATGCAGCTCTCCAACATCAGCAGCACTCATGCAGCCCCACATGAGGACACTGCCACCACCATGTTTCACTGTAGGAACCATGCATTTTATTTGAAATCCTTGCCTTTGTGACGCCATACAGTTTTAAAAGCATTAGTTCCAAAAACAGTGATCTTTGTCTGATCACTCCAGAGTCCCAATAGTATTCCTTTTATAGTCACCTGGGTGCTGGACACATCTTAAATGAATCATTAGTCTCACCTGTGGTTGAATACCTGTTCATTAGAATTTTGTAGTCTGAAGTGTGGCTTTTCTGTAAACTTCTATACTTGGAGTGTACTCATTTTTGCAACATGGGCTTGAATGAATTAGTTAGGATAAACCTTTTTTCTGTGTGTGCAAATTAACAAATCTTGTTTGCAATCAAAGTCCCACATTTGTCGGAGTATTTTGTTGTATATTATATTATAGAAAATGTAGATTCTGTAAGAACACTAAAGGTTTCCTGAAAAATGTAGTGGGGTGTACTCATTTATACTGAGCACTGTATTTATTGGTGTCTAAAAGTTACTTGCATTGTTGTACTTTAAAAGCTTTACATATTATGTGTAAAACAGCAAGTACTTACCGATAAAGATTCATGATGTAAATATTAGTCCATTGATGCTTTTCCTTGCTGGACACTTTATCAAAAGCGTTTGGCAAAAGCACGGAGGGACTTTTGGGTCGGACCGGCGTAAACCATGGGCGTGGAAAAAACAAAAAAGAAAAAAAAAGACTTTATCCGGTCCTGCCTCTTTTCCCCATATTTGGAACGTTCGATTTAGACGTAGTTAACTCCAGCCAGTATGGCGTTGCCTGTGAGCCGACAGTTTGGGCTTCAAGTAGAGGACTCGAGAAAGTCAATGGGTGACATTAGAGATGAATAGTCCACTTATATATATATATATATATATAGGTGTGTCAATTCATTTTTTTTCTTGGTCTTTCTTGTACTTCTGACACTGAATTTAAATCTCCTGACATATTATCTTACATTTTCTTACAAATAGACTTTTTTGTGAAATTTATTCAGTCATCTTCTACCTTTTTTTTCATGTACAGGATTTTGGAATCACTCACACACATACATGCACACAAACATACACACATGCACAGACACACAAACGCACCTACACAAACACGTGCACACACACAAACACGTGCACACACACAAACGTACACCTACAGACACAAGAACAATTCAAAGCAGGCATGTCCAAAGTCCGGCCTATGGGCCCGTGTTAAAATTGTCACTGCCAATTTTTTAAAGTAGTACATGAATGATCGGGGTCTCTGTGACACTTGGTCCTCATGTCACCCAAATGCTAAAGGGTTCACTTTCTTCTCTCCAGTTCACTACTCACACTCTCGACTATTTATTAGTCGAGAGTGTTATTTATTTATTAATAAATTATTTATAAGTCAAAATATCTCTTTTAAAAAATATCAAAGGTTCAACCAGATTCAAACTGGAGGTAATACTTCTCTGTCCAAAGACCAAGAGTTTATTTAATTCTTTAAAAAAGAATCGGCAACCTTCTTAAAACTTAACAAAACTCCTGACATTGCACAATGTGTTCTTTGGGAAACAGCAGTGATGAGAAGGAAAATCATTTCTTATTTAACAAATAAAAAACACAAAGAAAAAAAACAGATTTATTAGAAATAGAAAATAAAATCAAGATCTGGAGGCTGCTTATGCTGCTTCTGCACAAGAACACAGATTTGTAAAAAAACCAAGCTTCAGTAAAATGACATCATCAATAAACAAACACAATTTAAAATACAACAACTACGACTTGAAAAATATGGAAACTCAAACATTCATTCATTCATTTTCCAATCCGCTTTATCCCTTTCGGGGTCACGGGGTTGCCTGAGCCTAACCCGGCTACTCATGGGCAAAGGCAGGGTACACCCCTGGACTGGTCGCCAGTCTGTCGCAGGGGCGAAACTCAAACAAATCTGGTAAATTTCTAGCTAATCAGCTTAAAATTAATAAAGAAAAATCAACAATCACATCTATTATTGACAAAACAGGAAATGTCACTCATGACATTAAAATTAATAACACATTTAAAGATTTTTATAAAAAACGTGTACACATTGCAGGTCAATACATCAGCGCACAGTATTAATTCATTCTTAATAACGTAAACCTACCCAGGCTAAATGAGGATCAAATCTCAAACTCAGACTCACCACTTTCATCGGCTGAACTTCATGAAGCTCTGTTGCTGATGCCCAACAACAAAGCTTCAGGGCCTGATGGCTTTCCTGCTGAGATTTATAAGGAATTCTGGGATCAGCTGGCACAAACTTTTATAAAATGGTTACATTTATCAAGGAAAGCCCAATCACTGCCACCTCATATGAATTCAGCTAACATGATCCTCCTCCTTAAACCAGAGAAAGATCCCACAATTCCTTCAAGCTATCGCCCCATTTCTCTAATCAATGCAGACGTAAAAACTATTTGCAAAGCACTCGTGCATAGAATAGAAAAAATCACTCCTAATATAATTCATCATGATCAAACTGGATTCATCAAAGGTAGACACTCAAGTGACAATGTTGGCAGACTTGTAATATAATAGATTAGGCCACTATTAAAAACCATGAAACAACCCTAACCCTCGTTGGATGCTGAAAAGGCATTTGACAGAGTAAACTGGAAGTTCCTCAATGCAACCCTCCATAAGTTTGGGTTTGGGGAATCCTTCATTTATTGGATTAAAATATTATATTACAACCCTAATGCATCAGTCAGGACTAACAAACAGACTTCTTACAAGTTTTTTTTTGGAAGAGGGACTAGACAGGGTTGTCCACTCTCCCCCTCTCTTTTTGCTATATTTATTGAACCTTTGGCTGCAGCAATAAGACAGCATGAGAGCATTAAAGGAAAACACAGCCATCACAAAATGAAATTACTTTTTCTAATTAATTCACATTATATCAGTAAAAAACAAGTCATTAATGAATTCTCCTTCTCAGACTATTCAATGAATTGGAACAAATCAGTGCTACTGAACAGTAAGGTCGAGCAAGCAATCTCAATATTAATCAAAACGGGCGATGTCAAATAAATATCAAATATCTAGCTATTTATTTCTCCTCAAAACTGGTAGAGCTAAACCACTAATTCAATCTCTCTGGTCTCCCATTGCTACCTACATGACTTAGGGGGCGGAGTTCCTGAGTGCCACCACTCCTCATCTGTCTGCTGGGGTTTGGAGGCAGGGGTCTGTGCCTTCTGGTGGCGGACAGTGGCAGTGGAGAATCTTTTAGTTGCAGAGTTCAGCGCCTTGGAGTGGGTGGGCGGGGGGGGGGGGGCTCATAGTTTCCAAGGCTTTGGCATGGGGGGTATGGTGGGCACAATTTTGTGGGGGTGATCGTTATGCATGCGCTGAGCCTCGATTGTCCTTTGGGTTCTCTGGCAAGACAATAAGAGGTGGGGCCCCGTGCCCTCTGCCGAGGCAGGGGTTATTTTTCTGGCTAAACTAGAGCTTGCACTTTTTGTACCTCTGTTCTGTCCCACCCCCTCTTGCTCTTTGGCATTGCAGGCCCCTGTGGAAGTCTGGGTGGCTGATAGGATTACCCAGCGAGCAGATATCCTCTATTTGATACATAGCGCAGCATCTTGGGAGCCTTGGCTGCCGCTGCTGCTTCACACCACAAGTTAGAAAGAAAATGGCGCCACTCCGGCTATGAGCAGTCTTTGAATAACTGGAAATATAGCCTCTTAAATTATGAAAAATCTCTGCGTAAAGCCAGAATCCAATATTATTCAACTCTAATATCAGAGAAAGGAAGAATTCCAAGATTTAGTTTTAGAACTAGAGCCAGGCTGACCAGCAGTCATAGCTCAGTAGAACCACACATTCCTGTTACTCTCAGCTCTGAAGATTTCCTTACAGTTTTTGATAGGAAAATCTCAAATATTAGACCTAAGTTTAACAAAGTTATCCCTACCATCAGCCCAGATCAAGTGGAATTAACATCAGTTATTACGTCCTATAAACCTCAACTTAAGAAACCTTCCCCCTAATTAATTTATATGTTTTATCTATAATAAATACCTCTCTAGAAAAAAGTTATGTGCCACAGTCTTTTAAAAAAGCCCAGTTTGGATCTTGGCATTCTGGCCAACTATAGACCAATATCAAATCTTCCCTTGATCTAAAAAATCCTGGAAAGAGTTGTAGATAAGCAGCTACACCGCCACCTACAAGACAATCGCCAATTTGAAGATTTTCAGTCAGAGTTCAGACCACACCATAGCACTGAAACTGCACTAGTTAGAGTCACCAATGACTTGTTATTGGCCTCAGAAAAAGAACTAATCTCTATTCTAGTTTTGTTAGAACTCAGCACAGCCTTTGACACTATAGACCACAGCACCTAACTCCAGAGACTATAGAATGACATGGGGATCAGAGGATCTGCCCTCCAGTGGTTTAAATCCTATTTATGTAACTTTCACTGTTATGCAGATGATACACAGTTGTATTTATCCTTTAAAGCTGACCAAAATGACAACATAAAGAAATGTAATGCCTGCATTAGAGACATCAAGACCTAGATGAAAATTAATTACCTCTTCCTAATCCCAGAAAAAACTGAGGTCATTATACTAGGTCCTAAGTACCTGATATGCTCTATCCAATCACCCAGGATGGCGTAAATAAAGTCTCCAATTCCACAGTTAGAAACCTCGAGGCTTTAAGACTATCCTACCGCTGCGCCAGTTGCCACATTTTTTTTTACAGTGACCTCAACTGTCCTTAATCTTCATTTTTTTATTGTTGTTACAGACAACATTGTGCTCACTATAAGGAATCAGAGACTAGCACCGTTTTAAGATTTTTAGCTCTGTACACGAGTTTTTACTTCTGTTATTTTATTATTTGTTTGTTTAGTTGGATTAAGTTCAAACATTCCCAGTCTGAAATTTTCCATTTTGATATGGTTATTTGCTTTTTGCACAGTTATACTTCATCATTGTTATTATCGTACCATGTTTTTAGCATATAAAGACACGTTTAGCTAAATGTTTACATGTGCCATTATCCTATTTACTAACTGCTTACACATAAAACTGTGCCTTCTCTGTTCTCTTCTCTATGATCATAGGTCAGTTGAAAGATGCTATTAAAATATCAAAACCCTGTAGTGTCAAGGCTATCAAAAACGTTCTGAGTTTTAGGGTTTTAACTGTCTAAAGGTTAAAGGAAACCAACGGGAGGAGCAGTTAAAGGTGACTGAAATTGGTTTAGATGGAGGAAGGTTATTGAAGAGACCACAACCTTCATTGTCGAATTGAGAAAATAAATCATGTGGAGTTAAAAGATTGTTTGCATTTGGTTGAAAGTTTATTCCAGCTAACAGTTTTTATGCTGATGTCCTTAATATTTTATTGAGATTAATCTGGAATGATACAAATAAGCATTAGTTTTAAGATAATCTGAGACAATACCATAACATATTAAATCCAAAATATGTACATTAGAATAAATTAGAAAGTGATCATATGCGTGACTGCTGCAGTCAAGAACTGTCCAGACAGGATGGGAAGTATCTGGTGGCAGTTATACAGCCAATGTTCATTTATAGATATACAATGCATTTAAACGTATTGCATGAGAGAGAGAGAGACAAGAAAGTTTGTGAAAAAGGCAAAAGATTTCGGAACACAACACGCCAACTAACAGTTGTAAAAAACAATTGGGAAAAAACACCAAATAAGAGTAAAGCAGAGATGGACACCAAAATAGACATATTCTTGAATCAAGTTGGCACCCACCTTCTGCTGGTTCTAGAACTTCATTGGCTTCCCTACTGGTGACATCAGAGCTTTTGTCCACTGCCTCTGAGCTGCTGCTCAATTTGGTGCTGGGATTTCGCTTAGGTTTTGGCGGAGGATGTTTGCGACTGTGGTTGGAGTCTTCCCCTTCCCCACCAACTGAGTGAAGGGACTGAGATCGGACACTGAAGCCTATGTCGGAAGGGGGCAGTCGATCTTGAGGTGCTGGCATCGTCATGAAGCCCATTCTGAAATGTTTCCCAGAGTATGCACCATCTGCGGCCATGGAAACATCCTCTCCAGTCCTGAACAGACATTGTGTATTCTCAGTATTTTTTCAAAGTAGCCTGTTTCAACCACCTGTTTGTCTATAGACACTAAAGGTCAATTTACTTTTCTACATACTCTATATCCATGTTCTCAACCCGCTTTATCCTTTTCGAGGTCACAGGGTTGCAAGAGCCTAACCTGGCTGGTGTTAGGTGAAGGTTGGGGTACACCCTAGAAACGTCCCCAGCCTGTCGCAGAACCACACAGTCTTTGAAGCATGGTTTTGGATTGTAGGAGGAAACCGAAGTGTCCAGAGAAAACCCACGCATGCACAGGGTAACCATGCAAACTCCAATCAGAAAGGTCCCAGATGGGATTTGAAACATTGTGAGCACTAACCATTGCTCCAGCATGCAGTCCTCTACATGTATCCATCTAGCCATTTTCTTAACTTGCTTCATCCCCTTTGGGGTCACGGGTTGCTGGAGCCTATCCCAGGTACTGTTGAGCATAGGCGGGGTTCACCCTGGACAGGATGCTAGTCTGTTGCAAGGCCGGCCCAATCACATGCACGCACTTAGGGGTAATATAGAATCCCCATTTTACCTATGAAACATGCCTTTCGACTGGGAGGAATGGGTTAGGAGTAACAGACACGCATGAGAAGAACATGCAACCTCCAAACAGAAAGGTGATTGGTGGGATTTGAACTAGGACCTTCTTGCTATGAGGTGAGAACACTAACTGTTGTAAATTCAAGTTTTTCCAAATAAGATTATGCTACTGTTGGAAATTATACTCAATATGAAAAAAGGTCTTGGATGGTTAACAATAATAAAACATTTGGAATTTCAACAAACGTGGAGTTGCATGTATTTACCTTTTGACGGCCTCTTCCTGCCGTCTCGTCTTTTGGTGTTTTTCTTGAAGGTAGGTCCAGTTGGTCTGGTTGCGCATGTGGTCACTCTCCCTGGCGATGTCTGAGGCATTTTGGATTACAAGGCCGTCATATATTCGGAGTCCACTATCCTCCACATACTGAAAAAAACGGCTAAAGGATGCCTCGTCCTGGGAGGTCATGATTCCCCAATGACCTGAAAAAAGAAAGACAAGAGGAAATGACCAGCATTAAGTCCAGACTTGATGTGTTCACATTTCACAGAACTGGTTCAAAGACATGGATGAATGATAATACGTAGATGAAACACGGCAAACTTTAAAATTACTGACGATCAGTAATGTTTTGCCCTTCATTTCCAAATTCACAACTGAAACAAATAGTGTGATGTTAACGTTTTTCTACTGGCCTCTCTGGGTTTTCCATTAAGCAGTCACAGATACCTGTTATTATCAATGTGTTTTCATTATTTAAAGAGTAGCTTCTCCTATCCTGTCTAACCCAGTGAGGCAGCACCTGACCTGAAAGTGTTATGGACACCCTCCCTTCCCTGTGGCCTCCTGTGGCTGCCACAGGTATTGTCTATTACTTGTTATCCTCTCGTGTGTATATTTTTGGTTGTGTTCCCCCTTGTTCTCTGTCTCAGTTTCTTAGTTCTTCATGGTTGTTGTACCTATTCTTGGTTTTGTTATTGAAACTCTTGTCTAGATTGAAGGACTTGTGTTCATGTTCTTCCTGCTCCTGGTTTACCTTTTCTGCCAACTTTTACATTACGCTGAGATCATGTATAACGTAGCAGGAGGATGGCAGTCCGACTGATTGTCAATGGGTCCCATATCATCACATCCTCGACCATGACCTCGTCGCCCGCCTCCATCGTAACACCCTGACCAGCCTTGTTGTCCGTCTGGAAGCCAGACGTAGGTGGGGGGTTATGTCATGGACTCCCTCCCCTCCCCATGCCTCTTGTGGTTGCCACAGGTGTTTTCTATTTTCTCATTACCATCTTGTTATATATTTGGTGTGTTACCCCTTGTTCTCTGTCTCAGCGTCTTCGTTTCTCATGGTTGTTTCGGTGCTTGGACTTGTATTAAACCCGTGTCTAGACTTAAGTACCAGTGTTCGTGTCCTTCCTGCCCGCCCCTGGGCTAACTCGTCTTTCTTCAGTTACACTGTCTAACTTTAAACTAAATGTCAAACATGCTTAGAAAACAAAGACAGATTTAGTAGAGACTTCCTCATTCTGCCTCCAGGTGATCAGATTGTATATTAAATTGTTGAAAAAACAACCTAAAATCAGTATGCTGTTTTTGATTATTGTTATTAACTATATTTAACATTAAAGCCGCAGCTTTAAGGAGGCGGGATGATTGAGCACATCTGACAGACCACAGTTTTCCGTGTAACAGACTGTTATGCTACACAGACACTGCTAAAATAGTGAACTCAATTCTGTTATTATTTAGAAAATACAGTTTTTATGAATGTCCTATGAATTAATCTTGTTGTATTTATCCGCCGTCTCTTAAAGGCTGGTCTGGTCTGTGAAAATACTGTCTAACTTTAAACTGGTCCGTGATCACACAGGACACACAGAACAGCTAGTTAGCAGCAAAGCATTAGTGTCTGACAACAGCGCTGTCTCCAAATTAACACATTTTAATAATCTGTCTGTTGCCGCTTCAAGTGAAGCAGCTTGATCCTCCAGTTCTGATTAGATCCTGTTATAAATCTCCACATATTTTGCTGTTTTATCTATCAAACTAAATGCTGCACAGGTGAAGTGACCACAGGGGTGGGATTTTGTGTCTCACGTCGCGTGTGTTTTGTTTTTCTCATGTGCAGACAGTGGGGAAAAAGATGACACCAAATTCACCAAAAGAAGAGCTAATAAACATGACTAAGTTTACACAAACATTTACTCACCAAGTGGTGACGAACCATCTAATTTTTACCTGCCAAAGAGGAGGAAATGCTCACAACGAGTGAGTGGCGAGTGTTCATTTTGGACCCTTTAAAACAAGTCTATTGCGATAGGCTAATTTTATTGCTGAGAAATAGTACTATTGCTATATCGTTTTATCGACAAGTCTTACGTAGTGGTGTGATCAGCTAGAACAAATGTTCCTTCACCATATGTTCTTGTTCTGTAAGTTGACATCAGTTCATCGTTGCTGGTCTGTTATATTAAGTTAAAATTTAGTAAATTTCCATGGTTAATTCTTGTCCTGTTCTTTTTATATATAAAAAATTTAATGGAAACGTGGTCAATTGCTCTTGTTTGAGCGCTAAGTCCTTTACACGAACATTAGGAAAAAAATGGATAGAGCTCAATGCATCACTCAATCTTTTTTGTTTGTAAAATACTTCATTAAAAGATTTTACATGGTAGCAGATCATGAAAAAAAAATCTAGTTTTGTCTTTTTCAAGGGGGGACATCTAAAAAGCAGGATTTTTTTGCCTTTGTTATAAACAGTTACTAATAAAGTAATTCTTAGTCTCTGTGTTTGAGTCCCCTCCCCCTTCTGTCAGCATCCTTCTAAAAATGGAACAGGGAGTCAGCTGGTGGTAACTTAGCAACAGCAGCATCGCCCAGAGGAGCATGACTTAATTCTTGCTGTACACTGCGAGGAAGGGGACATGAAGAGGAAATAGGGAGGAGGCAAAACACCACCTCTACACCATGGACAGTGTGGTGACATTTCTTTCCACTTTTTTGTGAAACATCAGCTGGACAACTGAATATTTTTTCATTTTTTTATGGTCAAGGTGCCCCCACCCACAGTCAGCTTTAATTTTTTTTTTCTTTAGTTTCTTTCAGTGATTATTTCTTGCACCGGTGAAGAACTTAGGCGGGACTTGGAAATGCCCCAAAAAGAATTTCAGAAGAATGTTTGTTGAACCCATGCAGAAATCTTAAATCAACTGTGAGGATTGTTTTAATAAATCTGTGAAGCACCTTTGAAGAACCGTGACCAACTTATGCAAAACAACATGTACAACCTGTGAAGAACCTTGCAAAACCTGCACTGTCTTTGCAGGGTTTTAATTCATAGGTTTATCAGTGAAACTGAAGTTAGAGTGGAGGTCACAGTTCGCATGGGACCAAGGATGTACTTAATATGACCTTTGACCGCAGTTAACTTCAGGTGTTTCACTTTTATTTTTTCTGATTGTTAATTCAGCACTTATAGAATTAAGAAGGGGTTTATTTATTGTGGATTGTGTCTTTTGGTCTGATCCAAGATGGTGCCAACACTTTTGTGAGAAACAAGGTTTTTTTCCCTTTCTTTGATTGAAACAGGAAGTCGCTGACACCTTCAAGTGCATGGCAGCTGTAGTTTCATTTTTTAGCAGAGACAAGAAAAAAGGTCTGAACCAGTGCTGAGGCAAATGAAACACAGGAATCACGACATTCTAAGAAAAAGAAAATGACACATTGCTTACCTGAGAATGAGCAAGAATTCACTTCATCCTTCCTTCCTTTTCAGTCTGTTAACACAAAGATGGAGAGATAAGGTTTCCTGTCCTTCTCTCCAGTCACTGTAAATATTATTTTAGCAACATTAATCCCTTCCTCCGCACCCTCGTCCTCCTCTCTTTTCGGTGCTCCTTTTCCTCCTTGCCTCTTTTGTGCTGACAAGTGTCCTCACAGCTAAAATAATTCCTGCTCATGCAAGCACTCACACTGATTCACATTGAAACACAGACTCACAGATCCGCCATGATGGTTGCAACATGAACCAGAAGGCTGAAACCACGGCAACCTGACAGCATCCTCATGCTGCTAACTCCTCCCCTTTCTGCTAACACTATGTGTTAGAGAGAGGAAAAGAGAGAAAGAATAACACTCCGTGTTTCTCTATTGATAAAGATGAGGATGAAGGTGATGACTAGGACGTAGAGACTGATAAAGCTAAATGCAAACGTAATAAGCAGAAAATGTTGATGGTAAAGAATAAGACGATTAAGATGATGGTGATAATGTTGATGGTGAGCAGACAAAACAAGAGATTTAAAGTACATTAAAAAAGGTTGTAAACCAACCCTCTGGCTGTTTTCTCACGAACATGAACGTGGATAAAAATAACAGTTGTGGTCCTTAGCTGTGATTAGAAAACCCAAAGGTCCTATTTTAATATGTCATCCAGTGTAAGAGCAGCTCCCAAGCAGATGTGAGATTAGTATGGGTGAAGGTCAAAACTGATGGTTCAAAACCATCCTGTCCACATTTAAACATTTTCCCCCTCAGTGACACCCCCACTAAGAAACAAACCCTAATAATTTGAGAAGTGGTATTATAGACAAAAAAAGCACACCATTTTCCTGTGTATTCTTTCCATTTTCACTGGGGCACTGTAAGTTAACAGTACTATTGGCAATTGTTATGAAACCAAGTCACAGTAGTTTTGGTATGAAAGTTCTGGTTGTGATGCGTATGATTGATTTAGTTTTGGATCTACATGGGATGCTCCTCCTGGAACTACACTGCATTTATCTACTTGAGACCTTGACAACAGAACAATACAATGCGCCCCTTTATGGTGGCATCAAACTACATATGCGTTAGTGTAAAATGGGACTTTTCAACATTGAGTTTCAAAGTAGAAATATTTTGTTTTGAGAAATCTTGATTTGAGAAAGCATGTCTTAGTGACTAGAATTCTTGATAAGACATTCTTTTCACCCGATTTTTTTTCCTGTTTAGATATATATTTTTTAAATTCATGGCTTATTTTTAGGTAGCCTGTTTTAGCAGTGTAGTGTATTACCATGCGAGGACAGAAAAAAGCACAATCTTGACAGAGGACAAAATGGTTTTAAAAAAGGAGTTTAATAAAAACATCCACTTATTACCCCTACCTTCTACACCCACTGTATTCCTATTTGAACTCACAGGGTTACTGAAGCCTGGCTACCAAGATCATTTCAGGTGGTTTACTGCTCCTCTGCCTCACCTGCTGTGATGGGGTTTGCCGCGCTGGCTCTGCTCGCTCTATTCGCTTTATTTAAAAAAAATCTGGAAAGTGTTGTAGTTAAACAGCTATACCGCCACCTACAGGACAATCGCCAATTTGAAGATTTTCATTCAGGGTTTAAACCACATCATTGCACTGAAACTGCACTAATTAGAGTCACTAATGACTTGTTATTGGCCTCAGAAAAGGGACTATCTGTTCCAGTTCTGTTAGATCTCAGTGCAGCCTTTGACACTGTAGACCACAGCATCTTACTCCAGAGACTAGAGCATGACATAGGGATCAGAGGATCTGGCCTCCAGGGGTTTGAATCCTATGTATGTGATAGGTACCAGTTTGTTCATGTAAATGGACATTTATCTCATTGCACTTGATTTAGCTACAGAGTCCCACAGGGCTCAGTTCTAGGAACCATCCTGTTTATGCTTTACATGCTGCCCTTAGGAAACATAATCAGAAAACAGCATTAACTTTCACTGTTATGCGGATGATACACAGTTGTATTTATCCATTAAAGCTGACCAAAATTACCACTTAGAGAAACTCGATGCCTGCATTAGAGACATCAAGATTTGGATGACAATCAATGACCTCCTCCTAAACCCAGCAAATAGTCATTATACTAGGTCCTATATACCTCAGAGATACCCTACCTGTTCAGATGGTCTCCCTGGATGGTGTAAATATAGCCTCCAATCCCACAGTTAGAAATCTGGGGGTTTTATTTGACCAGGATTTATCTTTCAAGGCTCACATATCACAGGCTTGGAAAACTGTTATTTTTTCACATTTGCAATATATGTAGGATCAGAAATATATTGAGAAGTGATGCTGAAAAACTCATCCATGCATTTGTTATGTCTAGGCTGCATTAATGTAACTCTTTACTAGCAACGTGCACTAAAAGTTTTCTAAAACTTTTCATTCTGCCATTATGGTCCTTCCCTGTGGAACAGCCTGCCGGAGAGCCTCAGGGCTGCAGAGACTGTAGAGGTTTTGAAGAAGAGGCTCAAGACCCACCTTTTTAATTTAGCTTTTAGTTGATTTATCTCATTTATTCAATGAGTTTTAATATTTTATGTAGTTATGTATTTCATTGTATGCTTTTAGTCTTATTTTCTATTTTGTTTTTTTAAATTCATTTAAAGTATTTCATTTTAGTATTTTACTATGATTTTAACCCTGGTGAATTTTTTGTTACAGAGATTGCTGGCTTGGTCTGGGGTCGTTGCCGCAGTGGTCGCCCTTGTTGGGGCGGCTGGAGTTCTACATTGCAGCCTCACAGCTGTGGGGTGGACTTCGTTGCTGTCCCAGTCTGGACGGGCACTGTGGCAGCGTTCGTGGGACTGAACTGCTCCTGGCATGAATAGATTCCCAAATACCATTTCCACACAGCAGAGCCAAGCCTTAAGTTTCTTTTAGAAATGATTTTATTAGTAGCCTCCTCATTGTGTTTGTGGTCATGGGTTGTAGGTGTTATTGGTTGGGAGGGGGGGATGGAATAAGGTGGGTTGGGTTTTTACTGTGTTTTTGCTTTTGTTTTTAAATGTAAAGTTCTTCGAGTTACTCGACGTATGAGAAGCGCTTTTTATAAATAAAGTTTGATATGATAAAAAGTCTGCACTGCTTTGGCTACATTTAGCAATGTTGGAAATAAACAGCACCTTTTTTTCCCCTTAATCATACATATAGGCCCTTATTTAAATTAATTAGCCGCAACACAATGGAAGAAGAAGATGCTTTATGATTCCATTCAGAGATGTATTGAAGCTGTATTGAAGGCTACAGGGAGTCCAACTCCATAATAAAGTTTCTCTAAACTGTGTTCCAATTATTTTGTCCAACCCCTGTATGTGTGTGAAGGCGTTTGGAGGCAACAGGTAGGCTTGTAATAAAGGAGTATGTGGATGGGTGTGTCTGTGAAAAGACCCCACCCCTTTCTAAACATCTATTTTTTTTCTTCCCTCCTTTTCCATTATCCTTCTGCCTTGATTCTCTATTGCCCCACTATCCCCTCCACTGCAGTCCAAAAATAAATATACATGAATCAAATAAAGATATATAATAAAAAAAAATCCATAAAATATGAAAATTTACCTGAAAAGATGCAAAGTTCTTTTAACTGGCACCAAACAAAATGCATTAACAGAAACAGGTTTCTCAATATTTGAGAAAAAAAGACCTGTTCACACTCTGGCAGATCCGATGCTAAAACAGAACTTCAATAGTATTTTAAAAGATTAGAATCAAAACTTTTCCTGCAAAACTCCTACAGTCTTTGGTGATGTGTTTTGTGGGATCAGGCTCCTGAACATTTTCAGTGGTCTGATGTCATTAGTGTCACAAAATGGGCAGAAGGCTTGTTCCAAATGAAGCAGGTGTATTGGTTCAGACATGAGCCAAACGCTCAAACTAAAAGTCCACAAAAATAAATTATGGTCAGAGTCCAGGCAAGGGTCAGGACAGGCGGCAAAGAAGCAGAGTGAGAGACGAAGCGGGGGTTAGGTACACAAAAGCTCAAAAACGAAAATAATTCTTGGTATGCAGGTGTAATGTTTGTTTGCAGGAGTTCCAAGACAGGATTAATCCTGTCAGTCAGAAGCCAGGGATTTCAAGAGACTCTTCTTAAAATGAACTAGGTTTTATTAAACACAATAAAACAATGGCTCATAAAACAGTGGAAGAGGTGGACCTGCAGAATAAACAAAGTTCTATAAAACCAACAGTGACAGACTTCATAGCAAACAATAAAACACCCCTCTGTCTCGGGCACTGCAAACTGCATGCAAAAAACCCACTTAAAAAAAGGGGGAACTAAGATTGCTGCCGGCTAACTCTTCCCATAAAAATATTAGACACAAAATAAAAAGCGAAAGTCTTTAAAATAGAGCGTGTGTGACAGTGCGCTACTTAGCTCGCCCCCCCCCCGGGGGTCTACGCTTCACCGCCGTCCGGTTCCCCGGGGTCTGACTGGTTCGGGCGGCGGTGATAATCTGAGGAGTCTCAGCTGCAGTGACACAGGGTGCTGATGGATGAGATCAGAGCACTGGCAACCAGGTCACTCCTAGCCCGGCCCTGTTCTTTCTAAAGGAGACAGCTGGCCTCCCCTCCTTGCGCTGGAAAAGCTCCTCCTCTCTACCTGTCTTCACCGCCAGCAGCCCTAGACAGCAGCGAGCGGCACCCTCCCCAAAAGGTCGAGTGGCTGGTAGCGCTGGCAGAATGGTCTCTCTCAAAGAGGCTCCCTGCTTCCTTTTAATTAGTCCCTCATTAGGTGGGAATGGCTGTCACCTGTGCTCCTCGTTTCACCATTCACACAGCAGCGCTGCAGATTGTCATCACACAGGCACAAACAATACTTCGCACTGAGTGTGGCTCTAAGCAGTGCTTAAGAGTCCTGTGGCAGATTAGCAGATGAAAGTCAGGTGGAAGGCATCCACACACTGTGTGCTGGTGTTGATGGGAGAATGAGTGCAGTCAGTACTCTGGAGATGGCTCCTGCTGGTGACTAGAGGAGGAGGGGAGAGAGTGCTGACTCCTGACAATTAGCAAAAAGATCACCTAATAAGCGATATTTGACCAGAGCCCAGCCACTAAGGCCAAGTGGTTAGGGTTAGAAAAAAAAACTGCTGGTGTTATGTATATTCAAGCGCTGGAAGCTCCCTGCTAACATAGATGACCGGCGACTACAGGTGACGTCATCGGGTAGTAGCGACGTCCGAATTCGGAGACACTTTTTTCCATAAATCTCTATTTGGAGGGCTAAATGTAGGGGAAGGGAGACGTGGTAGGACGAAGGGAAGAATTCGGATTGGGCATTAAATTTGCTTTATTTAGTAGTTGGTGCTTACTGGCTCCATGTTTACCATTTTGTTTTGAAGCTTTATTAACAAAGTTGATGTTGATATTTTCAAAGCTTTTTAGAAATGTCTCTTCTTGCTGGTAAAACTGAATGCTGACATGAGTGTTATAATAGATATAAAAATAAACAGCATGGTTTTGTGGCAGAGAAGTATATTTATTACAAACTTAACATGAATATATTTTTCAATAACAGAAACATAGAGACAGTTAGGGGTTTTACTTTATGGGCTTCTTTATGCATTCAGTAAAATGTTACATTTATATGATAATAAATTCATATATACAAGATGAAGCAATGCATTTGGAAAACGTTTGTCTGTGGTTAAATACTGTATCAGAACGAGTCAAGTCAGGGAAAGTCTGTGCACAGTGCTGCTCAGTATCATATTTTCGTGCTCTGCAGAGAAAGGATCCTCTCTATTGGTCTTTTATTCGGAAATCAAGCTCAGCAAAATGAGGAGAAAACAGGTTATCCCAGTAAAGGATTGGGGGTCAAAACACCAAAACCTGATTAAAATGAATTCCTTCAGTCAAACACTTTGGTATTTTTCTGGCAACATCTAAAATGTTCTGTTATAAGTATATGACTTTTTGATTATTTGTTTTTTTTAAATTTTTTTTATTAAAGTAGTATTCATTTATTTTCAATATGTATTTTATTTTTCACATGACAGGGACAATCTTATGATTGTAGTAAAATATTACATACACAAATGCAGATATGGTAACCCCCCCCCAGTATTACATTGTGTATCCTATATAAAATAAATATACTTTTAAGGACCATTCTTAACTTTTCTATGGCTGATAAACTGCAACTTTGAGTTGTGCGTCTGTCCTATGCATTTTCCTCCGGAGCTGGTGCTTCAAACAGAATCTTCTCACCGACATTTCTAAACATCCTCTCACATCGAGTTGCTGTTAGGTGGCTGAAATCTCCACATTTGTTGGACTTTTCTGAAAGCAACTCGTCACCAAATCTGGGCATTCTTCTAAATTAGCCATATTAGCATCTGCAGCTTCCCTCGCATGCCCTCAATAAACCACTTAACAATATATAAAAAAAAAAAAAAACTAGTTTGGGGTGACACGGGTCTCTCAGACGAAATAGCAAAAACTAAATTGAAAGCTCAGTACGCGCTTGCTCCATTTTTGATTTAATGCGCAAATCGGAAAATGAAAAAATAATTTTTTTTTGTTTTTTATCTTAAATTAGAAAATGAAAAAGCTAATTGTTTTTTTTTGTTTTCCGACTTGCGTATTAAAATGAAAATGGAGCAAACAGATAACGAGCATTCTATTTTTTTTTTCTTTTTGTGATTTCGTCTGAAAAGTCTGGGTCATCCGGAAGTAGTTTGCGTGGAGTCTTATTTTGAAATTTGATCTACTGCTCGTGCTGTCAGTTGTCTTTCAACAAAGGGAAAAGATCAATTATTGTTGTTTTGAGACCGTAAAAGGAAACTCAGAGACCTATCGATATGATAACCGAAAATACTTCCATCACTTTCCAGGTAAGAATCAGTTTAATTATCTTTTTTTGTCACATCTCTGACGATGTTACTTTGTTACAAGTTCTGCTTTGACAAGCTAACTGTTGCCAACTGAAACTTGGGCTTGCGCAAAAGGAACCAGATGGAGACTAAAACTGTTTTAACACAATTAGCCATTCCTGTTTTCAGTTATAACGTGTCAGCTAACACAGAAAGTAGCCTAAAGAGCCCTTTTCAGTTACATTAGTTTCATCTGGAATATCACACTTTCTACTAGTTGTGAATAAGTTGAGACCATGTCACATAAAAATATACGTGTGAATTTCAAACACTTTAAATTTTTTTGTTGTGACCATCGGTTTGGTGTTTGTGTGTGAGTTAAGGCCTTACTCACCAAAATACATCATGTATTAAATACTACATTTTATTACATTTGGGAAATATATGCAAGAACAAAAAGCTCTTGGCACTTAGCTATAAAGAGGCTACATGACCCTGTAAACCATTACTGGAGCATAAAACCAATGGATCCTGTAAAACCTTGTTATAGTTATCTGTCTTTCTACAATTGATACATAACTCACTGTGGCCTCTGTATTACAATACTTACAAATTCATGTATAGGTGGCATTTCTTGCAAGCCCCTCAAAAACATGGAGCACATAGTAAGTGCTACAAATTTGGGAGGTTCCTTGGATAAATTTGGACACATCCCAGGAATTTCAGGTGATCCCTTGTGTTGCAAAACAGTAACATTCAAACTTCTTAAAAGGCAAAAAGAACAGGTACTACTCTGACTTGTACATATTGAGAGTCCTTGTCAACATTATAGAGAATCAAATTAATGGTTTGATGCTTCTTGTGTTTCACATAACAATTACACAATCTAAACCCTAATAGACTCAGGTGCCGTGACGTTCAGTCATCTACATGCCACGTTGCTCCAGAACAGTCCTTAAGAAACCACTACTCCCAACCCTAACGTTCTGCTGCTAAGCTGGCAACGTTGCCATCCCACACCACGAGGAAGACTGATTTGGTAAATTTAATCTATCTATATGATAATGGAAAGAGAATCCTGAACAACTGTAGAAATTGTATATATTTTTCATTTTTTTCTGTCATTGATTATTTGTGTTCTCTAATACAGCCTTGTAGACAGTATCAATTTTACATCTCAAAAACATCAGTTCAATAATCCTAGCATTAGTAAACTCTGCCTGGGCTCATATTTATCACAGGTGTCAATCTCCATGCCTCAGTGGTCAGTGTCCTGCATGATTTCCAGCCAAACCAGTCATTGAAGCTTCTTTTTGGGTAAACACACCTGATCCAGGTAATCAACAGCAGAGGAGACAAGATTCTGAAAAACCAGTGAGATGCTCGCCCTGAAATCTGAGTCCCTGATGTATATCATGTAATTATCAATAATAATTTGTATTCTGGGCCAAATTTTTACTCACTGTAAATTTAAGCCTCTCTTCCTTTTGGCTTGTGGGCTGACAATCTCTGAAGTGAAACAAAGTGAAGTGTATGCATGACATCCACTGAGTCTCTCACAACACCCCTCACTCATTGTAACAGTGTAAACCAACAAACTTGCCAATATTGAAGACCACATCAAATATAATTTATCAGTTTAGAAGCCAGTCTTATTTATACCATCTCCATGTCCTTTGGAATGCAGGACACCAACTGAAGGAATTATTAGACCTCAGCCATATTCTAGGATGGAGCAGCAGCATCATCATCCACCATTTTTTTCTTATTCAGCCGCTGGGAAAGTTCTCAGTCACGTGACCAAAAGTGTGCTCATAATAATGAATGAGAAAATGAGAAATAGCCACGGTACAATTTTAGAGCCGTTTTGGTAGAATACATTCGTTTTGCCATGTGGACAAACATACGTATTGTACGTTTTGGTATGAGACTGGGTTGGACCTAATATGAAAAAAGCAGAAGATACTCAAGGAGCACTAAAATGTTTTCTGGGTCAAATTTTGAAGTCATGATGTCCTGAAGACCAGAATCCTATTTAAAAAAAATGTAACTTAATTACTTATTCTTTTTAAGAATCAGAAATAAGTTAGATTTTTTAAAACTCTTTTTTTCTACATCTGTTCCAATGCTAAATTTACACATGAGATGAATTCATATTTCTGTAGTTCTGAAACAAAAAGATATTTGCAGCATTTTAAAATCCATAGAGATCAGCATAGTTAGTGATTGATCTGTAGCTGAAAGTCATGTGTTAGGGTTTATTACAACACAAGTGTATTTCAAGGCAAACGTTTGTTTGTTTTTTATCACTGAGTTTCTAAAAATAGAGGTTTGTTTCTTTAAAATGTTTGGTTGGTTGTAATGTAAGACATTTAGAAAAAAGCATCAACATTTCTTGTTTTTCTATTTGTACATTTTTTCAAGCATGAGTTTCGCTCAAAGTTTTCATCACAAAAAATGCTTTTGTGCTGCATTGAAAGGTCAAGACTTTTTAAACTGATGTAAAGGCACACTTTTAATACAATGGTAAGTGAATAGGAATATACTGCATAAAAATTTGATTATTAACAGATGATTTAATCCATTTAAGTCAGAATCATTTCAGTAAAGTCCTCTTGAGTTCACCATAGTTTCATTAAGTAACCAATAGATGACATAAAGTTTTGTCAAATCCGTTTTGATTGATCAATCCATATTGGGTCTGTTGGAACTTTAGAGAGCAAAAGGCCTCCAAAGGATGTGAAGTTTGTCCAGATGGAAATTTTGAAGAAGAAAAAAAGAACATCAGTGATTTTAATTTTGTGAAAGAACAGACATAAGAACATCTGACGGTCATGATGAAGGAGTGGAAACCCTACAGTCCACCATCACTCAAACATTCTTATTCTGTCTCCTCCTCCAGTGTTCCTAGCCCCCGAGGAGAGTGACGTCAGCACAACCAAACTGTTACTTTGAGCCAAAGGTGGTGTCATTTTGACCACGTGATCAGCCCTGTCTGACTTGATTGTGTAACCTCAGTTTAAGCGACAGCAAAGGTTCTTCAAAAATGATGCGCTGAAAGCAGCAGATGACTAAAATAAAATAATCTGTGATGGTTGAATTCACCATCGATGACCTGATTCCTGCTGATATGAGATCGATATGTGCGTGTCTCTGCGGGTCCGTGGTCTTCCTCGTAGAAAAAGGTGCTCCTTCATCCACGTTACGTAGATTATTTTGGACTAAATCTCTTCAAACGTTTTGCTTTTCGTCGGACTGGCTTCAGAAATCTGCTTCATCACAACTGCGCATGCGCCCCTCGCTGCAGCACTCTCTTTGCGCAGACATGTGCGTGCGTGCGTGCATGTGATCGAACAGCCCCTGGCGCTGCGCTCGTGCTCGGTTCCGTTAATCAGCAGCATCAGCATGTCGACCTGCGCTCCGGTCCAAAACCACGAACCGGCGGAGGAGAGCAAACGGGGGGAGGAGAAGAAAGGGGAGATGAAGGAGGCGCAAAGCGAGGAGCCCGCAGAGGAGAAGACCGAGAAGGAGCAGAAGAAAGATGAAAAGAAAGACCAAGGAAAGAAAGAGAAGATGAAAGAGGAAGACCTGCAAGGATCCTGGACAGATTTCTTCTATAACTCCAGAACCGGAGAGATTCTGGGCCGAACCGCCAGCAGCTGGGGTGAGATCTCTCGGCTCAGCTTCAAGCTTAGCAGCTGGGAGTTTCGATAGTGATCAGAACCGAGACCAGCAGGGTCATTTTAGGAGGAAGTTCGATTTTGACATGGTCTCTGATGAGATGATCAATAAGCAGCAAAGGCTTCAGTAGTGTAAGGATTATTTGGTTTCGTTTGGGTTTTGTTGTTTGTTGGTCATGTGCTGAGTAGCCCTTGTCAGTCACACCAGTTTCCGGTTCATGATACACAACTGTATTCATTTTGCACTCAGCCTATCTAAGTGTTTGGTTTTCAGTTCATCCTTGTCAGGTCATTTGCTCTGCCACCTTATTGTTTCTCCAGGATTTTGTCGTATTTCAGTTTATTTCTTAAATGTTTTACTTTTCCACCATCATGCCTGGTCCTCCTTCATTTTGGGTCCTCCACCACCAATCCCTGACATGTAGAAGACGATTGAAGTTTGGATCGGGTCATGTTAGTGTGAGCTGACACTGTCCTACACTTTCAATGGTTCTGTTTTAACTAAAAACAATGAAAACATGTCAGAACCAGCAGAGTAAAAATAAGATCTAAATAACCCCAGATGAAGACCATGAAGGGCTGATGAAGACCTCATCCCATCATGATCCACTGATCAGTGGGTGAAGAGGATAGAGCTCCGAGGCTGAGCTGTCATACTAATCAAGTGGCTGTGGGTTCAAATCACAACTTTGTGAAACGTGTCCTTTGGTGTGACAGGCGACAGTTTTTTTTTTTTTTTGGATAGAAATGTCTTAAAGTCTTGCTCTAATCATCTTATGATCCATTTCCAAATCATTCCCAGTGATCTTTTAATTACAATGATGCTGTTTTTACCCATAATCTAAGAACCTGTGTGGTTTTCTTAGACATAGCTTCTGTAGAGCAGCAGGAGTTCAGTAGAAATTCACCTTTGAGTTGTGGGCAAGAGTAAGCCTGACCCCATTTCCCATCATCCTTCTGTCTCCTGCTAACTTACACCCAGGGGCGGTTCCAGGATTTATTTCTCTGGGGTTGTTAAGAGAATGTAAGGAGTTGCTAATTAGTTTTTATGTAAAATTACATTTCCAAGAAGGACAGTAACAGGAACGCATATTCATACAACGCTAATTAATACCAGATTTAAATGTGTTGTCTTGTCAATAAATTGCACTTTTTAACTGTGTGAACTGTCAAAGTCCAAAGAAAGAGATGTTGTAGTGTGCAAAGACAAAAAGTTTTTTATTTAAAATGAGCTGTTGAGAGTCCATGGGGGTACCCATGTCAATTGCCTCTTCTTCGTCACGTGGCAACTTTGCTGCTTTAGCGTAAACACCAGTGTTCTTGATACTTTAGCTTGACGCCTGTCCAAAAATGTTGTTACAAGCTTGACACCTGAGCCACGTGTGGGAGGACCTACTGCCAAATGTTTTCAGCCTGATCGCTACATGGAGTGGTGTGTGTGTTTATCTCATTGCAATGTATGGAAGACAGGGAGGATGATCAGAGCAGTGATGTGAAGGTTGTGGTTGGTGAGACACTGACTCTTTCAGAGCCAGATTTACAAACAAATAAGAGGCTGATACGGGTCATTTTAGAACAATTGATGTACCACCCATCATATTTCACATTATCCACAAACAAAAAGTAGTTTTTGACTACATTTATGTCTACAGACCAAATCTACAGAAACTTGAAAACCGTTTTGAAAATAAATAAGTCTGGAGTAACACCTATGCTTTTTTACATCTCCCTCCTAATGTCCAAATCAAATTCTAAATAAAAGTTAAACTTTATTCTAAAATTAGTTTTTTCATGAAGCATCTAACTGTGGGGACATTTGTTTTACTATACAAACATTTAAAATAATTATTATTCATGGAACATGTGTCCCACAACATGGATCCAACCCTTTTACCATAACCTTTATTTTTAGCGAGACATCGATCCTGTTATTGATGAATATGTGGAAGAAAATCAGAAAAGTGAAGATTTACTTATAATGAATTTGAAGCCCAAAACACTATAACAGACACTGCCGTGGAGGATGCTCTCTCAGCACGCATGCGTGCACACACACACCTTTACCTGTAAATGAAGTCCATTCGTCTTTCCTTCTGGTCAAAAATCTAACTTTAGCATAAACGTCTCCTGATCTTCCTTTAGTTTTAGAAGTCTTAATTAATGTGAAGTTCAGTATTGCTCAACTATTCATTATTAAAATATGTTTTGAATAAAAGTCCAACTTTGGATCATTTCTAGTGAGATTACAACCGCCATTTTTGCAGTCAATTAAAACAAAACCTTAAGGCTCTTATTGAATAAACTTTCAGTGACAAATGAAGAATAAAATGCGAGCTCACGAGCACCCTCTCTGTTGAGACTGTGCCACTACATGCCTCACCTACTGTTTTTTCAATGCAGTTTTATGTCACATTTTAACACAAAATAAACACATAAATAGACAAACATGAAAAACATTAAATGTTAAATAGATAGCAATGAAATGCAATAAAATTGTACACAATGAACATTGTTTAGATAAGTATTAGATTTAGGATTTTATTTATTTGGGGTAGTTAAGGGAATACTTTGCCAAATGTTGCAGTTGCTATAGCGACACCTAGATATACCTCCTGGCACCACCGCTGCTTACAGCCACTCACACCCCCAACCTAAAGCTGCGTTTACACCAAATGGGATTCGCATGTCTGGGGCGTTAAGTCAATGGTACAGATGTGATCTAAGGTCCTGTGGTGGGATTTGAGCATTGGGAGTGGCACAACGTTCTGGAAACAGCGTGATTTGACTGGCGTGGCCAGAATTTTAATATTTGAACTTTGTCAGAGACTTAACTTTGGGCATGTGATTTTTTTCAGTGTTTCAATCAGCCGGTAGAATACACATCCAATATGGTCTGAGTTATCCTGCTGAACTTCCATCCATCCCTTTCAGGGTAGGGGGTTTCTAGAGCCGTATTGGCTCCTGTTGGATGAAGGTGGGTCCCCCCTTAGATAGTCTGTTGCAGGGCCAATGAAGCTACTGGAGCTATAGTGAGAGCTATCACACTTGCTACGCAAGCTCCCTGGGGAGGCAGCCTGCTTGGGTCTGAACTTTAGAATACTTTTTCTTACTTTCATCGAGACAATAATAAAAAGGTTAGCTGATTTTATTAATGTTTGTATTTTTGCCCTCTCGGGTTAATGCAGGACAGCAAGCCTTCAAATTAGGTCAGAGAGAGAGAGAGAGACGGAAATACAGCAGAAACGGCTGTCATAAGACACAGCTCTGGCAGCAGGACTGAAGCTCAGTGTACTGGGAGAATCAGAGAATCTGAATGATCTAATGAACTCAAACATGGAGACAGGCTTACCAATTAAGGTTTAAGTTTCTTTGTAAATGTTTTCCATCATTAGAAAAACACTACAAGAACATTTTAAATACACAATTTTCATTGGAGTGAAGTTTTAAAAAACATGCTTCATAGGTTAATTGGTTACTCTAAATTGTCCCTAGGTGTGGATGTGAGTGTGTATGGGTGTGAGATTGTGGCCCCTGCGACAGACTGGCGACCAGTCCAGGGGTGTACCCTGCCTTCGCCCATGAGTAGCCGGGTTGGACTCCGGCAACCCTGTGACCCCTAAAGGGATAAAGCGGAATGGAAAACAAATGAAATGAAATTAATGAAATGAATGTGAAGTTTTAATGACTTGACAAGAAACTTGAGGAACAGCACTACCATCAATCCAAGGAAGGATTTGCAGCCGGATAGATTCAGCTTTTCTACCCAAAATGAAAATCTGTAATTTCTGTGATGCATCTCAAAACACTCTAACCTGCATTCAGATCTCCTTCACTGATTTTGGCTCTAGTGTTCCTGTTGAGTTCTCCTCAGCTGGTCAAGCTTCCGCTCACCTGTAATTTTCATTCCTGGTTTCAAATTATCACAGTTGCATCTGTTACTATTCCCAAGTGTGCTCAAATTTAGTGGCAGGTCGGGGTTTAATTTATCATTACGCCTCCGAGTGACAGGTGATTCATCTAATATTTAAATAGCATTAGTTTTTTGACTACGTGATGTGGTTTTGTTGAGTCAAGCTATCTTTTCTTGAGAAAGTAATTAATTTATGTTTGATTCCTCAAACTAATGTGGAGTCTTTCCTTCAGGCCTCATTCTGCTCTTCTACCTCATCTTTTATGGCTTTCTGGCGGGAATGTTTTCTCTGACCATATGGGTGATGTTACAGACGCTGGATGAAAATGTTCCACGACATCAGGACAGAGTGGCAGACCCAGGTAACCATCCCTTCATTCCCAGAAGACTATAGGCAAGGCAATTTTATTTGCAAATCACTTCCTCTTCCTAGATTTGGCTCAATTGTGGCTCGCAAGTGCCACAAGTTATTTTGGAGTAGCCGTCACCGACTGCTATATTTTCATAGTTGAATTCAAACTCTGGTTAGTAAAAGAACAGCGCTGTTCACTGGAGATCGGAACAAGCGTTACACATAACCAAGATCAAAGACAAGTAAGGAACTCATCCATGTGGTCTACACCGTCACTCTGCGCATGCGCAAATATTACATTTTACAGAGTTTGTATGGTCATGAAATATTTGAAAAAGTTTTGTAAATTGAAAATGCAATTTACAGATCCTTTAAAAGTTTGTGAAAAAGGAAATCTTAAAAGTTTAGGAAAAGTCATAAAATTTTAATATTTATGATGCAAAAAACATTTTAAAAATGAAATTGTTTAACTTAAGACACCTGCCTGTGTGATACAGTGCTAGCACTAAGCAGGTAGACTGATACAACCAAAGTGCCTAAAGGAGCCGCATCGTATGTCATTCCTATCCGCTGCTGTGAGACTCTGCAACCAAAGCTGTTTCCAGTGATCCCACTGGAAATCTGCTAAACTCAGTCACTTTGCTCCATGTGACTTTAAATATGTTGTGAATTTTAAATTACAGTATTTTGCAATTTCCTCTTTTACATTTTTTTTCTCTTCTCTTGCACTGTAAGTTTTTGTAAATATGAGATGCGTTTCATTTCTTTTATACATGTACATGCTACACTATTCCCATCTGTAATGCTGCAACATTAGAATTCCCCCATTGTGGGACATATATTGTATTATCTTATCTACATCTGTGATTCCACTTTACAGATGTTACTTATTGAGGTGATATTTTTAGAACATAACCTCGTGATAAATGAGAGAATATTGCATATATTTTTAATATTTTCTTTTTAATTTGTTATTGTGTTTGTTTCAGGTCTGGTGATCCGTCCGCATGCCACGGAAATTATCTACAACCGGACTGACCCAATAAATTACCAACAGTACATCCAACAGCTGCATGACCTCCTGCAGCGTGAGTATGACAGAAAGAGAATCTAAATTTTGTTTAGCTCTTTTATGATCTGATTGATGGTAAAAAAATATCTATAAAGCATTTTCTTTATTGAAAATAACAACGTCCTAAATTAACACCTGCCTCATGTCGTATTCCGCATCTGTACAAGCTGTGCTGCATGTCTGCTGCTTGGATACCCTCAGTAAGTCTCCCTGGACCCCTTACTCCCAGAGCACCTTTCACAGGACACCATGGGGGACACAATCGAACGCCTTCTCCAAATCCACAAAACACATATAAACTGAATGAGAAAACTCCCACAAACCCTCCAGCACCCTAAAGAGAGTCTAGAACTGGTCCATAGTTCCACTACCAGAACAGAAACCGCACTGTTGTTTCTGGATCTGAGGTTCAACTATCGGCCAGACTCTCCTCTCCAGAACCCTTAAAAAAAAAATCCTTTAGGCAGGTTGACAAAATTGGTGCTGGTTTTGTGATTGTTTGGAAACTTATAGTTCCTTTTTGAAAAATTTCAACCAGGAAGGTGCGGTCGGGGGTTCCATGCATGAAATTTATATATTTCATTCTAATCATTTTTATCATTAAAATTGCTGTATTTTACGTATTTCTAGTGCAATTTCAGCGTGAGGCAGTGAACGCTGCCACACAGAGATTTTGCAATCGCATGTGAAGTGGGTTAAGGTGCATTGTGGTCTATTCCCAGATAGAAGAATTATAGACCCAATTTTGGTTAAAATTTCCAGGGTGACAAGCTCTTTAGATTTAACAGATTTAATTGTGTCAGGGAGCTGAGTTAGGCATGTTGTCGGGGTGATATTGTGAGGCTTGTATGTTGGTATGGTATGTCTCTGTTGTAAGGGAAGTCCCAGGATCTTTGCTTTGGCTGCTGCCCATGTGACCTAGTCCTAGATAAGTGGAAGGAGACAGATGAATGAGGTTTTCATAGCTGTTGTTTTGTATCTGTATTTAACTTTTTCTGAACTTTACCAAAACATGTTTGCAGTCACTGCTGGAGGAGGAGGCAGAGACATTTCATCTTGTATGCACATCTAACTACTTTGGAATGCCAGAAGCGAAGGTCAATTAGACATATCCTACATCCAGTATGAGTTAAAGACTGATAGAAAACCCTCTCTGGTAATGACAATGAAGTTTTTCCTTTCTATTTTTTCCATTTTGGCCAAAGTCCCATTTTTTACCGTTAATATTTATTTGGGTTAGTCTGCACTTCTCCTTTACCTTTCCTGTACTTCTCCCCCTCATCTGAGCCCAGCTGCCACAAACTGGGAGAGGTAACATGATACTTCATACCTGTACTCAATTTTTGTCTCTTCCACAAGGACATTGTTGTCCTTTTATCAACATATTCACAGGGTATTTAGCTACAGACTATGTGCTACAATGGCTTCCACATTCCATCTTAAAGCTCTTGTGAAAGAAAACATGTTGTCTTATATATATCTGTCCATCTTAAAGGCTACAGATGTGTTCCAACACTTACTGGTTCTTCAGCTTATTCTCTACTTTCCATTGCTCTAATTTAACATACACCAACTAGAGTGTGTATTAAATTACTGTATATATTGTTGTTTGTGTTTGTTATGTCTTGCACAAAAAATCATTGTCAAGCATCCACAACGTGGTCATTTACAAGCACACATAATTGTATTGTCTTTATTTGTGATCTAAGTAAATTAGGCTCAAAATATTTCACATAAAAGACAAAGAGAAGGGCTGAATTTTATCCTAACAGTTTTAGAACTTGAACCAGCAACTTTACAGCGTAAGGTTTAAGTAACTAATTCTAGACCAAAACTGTTAGATTTTGGTCTAATCAGGAAAAAACAGCAAAGCAAACCAAAATATGTTTTATTTTATTTAACCAAGAGAAAACCTTTGAGATCAGGATCTCTTTTTCAAGAGTGACCTGGCCAACATGTCAGCAGCACATGTCTCATTAATAAAGTTTCAGTATAACACAAGTATGAATGAAACAAACTGGTTACTTTGGGATATGTAAAATATAAAATTTGAAGTTTTGGTGTAACAAAGTGACGTAGTGATTTTACAAGGCAATATAGCTTAACAACCATTTGGAAGGTGCAAAAATTATGAGCAGCATGACATTTATAGAGTACCATGCATTGGTTAACAATGTAAGTTAAGCTGTGAACATTTTCCTCCTTTCTCATCTAATGAAGTAGTTTATCAACATGCTTCATTCGTTTATTTTCTAAACGTTTTTTTCCCTTTCGGGGTCACTTGGCTGCCAGAGCCTAACCCGGCCACTCATGGGCGAAGGCAGGGGACGCCCCTGGAGAGGTCGCCAGTCTGTTGCAGGGGCCACCATTACTCACTCATGCACACTCGCATCCACACCTACAATTTAGAGTGACCAATTAACCTATGAATCATGTTTTTGGATTGTGGCAGTAAGCCGGAGAAAACCCACGCATGCACGGGGAGAACATGCAAACTCCACACAGAAGGGTCCCCCATTGGTGAAACTGTTTCAAGTCCCCCAGACAGGACTTGAACCGGGGGCCTTCTTGCTGTGAGGCAAGAGTGCTAACCACTTCGCCACCATGTAGCCCATGCTTCATGATAGTTAATTTAATAATTGGAATTTTCAGAACTCTGAAAAGTGGTCAAAATTGTCCTATGTCAAAGTAAAAGCTCATCATTAATTATAAATATGATAATTTTATAATCTTTAGCTTTACAATCTAAAGTAAAAATTCTGTCAAACATTAATTCTCTGTGTTTCACTGCAGAATACAACGACAGCATACAGGAGAGAAACGACCTATGTCTGGTGGGTGAATATACAGACCAGGACCTGGGGTCTATCAAGAAGGTCTGCCAGTTCAAACGCAGCATCTTGCGCCAGTGCTCAGGTCTGCCGGACACCAGCTTTGGTTATGCAGAAGGAAAGCCCTGCATCATCATCAAAATGAACCGGGTCAGAAATCTTTCTTTCAACTTTCTTTCAACCCTAACCCTCACTGCTGTCCTTAGAATGAGATAAATCCTTTTAAATTATATTATTAATGACATGCTATAAATAAATAGATTTTTTGTAATGGTTAATATTATTACCATTTGCTGAATGTGCCATATGTCACGCAGCTTACCATGAACATGTTAAATCAAATTTCCATACATCCATCTTCTTCTGCTCATCCGGGTAGCGGGAGCAGCAGTCTAAGCAAAGATGCCCAGATTTCCCTCTCCCTGGCCACTTCCTCCAGCTCCTCTGGGGGACTCCAAGGCGTTCCCAGGCCAGTCAAGAGACGTAGTCTCTCCAATGTGTCCTGGGTCTTCCCTGGGGCCTCTGCCCAGTGGGACATGCCTGGAACATTACCCCAGGGAGGCGTCCAGGAGACATTCGAACAAGATGCCTGAGCCACCTTAACTGGCTCCTCTGGATGTGGAGGAGCAGTGGCTCTACTCCGAGCTCCTCCTGGGTGCTTGAGCCTCTCACCCTATCTCTTAAGTGAGCGCTCAGCCGCCCTATGAAGAAAATTCATTTCGGCCGCTTGTATCTGGAACCTTGTTCTTTCGGTCAAGAACCAGAACCCATGACCACAGGTGAGTATTGAAGTGAGGATTGACTGGTAAATTGAGAGTGTTGCTTTCTGGCTTAGCTCTTTATTCACCACAACCAGTACAGCAACCGCATTACGGTGGACGCCGCACCAATCCACCTGTTGATCTTATGATCCGATCTCCCCTCACTCGAGAACAAGACCCCAAGATACTTAAACTCCTCCACTTGGGGAAGGAGCACTCCATCCACCCAGAGAGGGTAAACTACCTTTCTCCGGTCAAGAACCATGGCCTCAGACTTGGCGCTGACCCTCTTCCTAGCTGCGTCACACTCGGAGGCCAACCATTCCAATGCATGCTAAAGGTCCTGGCTCGATGAAGCCAACAGGACATTATCTGCAAAGAGCAGAGGGGAAATCCTGCAGTCCCCAGACCAGACCTCCTTTGGCCCCAGGCTGCGTCTAGAAATTCTGTCCATAAAAACTATGGAAAAAAACCTGTGATAAAGGGCAGCCCTGCCAGAGTCCAACAGGTACCAGGAACAGGTCTGACCTACTGCTGGCTATGTGGACCAAGACCATGGGGGACGAGGTTGGATGCCTTCTCCAAATCCTCGGACCTTGTCCATTCCCGGTGCCTTGCCACCAAGGAGCTCATTGAATATCTTGGTGACTTCAGCTTGGGTAATGGAAAATCCCACCCCAAAATTCTCAGCCTCTGCTTCCTCATGAGAAGGCGTGTCAGCAGGATTGAGGAGATCCTCAAAGTATTCCTTCCACTATCCAACAATGTTCCCAGTCTAAGTCAGCAGCTCCTCACCTACACTGAAAACGTTGCTTGCAGAAAACTGATTTCCCCTCCTCAGATGCCGGACAGTTTGCCAGAACCTCTTCGAGGCTAACCAATAATGCTTCTCCATGGCCTGACTGAACTCCTCCCAGGACAGAGTTTTTGCCTCCACTACAGCCCGGGCCGCAGCTCGCTTAGACTGCCGATAACTGTCAGCTGCCTCTGGAGTCACACATACCAATCAAGCTTGGTAGGACTCCTTCTTCAGCTTGACGGCATCCGTAACTTCTGGTGTCCACCACCGGGTTTGGGGGTTGCCATTATTACAGGCACCAGAGATCTTGCGACCACAGCTCTGAACAGCAGCAGAGACAATGGAGGTGAAGAACATGGTCTATTCGGACTCAATGTCACCAGCCTCCCTCTGTACCTGTTTGAAGCTCTCCCAGATGTGGGAGTTGAAGACCTCCCTGACTGAGGTCTCAACGAGACGTTCCCAGCAGACTCTCACAGTACGTTTGGGTCTGCCAAGCTTCTCCGGTCTCCTTCCCCGCCAACGAATCCAACTCACCACCAGGTTGTGATCAGTGGACAGCTCTGCGCCTCTCTTTACCCGAGGGTCCATGACACACAACCGAAGGTTGCCTGAAAAGACTACAAAGTCTCTCACAATGTACAACTCTAGAATGGTAGAGTCCAATCCCTCTCAAGAGACTGAGTTCCAGAGCCCAGACTGTCTGGAGGTGAGCACAACTATACAAAACCGGTACCTCTCAACCTCTCGCACAAGCTCAGGCTCCTTCCTTCCCAAAGAAGTGACATTCCATCTCCCAAAAGCCAAGTTCAATGACCAGGGTTTAGGCCACCGAGGCCCTCTCCTTCAACTACTACCCAAACCACATTGCACTGGCCCCTTCTGAGCCCTCCTGCAGGTGGTGGATCAACTGGGGAGTGATCCCACATCTATCCTTCGGGTTTTACTCGACCAGGGCCTGTGGGAGGAGCCCTGGACACCAGGCCTGCCTCCAGGGTGGTGCCCCCGTACCGCCAATTCGGGTGATGTATTTGAATCTTTGATCGTTCTCATCAATGGGGTTGTGTTTCAAATTTCAATAACTATTAGTTGTTCGTAGGCAACTAAAATTTAGAAGCTGGAGAAAGTATGGTTAACTGGGATTATGTCTTCTAATTTTTCTCTCCTGTATTCTTTATCATTTATCCAGTACTATTTTTGATTTAGTTCATCATGCGTCTGTTTCGTGCGGTGCGATTCATAAGTTCAGATACCAGATCCAGGTGGATCATCTGTACTCCTGTCTTTGGCTGTAGAACTCGCCTCTGGTTCATCTCACACTCCCAGCTGTCCCCCAGTTCCATCTGGATGAAGACCATCTGTTACACTATTTAAGAATTTAGTTATAGAGTTAGATAAGTAAATTTTTCTTTAACAGCTCTAGCACATCACCTGTCTGTTCTGACAGAGGATCCCTTCTTCATGTTGGCATCCCCGAGGTTTCTTATTTTTTTGACCATGGACTGGCAAAGTGGAGTGGTGATGAATTGCAGGTGCTTTAGGAGTCCCTGCAAGAAGTCCTGCACCTCTGTGGAGATAAAACAGACACCATGTGGAAAAGTCCAGAAGCTAACAATGGCAGAAAAAGCCAGAAAAAGATGACTGAGGAACAGGGACCTATCCAACCATATTACCTTTACCGTGGTGTGGATGTTCCTTATATATATATATATATATATATATATATATATATATATATATATATACGGTGTACTTGCCCGCCTTTGTCTTGTTGGCACATGAGAGAATAAACATTCATGTTCAGAAGTGTGTCTTCTGCCGTGAAGCTGCCAGAGTTCTGGCAGAGCGATCCCACCTCCTAGTTCCAGCATGTTAAAGCCCTTTTTTGTCTGTGTTGTGAGTATGCAGATGATGCCTGGTACAACTTGGTGGTGGTTGCTCAGCAGTCATTTCAGAGGGCTATGCCAAGGCTGTGCAGCCCTCCTGGCAGGAGACGTATAAGGCCCTTAAGGAGCTTCTGCCATAGAGGTACAGCCTGTCTGCTTTGGAGAGAATGGAGAGGATCCTCAGCATGTCGGGCCTGGGAGACAGTTCTGCCATGGACGTACCTGCACTTGGTCCCTGTTTTCCATCGGCGCCTGGCCCCATGCACCACTGCATCCACCAATCATTTGTACTTGCCATGCTTCAGTTGGCTCAGTTTGTTTTTGTTTGGTACAACACTCACATTTCACCCCTTCACTCTGCCTACAATGGTCCGTTCTATGTCCTATAGAAGAAGAGCAAATGCTTTGTTCTGGACATGGGTGGCAGAGAGCTGGTGACAATGAGCTGGCTTAAACTAGTGTTTGTCAGCAGACAACATTGTGGAGCCAGCTCGAGTTCCTCACTGTAGACGTCCTTCCAGTCCTCCAGATCTGCCATCTTCTGTTGTTGATAGGGTCCCATGTTTGGCTGCCCAGTATGTGGGCCTGCCTTTGCTTTGTTGGCAAATGAGAAAAAAAAAATCTTCACGTTCAGAAGACGAGAAGTGTCTCTTCATCGCCACACCGCTGTAAAAAATGTTTTAAAGAAAGTTAAAATGCCATTTGTACGTTAAAGAAATGTGTCATTGAAACCACTTTTTTATTGAAGACACTATCCCAATAAATAATCTTTTAAAATGAGATTTTTTTAAGCTAATTGAAACATATCTGTTTTACCAAATTCCAGTGAACAGACTTCATGTTTGTTGATTAAAGTAAACTCTGTGGCTCATGGTGAAATGTAACAATGGCTTCTTTCTTTGAATCCCCTCAGTATTTCTGATAGAGAGTCTCTCTGTTGAGTCAGCACTTGTGTAAGAGTTAGAGGCATCAAGTAAGCTGTGTGTCTACAGGTGATTGGACTGAGGCCCAATGGAGATCCTTTCATCAACTGCACTGCGAAGGTAACTCATGCACATCCCACAATGCAGCTGTAATACTGATAAATGCTTAATATTAGTGTGATGTTTTTTCTATAAGAGGGACTCTCCACTTCAGATGCTCTACTTTCCTCCTGAGGGTCGTATGGATAAAATGTATTTTCCGTACTATGGCAAGAAATCACATGTGAGTAAATACTGTCAGGTTGACCCTAACCATAACTGTGTTTCTATTTGATTATTTTTAGAGGAGCAGAGCTCAATACGATCCTTTTTATGCAGATCTAAGACAATCACTAAAAATCATTGGAAAAGCAGATCTTTCAGAAACGAGGGTGAGAAAAAAGTATGTTTTTGCTGCTGAGTCAGTCAAAATGATGATCGGAACCACAATCAAGAAAAGAAAATGCTTCAAGAGTCAGAAATATGGAACAGGCAGCTACATTCCATGCAATGGAGCTAATTGCCCTAAATGCTTACACTAATCCTAACCAAACCTGATCATAACACTAACTACAGTATAAATTTTATTTCATGAATAATCTAAGAGGAGAATGACTAAATTACATTCCTCTGTCCAGGTGGCATGTGTACAGAACTTGAATCTTCACAGTCAGGAAAAATGGGGAAAAAAAGGATCAGCATCTTTTTCACTTGTCTTTATTCTTTCACTTCAGCAACGTCTGTGGTGATGAACATGGTGATGATTATGTTCCTATTCAGGTCAAACTGGTTGCTTTTCACAATGATTGCAGCAGGAAGGACCTGAATCTGAAAGGAACTTCAGACCTGTTTGGACAATGGCGTGAACAGGCCTGAAATGGTTTGGGTGATGCCTGCCCCAAACCAAAAATCCATCTAGAGAGAAAACTTGATTTTTGCACTAAAATCCCAAATAATAATCCACAACTCACATTAAACCAGGAAGTCTTGTGAAAAAGCTGATAATTCACGGCACACAACTGCTGTCCTACATGACGGTATGCAGCTCAGCTCTAGCTTTTTAAGTTCTCCATTTCTGACACTTCTACATACAAACATTTGAACTGGAGCTCTGTCATCTGCAGTTCTGAACCCAAGGATTTTTTTTTTTCAGTTGATTGCCCTGAATTTCTTACGTGCTCAGAAAGACTGGCTTATGCAACATACAACTGCAAGTTGTTGTTATAGTACAGTAGCACTTTGTCGCTGGTGGTCAGAGCTACATGTTCGTAATGTTCACTTATCTTTTTGCTTTTCACCATATATTTAAGTTTTTACTGCTTTGTTTTGTACCAATTACATTGAGCCCAGCCTCTCAAACAATGGCTGTTTTTCTGTGTTACTGCTCTCTGCAGCAGAAATATCCCTCACTGATCTTCCCTATTAACAGAAACTGTATTTGCAGCCTGACTATGTCCAGCCTCTGGTTGCAGTGAAGCTACTCTTAACTAAAGATGACTACAACATTGACCAGACGGTGGAGTGTAAGGTAGAAGGCTCTCACCTACGCAATAACGACGACCGTGACAAGTACCTGGGTCGTGTCACTTTCCGGGTCAAAGTGTTGCAGTAATTTGATGGACAGCTAAGGCTGAGTAACACTGGGAAAAAAACTTTCAGGAAATTTTGAGTTTGACCTGATTTGACCCCTTTGTCTGGACCTTACTCTGTTTCTACTAATATGAACAAGCCTGGAACTGTGACACTGCCAAAGTCCCTCCCTCCTTCAGACCTCATCCTGATCTTAACCTGGTCTATAATGAAACAAGAAACTGGTGCTTTGTTCAGTGATGAAATAGAGAAAACTTGTCAAGAGTATCCAGACAGCATGAGCAGATCAGGTCCACTCAGAAAACATGTAAAGTAGAAGCACATTTTGAGTTTTCACATATTATGTGTAATAAAACTGTGATATGATCCCCCACCTTGTGTACAAAGGGGCAGCACAGGACCACTCCAAAATTGTAGATCCAGTTCAGTAAGGCTTCTGACCCACAAGCCAGAAGAGGCCTCTTTACACAAGGATGGTATACTGATCTGAATTGATAGTTTTCATGTGGTTGAGGTGAAACACCCCCTTGGCGGACAGAAAGCTAGGGTTGTAGAAAGGTCAGTTTAAGTGTTAAAATGACTTCTAGTTGTGCTTTTTGGTTGCATGAAATAAAAAGAAGACAAACCAGAATATTTTATTTTATATTTTCTAACATGAGAAACAACTGCTGGAGAATGATGAAGTTGTGGATTTGTTTTCTAAAGTCTCAAGTACTCCTGAACAACCCCAACAGAGCAAACAAGAGCAACCCTTTTCTCAACAATATGAGAAGAATATCATCTTCCATTACTTCTTACATCTAACTATCCTTTAAAAATAGCTTTAACAGTACTTGTGCCTTAGCATCACAAACATTGTATTGGTGTCTTGATGCTACGTGCATGTCCCAGTTTTTATTTTCACTGCCAATAAAATGCTATTAAACATATTCACAGTTTAAAACATCTTTACATTTTAATCCTGACACTAGTCATAAACAGTAAAATCTTGGCAAACACTAATTGAAATATACTTGTCAGCAGTATACTGACACTTACCGGCATCCTCAACTCTGTTCCCTGTGAGGGAAGCTGCCCAGCTTGTTTTGCAGTTAAACCCTGCTTCAGTAATTGCCATTTAGCTCACAAGGAACAAGGTTAGAGACCCCTGCATTAAGATGTCATTTGTGATTCAGTGAGGTCTCATTAATCTGTAGAGTGGGTTTACTTTACTTTGGAGATAAAAATTTGATGCATTTAACTCTTAGTCTTTTACATAATAAATTGTAGAGTGAACCCTGACTACAACATTCCTAAAAGCAGCAGTAACCTGTTTATTTATTGCCTATCATTATCCTTAGCAGTTAAGGGTTTAATAAAAAAGATTCTTTCTATTCATCTCTCAGATTACAGAACTGTTGACTCTTACAATTTTTTAAAATAAATGTCAGTTTAGTCTACTTTTGTTCTCTGCCAAGAAAAGTTTCTAGAATCTATGTAAATTTGCTGTTTTGGCTGTGGACTCCACACTGCCCCCGCTACATTGTTGAACTGGGTATGCAGAGCCAGTGTGAGATAGGAAGTGAAAACATGATGATCCTATATTTGTATTAATACAATACTTAGATCAACAGGTTCAATGGCACATTTTCAAAGTAAAGCGACTTCAAGTATGTTAAAAGCACACAATATATACCACAATAATGAAAAACTTGAATAACAGGAATTGCTGTTGTTGTCCACAGCAATAAGAAAAAAGTAAGCATGGACAAAGTCTTGTATTCTGTCCTCTCTTAGTGTCAGTGTTAGAACTTTTACTTTTCTAATTTAATTTTCTGACTCTGTGCTGCCCCGCCCCCCACCCTTTTTTGTGATTAAAAAGGCAAATTTTGTCTTCATTGTCTGCACAATGCACTATAGTAATTTGTATTCAGATCTATCAGATACCCACTAGGCACAGGATACCCATTAGATACATTATATACATCTACTGAAGATGTCTACAGGACATTTCTGATGAATCTATTTCGTTACTCTATTAGATGTCTACCAATAGATTTCTGAAACATTTGACTACACAAACAAACATATGACTATCAAATGGGTTAGGGTTACTCTAACCCCCTAACCCGAGGTCTACTACACATCTACATGCATCTACATGCAGCCATCTAATTTTGGGATATCTTTAGATGTCTTTTGAAGAGCTTTAAAACATGTACTAGGTAAACAAAATAAATACTGCACATTTACATCTATTCATTCAACTTCAGAACCCACTGAATCCCTTTTGGTGTGACAGCTTTACTGGTTCCAACCCAGTTACTGTTACCCACACAAAAACACAGGCAGGAGTTAACCGGTGAAACATGTTATTGAACTGTGGGAGGAAGCAGGAGAAAATCCACACCTGTAAAAGGAGAACATGCAAACTTCACACAGAAAGATCCTAGCTGTGATTTGAACCAGGTTCTTCTTGCTCAAGTGTGATAGAGCTAACCACTTTCCCTCCATGCAGCCTTTTCACTCCCAGACAACAAGTGACCAAAAAGGTCTACATTCCAACAAGTAGCAAGCATTTCTACTGAAATGTTCCTGGTGTTAAAGGTCTCAGAAACCTGCATCAAAACAGCAATCGAACTTTTATATTTTTGTTTAGATTTTTATTTATAGAACTGAACCAAGTGATGGTAAAATGGTTAATCTATTGTCAGAGTGGATTATTATTAAAATAGTCTTAAATCACATTTTCTGATATTCTGCTGCATAAAATTGTCTAGTTGCTGTTCAGAGACAATGTTCTAAAAGCATACGTTTCTATTTTCATGTATTGATTAGAGGAAAATTTGACTCTACATCAATGTTGTCATGTTTATATTTGACAGTAAATGAAAACAGATGACAGAGCACCAAAATCACACTGATAGAAACATTTTTGAGTTGGCTTTTCTATTTTATATCCTTTAAATGTTTTAAAAAGTCATCTACTAAACATCCTCTCTGATGCAATGAACCTACTAAAATGGTTCGTTTACAACGTGCAAGGCATGATGGGACGGCGATGCAATTAGCTGCAGAAAAGTTATCTGCTACAGATCTAAACCATCATATGCAAAAGAATGGATGGCTGTCAGATGCATATTGGATATCTATAGCAGTAAGCTTTGAAATAGTCATGATTAATCTATCTAATAGATGTGTCTGTGCCACGTGGGTACTTCATGAAGAGGTTCATTTTCTGTGATTCCTTATGATGCTTTCATTTGTGTGGTTTTTACAAAAATCTACTGTACAAATATCCATCCTCCTATTTCTATTCATAATGGATCAAAAATACCCATTTATCTTTCATCTTCAAAAGAAATGGAGGTATTCATACTGTTTTAAATAAATTTTTAAACTTGCTATGTTTTGTAGTTTCAGTGTCAGTGTTTTTGGTCAGTTTATTTTTGTCTTGTGAGACACAATAATCAGACTTTAAAGGAAAAAGACCTACAAGGCCTCCTGACTGAAGGGCCTTGTAGGCCTCAGTTGGTTCAATTTAAGCAGACAAATGGAGTATGATTACAAAGTAGCATGTCCCAAACAAATCAAAATTTATTTGGAAAGCATTTTTCCCAATTCGTGCTACTCAAAGTGCTTTACATAAAAACAGAATGTGATTTTAAACACTAAAAAATCAAACAAAAAAAACCAAAACATTACACCAAAAATATGCATGAACACATACAATGAACACGCACAACATGGTTGAAAATATTTCACTAAAACTATGCAAAGTAGAAATCTGGCTTTGTACTGAAGTGGGTAAATTATATTTTGGGAATATGTCCACACCAGTGACCCCCCACTCAAGTTCACAGAATACGCTACCAGAGGACCTCCACCAAAATTATGGCAGTAGAGATTATAGAGACATTGGAGAGTGTAGATTTAGGTTTAAATTGTTGTACTGGTGACTGTTCTGGTTTGGGTGAAGGGGTTATGTGGATTTCAGCCACCAATGGGATAGAATGTGGTGGCTGGCCTAGGAAAATGGATGTCACGTGATGTAGTGAAATGTAAGCTGGGAGGAGGATCTTGTGTAGAAACGTATTCTAAAGTCAAAATGGGTGAAAGATGAGTGAAATGAGGAGTATATTGGGTAAGAGATGAGATAAGTTGGTGGAAAATGAGATTGGCAGAGGCTCACCTCAAAAATGAAGCTCCTGATGCGGCCACACTGGAGGTCCGGTCCATGCACGTGCACGTGGCGAGAAAGGAGACGTAAAATGGAGTTTGGTTGAAGGAAAAGACGTGGGAAGGTCAAAATGGCTTTCCAAGCCATCAGTAAGGCAGAAGGATGGTGTCCAGTCGGGGATTAACCAACAAATTGTCAGAGTTGACGTGAGGACACAAATGCAACCAGCACTCGTAACTGCAAAGTTTTCTGCTTTATTTAAGCCAGAAACAGAAAGCTGAACATGAAACTCATGTTGCTACCAAAACCACCTGACAACCAGTGCAAGGGAGACGAGGACTTATAACCAGAGGGAGAGGATGAGGTAAGTATCAACAGGTGTGCACATTAGGGAGGGAGAGGACACACACTAGGAGGGGAATGACAAGAGACCTGAAATGAGCAGTCCTGTGACAACACAGGAAGTGAACACCAACAACAAAATAAAACAGGAAGGGAACACCAACAAAAAACAACCATTGTCCCGGGTCAAAAACCCCACACAAATGTGGAGAAAGATCGCAGAGCACGACAAGCTACGTTCACGCGGCGAGCCCAGCAAAGCGGAAAACGGAAACGGAAGGTGAGGCTTTGTATTGTTGAATGAAAAAGGTATAATAAGAATATGGGTTAGGGTTAGGGTTAGGGTTAGGGGTTAGGTCGAAAGATTCTAGCCCCCCTTCTGCGGAAGGAGGGTGGTGCACGGTCCATCCCTCTGTGGGCATCACCACCCCTCCCTCTAGGGTTCTGCTGCCAGGTCTGTTTGCGGCCCCTCCAAGGACCGACCAATACCCAGCCATCAGCCATGCTGAGCTTGTTTTTATGATCAGCTTTGTTATTATAATGTAATAAAAATGAAATGAAATTGTATGTTAGTCTTGTTTGTAATGTGTTTTTGTTAATTTTTTTTAATTTTTAAATGTTTTTTTTAGGTTATGTGAAGAAAATTAACTCAAGGATAGATAAAAAACGTTTTATATGGAAAAAAATGAAAAGGAATGATGAAAAAA
>BSAI01000068.1:508577-539729 GCA_036245035.1 Adrianichthys oophorus | reverse complement strand
GTCACAAATGCTAAGCTCCGCCCCGTCACAAATCTTAGGCTCCGCCCCGTCACAAATCTTAAGCTCCATCCGTGTCACAAAATTTAGGCACCGCACCCGTCACAAATGCTAAGCTCCTTCCTGTCACAAATGCTAAGCTCCGCGCCCGTCACAGATCTAACCCTAACTTTTTCACCAATTGAGACGAGTATTTTTAAGTTTCTTAAGAGGTGTCTGGTCTAATTTTAGCTTTGTTTGAAGAAAATTCCTAGATGTATTTTTTGAAGTTTTCACAAAATACAAACTGTTTTTATGTAGAGATTAGAGATCTCCTTTTTCTGCAGGACAATATGTGGTTTAACTGAATTCTTCCAGTGTTGTAGATCTCACAAGGGACCAAGACAAATTAAAATAAATAAATAATGGTTAAAACAAGAAAGGGTGTTTGTGCTTTAAATATATTCAATATATATTTTTAACAGTTTTCACAAATATCAACTTTGTTTTGTTTAATTTAAAAGCTCAAAAATCTACAAAAAGGGTCTAGGGTCATATAGTGTTTTAAGGTTGTCATATTCATTATTCATGCTTGGCCTGTAAGTCTTCTGTCCTCTTTTCCAGTGCTCCTTTGCCAGCATAACTCCCCACCATGAGACCCTCTTGTGCTTATCTTAAACAAGTTCAAGTGGGGTTTACTGAACCAGTCCCTATCCCACTTCTACAGGGTCAGCTGCTCTTGTGGCGGCTGTAGTTAGTCTCCATGTGTGGAATTTTTCGTTATGAAAAGAACCCAGCACCCGGCTTTGGGATTACGTTGAATCTTTTTGCTAATATATTCAACACACATTACTATAAATATTAATCAAAAACATCAGCATAAGTCTTTAGATTTTGAACGTCATTAGAAAGTCTTTCCTTTATAACCATGAGTTGTTTTTTTGTAATATATATAGTTTACACAAATAAATCTAGTCTATGAAACCATTGGTTTGAAATTGATTGAATTTTTACAAAATTGATTGAAAAATAAAAAGACAACAAAAGTGGAATTCAAACTTGATTACTTCTCCGGATTCAATGCACATGAAGAACCACTGTCACCACAAGAGCAGACAACTGATGAGGAGTGTTTGCTATTTGATGACTGAATTTTTCTTTTTTTTTTCTCGTTTAGATTATTTAGATATTTTTGATGGACCACAATGAACATGGAGATGTGAGTCTGATGTTTATGAAGAGCTCTTTGAGGAAAACAAAAAAACTGATCATTAAACATCAATAATGTATTTCATACATAGTAAATGAGATAAACACATACACATATAGTGATCAGGCTAAAAACGTTGGCTGGAAGCTTGTCCCACACACGGCCAGGGCGGCGAGCTTAGGGAACACATTTCTGGACACACGGCGAGCAGCAAACTTGCAACGAAAGAGGGGCGGGACATGCGAATTGGCCACGGAAATTGCCTTCGGTGTGAATGCAGCACAAGAAACTCTTGTCTTCTATCCCAATTTAAACATCCAGGCTTATCGCAGTGGCCAAATTTACACATTTTGTAAGCACTTAGTTCTGCAGATCAACTCACCTTTATATTTTAGTAAAAATAATGTTATTGTGCTTTATTTTGAGTTTGATAAAAAGCCTCATTTCAACACAAAGCCTGGAAAATATTAAAGCTTTTTTTCTAGTCAGCTGTTCTCAAAGTTAAAAGATAACAATATTTTTAAAGTAATACATACAGTAGCTAGTAACTTGCATGATGTTTTAGAATTGAGAAGTCTCAGAACCCCAGCCTGGCCCTCCAGGCACTTATGACGAGCAGGAAACAACCCGAGAAAGAATTTCTTGTCGAAGAGAATGCACCATCTTCAACATCTCGAACAGTTCAAGTTCTTTCTGTTTCTTCCTGTCACGTAGCCCCTTGATTCTCTGCTCCACGTCTGTACAAACACAATTACAGGACAGTTTTCAGCAACAGACATGACATGCCATTGAGATCAAATGTCATAAAGTCTAAATCAACGACATAGAACAAGCAAGCACCTTTTCTTAGAGGAACAGAATAAATGAAGAGACTCAACAGAGGGAGATTTTTGCAATAAAACTGGGACTTCAATATATGAGCAAGGTTAGAAACTTCACAAAAAAAGTAGGAGTGACACTTCATAATAACTACCCATTATATCTAGATGACAAGTCATTATTAAACTTTTAGTTATTGAGTTATAAATGACTTGTTAAATTACAGTTTAAAGTTTGTTCAAGATTTATAAACTTACCTTATAGATAGACAGTAGATAACTAACAGCTAAGATAACTAATAACTAACTGTTATGTAGAAAGTTATAAATGACATGTAATCTGTATTTTAATTATTTCTAACTGCACCTTATTAATTAATAATATATGATAAAAAAAAAGCTGTTACTAAATTATTTACCAAAGACTTATTAAGTAGCAGTTAATATTTTGTACGTTACTGGGACTTTTTTTTTTTTTTTTTTTTTAAGTGGTAGCTATTCCTAATTAATTAACTGTTAGTAAATGAGGAGTATTTCCAACTAACCCTAATTCTAACCCTATTCTTAACCATAACCTTACATTTATAAATCCTTGGCAAACTGTTAACTGCTAACAGTTTAGTAATGATTTGTCTAGGTAGTTATTATAAAGTGATACCAATACTTGTTATAAAAAATAATTTGTCAAAGAAACTTAAAGCTTAGCTGTGAGGAAACAGTATATTAGGAATCTCTACCAGGATCCAGCTTAGCCACAAGAATGTCACCACAGTGCCCACCTAGACCAGGAAAACAACAGGCTCCATTCTACTGCCATGAGGCTGCAATGTTGGATCCCAGCCAGCCTAGAAGGATGAGACCCGTGGCAACCATTGAGATTAATAAAGAGTAGACGCCGCATTGGCTGCTGGGCCGCAAAAAATGCGGCCGCCATCTTGGACCGGTCGTCCTCCCCACATACACAAACCAAAACAGCTGTAGTAGTTACGATGCCTGAGCACTGTGTGGCGTATCCTTGTTCTAATAGGCGGACTATTGAGAGTAGGGCTCAGGGGATTACTTTTCACAAGTAAGACATTTTTATTTGGTTGTATTTTGTAAATATAATATTATTGTACAGTATTTATGTCCACCAGCGAAAGCTTAGCCAGCTAACGATAGCTAAAGTGCCGGTGTTCACTCGGCTATGAAGGCTAAATAAGACTTTATAAATCATATATTCCGTACCACCTTCTAGCCCTGAAAAACAACGGTGGGCTATCGGTGGGCTGAGAGAGTAATTCCCCAGGCTTCAACAAAGCAAGCTCCAAAGGTGTCGACAGTTACGCACATCGTCCGTGAGGACACTGGAACAGAAGATGTTTTTCTGCTTGTGGAACACATTGAGGAGACACAATTTGGCATTGACAACCATCATTCCAACTTGTTGTCATTGGTTGTGTCTGTGTTTTTGAAGATAAGGCTGCACCACATTGCCAAACTGACCAAAGGGAGCACAAGAAAAAAGCTCTGCAAAGCAGTCCTCCTTCAGGGTTTTTAGCTCATGTAAAGTTTCCATGAGCAACTTTGTACATATGTAAATATGATTTATTATTTGTCATGTTCTTGTTATCTGGACTAGTAATTTTTTGTTGTTCTCATGAAAATAACCTGTTCTCTCTCTTTCTGAATTATATTGATACTGTATCTATATCTATAAATATATGAATGATATTGATGCTCTATAAATATATGAATTATATTGATTCTCTATAAAAATGAATTATATTGACACTATATATTTGAATTATATTGTATATATTATTCATTTATTAAAACTGAATAAGCTGAATAGTACTTTTTGCTTCTCTATCATATATTTATGTGTGTGTGTTTGTGCTTTTTTTTCTTTTGCAAAATGCCTAGGTTTTACACAGTATTATGGTAGCTACCATCTCATGTGTATATCAGAATATTCTATTACTGCTAAGCCCAATATGAATATTAAAATACACTGAACCATGTGTCCTGTTTCATAGCTACATGTATGACGTGTGCAACAAAAAAAACGTTGTGAAAATCAATTTAGTATTCAGCGAGTTATGACTGATTAAACGCACTGACACTTGATTGCCTCTGCCAAACAGGTTACACTGAGTGGAGCAGCGACCGGTCCAAGATGGCGGCCTGACGGCTCGTCAGCGCCAATAGGCAGCAGCGGTCGATGCGGCATCTACTCTTTATTAATGTCTATGGTGGCAACAACCACCAACCAGGGTGGCAGTAGGTCAGGCGGGTGAGCAGAATGGCCAATGACTGAAATATTGGCGGTTCGTTTCCCCGCTCCCTCCAGCCAACTGAAAGTTGTGTCCTTGGGCAAGGCACCGAAACCTTTCTGCCTCCACTGATGTGTGAATGTGTATGAATGCCCCGGTGATGGTCAGAGGGGCCCAAGGCACGCACTGGCAGCCATGCCTCTGTCAGTCTGCCCCAGGGCAGCTGTGGCTTCATCAGTAGCTTACCATCACCAAGTATGAATGAGGTGTGGACGAATAATGTAAATACATTGTAAGCGCTTGTGCATCTGGAAAAGTGCAGATAAATCCTTATTATCATTATTGTCATTAACCAAGCCAGCAAGCCCTGGCACAAAGGATCCCCACAGGGAAACACAGGGGCCAAAATCATATTAAGAAAAAAGCTAAAATTAAATAAATAAGATGTATGTAAACATAAAGTGGACAATTAAAAATGAATTATCAACGCTAACATGTAAAATATTTTTAAAACATTGTTAACATTTATATAAAGTTAACGTGTTAATGCAAATTAATTGTACTTCATGAAGCAACCATCTTCTGTCGGGCAGTTCAGGCTTCCACGGCATGCGTTAACTTCTAAAAATGCAGCCTTCTTAGGGCATTATCTAACTTGTACCATAGTCATTTACAAAATAAATAAATATTCAATGGATTTTTTGTACATGTTTTGTACTGTAATCTTGTTATTTTGGGGGTGTAGGCCGCTTTTTCACAAAAGCGGACTATTTCATACATGTTGTGGCCCATTGTCACAGTAACAAGACAGCACGTCGCTGAGCCAGCACCGACCTCGATTGCAGTGGCAAAGGAAAGTGATATACATGCTGAAGATGGGTTCAACAAAGCATCAGTTCAGAAAGAAAGTTCACCTGTAACTGCTTGTTTTTAAACTTGTTGTTAAACTGGCTATCTGTAGAATATGCAATATAATGTAAAAAGAAGGAGACTAGGAGAAACAAATTGGAGATTTACTGCTGCTGGCAATTGTCAGATCAAATTTGTGCTTTCAAAGCAAATGTAGTTTTAAAAAAAATTAAAATGAAATAAAACCAGACAGAAAGTTAATTTAAAGGGGAAAAAAGAATTAAGTTAAAATTAGTGAGTGATTTAATTTACAAAAAAAAGTATAAGTAGGTCAAATGACACGGATAAAGTCAATTAAGGCTCAACCAGCGCACACACCCGACATGATTAGAGTGATGCATGCAAGGAGAGCTCAAATCTGACAATAGCAACAGAAAAGACAGAAACATAGAGATCCTTTAGTGAAAACCCAAATGAAAGGATCTTAAAGAAACTGCAGAGGCACCTGTTGAGACCCAATACAAAGATGATAAAAGAGGAGGATTTTGAGGGCTTAGGTGAAGAGGTTTGTGCAAGAGAATTTAATAGAATGTCACATCACAACACCGCTATTGGTGAGATAAGTGACAAATGAATGCCAGCAAGAATAGCAGGAAAGGTGTTAAAGATTGTGTTGAGAGAAGCCATGCTGTTGGTTTAGAGACAGTGGCTCTGAGAAAGAGACAGGAGGAAGAGCTGGAGGAGCAGAGCTGAAGATGTTATGGTTCTCTTTGGAAGTGATGAAGATGAACAGGATTAGTAATTAATCCATCAGCGGAACAGCTTATCATAGATGTTTAGGAGTTGGATGTAGGGAAAGTCACATTGGGATGGTTTAAACGCATTCAAAGGAAGGACAGTGATGGCATTGGTGCTGAGGTTGGAGCTACCAGGCATGAGGCCTATAGGAAGATCAAAGAGGAAGGTTCACGAATGAAGGAGGACATGAAGGTGTTGTGGGTGTGAGCCAGGAAGATTTACTTAAATTAAAAATACAAGAAGTCCAAATCAAACATGGCATTTTCTTTCTTTATGATTTTGGTGCACCATCCTCCTTTTACTATTAGAAATTGAAACAAGATAACATTGATGCAGATTCTAATTATTTTAAATAAATCAATATATGCTTTTAGCTTATTCAAGTGATAAATCACTCTTACCATTATTTTCCTCAATTGTCTGACATGTTATAATTCTAAATATACAATACACAACTTAATCAACTTAATGAAATGAACTACAAGTTATTTACTTGTTGAAACCGTTTGCATTTTTCTTCATAGCCAAAGAGCCACAATGGAGAAATGAAGGGTATGTATGTGGCTCCAGAGCCTCTGGTCGCAGACCGTTAGATTACATGGAGTAAAGTGATTGTTGGCAGTACCAAAAGACATGCCATAAGAAAATTCCCATTTGCTCCAATAGTTAACAAAAGGGTAACAAAACCCTGAAAATAACACAATAATAAACATTGCTTTTGCATTACATCTCTGGTGGGTATGCTCTTGTTATAGATGCAGGAACAATCATTTGTCTTTTACATTAAACCAGCAGAAATAGATTAAAAAAACAGTTTTACCTTGAGTCAGTTTAAGCTTCTCCTCAAATTCTCTTTCAAAGTCCTTGCCCTCCTTTGCAATTTTATTTAGTTGGTGTTGAGTGTTGACTGCTAATGTTAGAGCTGAGGTTTTTCTTTTGAAAACCTCGAAGAGCTTCATCATAGAACGTAGAGTCTGTGAGAAAAATGGCAACAGGGAAAAAAAATCATACAATATGGAAAACGTGTTAACATTCCAGGGTAGCAGAAGTCATTGTAACCAAGTTCTTAATGCTAACACAATTATTTTAGGAACCAGATCTTGCTTTTAAAGCAATTTTTTATATGCTCACCCCTTGTGCATCAACAGTGTCATTAAATCCATCATCTGCAGCATTTGCAGCTTCTGTGAGAAAAAAGGTGTTCTGCTCAGTTTTGTCCTTCACAGTTTTTTTTTCAGTAAACAGATCAGGTGCCTTCTCTAGCTTTGTCTTGATGCTGTCCAGTTTGCTTTCAATCTGAGATGTGGTAGAAAAGACATGAACACCTAAAAAAAAACATGCAGTGTTGAGCTAGTTATGGCTTATAATTACATCTTTTATTTGGGTGTTGCCATTGTTTTGGTCTCCATTGGCTTTGGTTAGGTCTTCACTACTCCTGATATGGCTTCTGTGAACTTTAAAAACATCAGCAGAGATGTTTTTGATGTCCATTCTCAGTGTGTGTGGCCTGCACGGGAACAAAGAAGTGGTTTGAGTTAACAAGGATTCAGGCTCTTGTTTAAAAAAAAATACAAAAAAACAAATTGAAACAGAGCTAAAACAATGTTTTTTTGGAAGCCCCTAAAAAAGCATCTGAAAACCTTAAAAACTCTGAAAAGTTTGTTTCATATTTTTCTGGATTACATAATGATGTGCTTGTTATCACATAAAGATTTTGGAGACTTACACTGACCAAACAGACAACGTCATGTATGCAAGTACTGTCACAAACGGGCAGACAGCTGGTTCCACTTGCAGCAGGTTTATTGTAAAGTGACAGGCAGACAGGACCAAAGCTCAGCAACATGTCCAGAAAGATAAATCAGAATAATAATCCAGACAAAGGTCAGGACAGGTGGAGCTGGGTCAGGTAACAGGTGATCAGATCAGGAATGAACACTCAGTATATAGCAGGAAGGCACAAACAATCCTTCGCACTGAATGTATTCCTGAGCAGTGCTTTAGTTTCTTTGCGGCTGATTGACTGATGAGAATGAGGTGGGGAGGCATCCAGACACTGTGCACTGCGGTTGATGGGTGATAAAGTCCTGTTAGTACTCTGGGGATGGCTCCCGCCGCTGACTATAGGGGGAGAAAGAGCGGAGACTCCTGACAAGAAGACTGGAAGTTGGAATTACAGTCAGCCAAGAGAGCATATTTGGGAGGCATCGGCAAAATCTCCAAGATTAGCTTTCACCGCCCGATTTTTATTTAAATCCAGTAGCCTGGGGCAATGTCCCTTCTGAAGCTGTACGCTTGCGCAATTGCACATTATACATTCCCAGCGCATAAGAAAATATTTCCAGCCCACAAAATAAAATTACATACTACTTACATGCACAATTATACTATTTACATTAAAGACAATGTTACAAACTCAAATTAATTAGAGATGTGATTTTCACAATTGAACCAAATCTTTTTGAAAGCTCATTAACATTAATGATGGGAATCGAGTTGTGATTGACTGGGAACCATTCTTTATTTCTTTCTTTTATCCTCCCTCTGAGTTTTACACTTTTACTTAAAGAGTAGTTCATCTTTCTAATTTCAGATGCAAATATTACATTTGTTGTGAAGAACAAAACTGGAAAAGGACAGCCTCAGAGTCACAGCGCATAATAATAATAATAACTAGAAAAGATAAAATATTAGCCAAACTCCAAATTACCCTAAAAAACCTCAGTAGGTGCCAGCATATTGCTGAAATGTAACCTAAATGACAAATTGCTTTAAAAACCTCAGTAGATGCCAAAGTACCCAGGAGGAGACGACCGAAAAGTGTACGAAAGAATAAGAAGCAACAAAATAATAAAACAGAAGAACAATAGTTTGATTGCATTCTTAAATCAAACTAAAAACTAGAAAAATTGCATTTCCTGTGGAAATGTTTGATAGCAGAACTGCAGAAGGTTGTTGCTTTAAATGCTTAATTGCAAAACTTTTAGCAGAAATGTTTTCAAATGAAAAAGGCTGTTGATATAAAACATTAATAATGCTTTAACATTAATGTTAATGTTGCAACATAATGTTGCACATGTAAGCACGTTCAGTAATTACTGCATTAATGTAATCAAAACAACTAGTTTCTGTCTTTCATTTTTTGTTCTTTAGCATAAACAGTTATAGCATATTGCTATAACATTAACTAAATGCTAAATTAACTTTAAAAAACCTCAGTAGATGTCAATTTACCCAAAATAGCTAGCAAATTGCTAAAATGTTAGCTAAAAGTCAAATAAGCTTTAAAAACCTTCATCGATGCCAAATTACATAAAATCTTCTAGTATATTTCTAAAATATTAGACAAACTCCAAATTACCTTTTAAAACGCCAGTAGATGCAAAATTAGCCATAACAGCTAGCATATTACTAAAATATTAACTAAATGCTAAATTAGCTTGAAAAACTTCAATAGATGCCAAATTAGCCAGCTAGCATATTGGTTAAATGTTAGCTAAAAGCCAAATTCGCTTGAAAAACCTTGGTCGATGCCAATTTAGCTAAAAACATTTTGCATACTGCTAAAACAAGGCTCAGTAGATGAGTAGATGCAAAATATGCTAGCATAATACTAGAAATATAGCTGAATCCCAAATTGGCTCTAAAAACCTCAGTTGATTATGCAGCTGCCTGTTTCCTCGCCTACTGCCTTCTCCTGTGTTCTGACCCTGCCTGTTGTACGACTTTGCCTCTGCCTGCCCCTTATGCTTATTAAAACTGGTTGCTTATGGATCCACACGCCTCCTTGCCTACTGAAGGACCCCTCTAAGCACCCGCTGTGCAGTGCTCAGCACAGCCACTTCCACCCAAGAAGTGCATTTAATTCGAAAAAGGTGTTTCTATTGCAGTTTTGCAAAATGTGTCCATTTCGATGCACCCTAAACAAACGCTTCGGTAATGGAAACACGACTAACAAGACTCTTCCATTGTGAGTGTTAGAATGAGTCAGGAAGACATCAGAGGGTCTGACAGGCAGATGTTTACAAACACTGGCAGCACAGGTGCAGCTCCTCTGCCTAATGAGACAGTGCAGGATCACTGAGCTGAGCTGAGATTTCAATGTATTTCAATGGAGGTCACTATCTCCAAACAAATGTTCATATCTTCAAAAGTATTTCACTTATCAGAAAAGTTGAACCCCTGGAAGAATCACAAGGCTTTGGGCTACCATAAGTGAAAGGTTTAAGCATCTTGCTGAAAAAACTGTTACTCTACAACAAACGGTGGTGGAGTTTATCAGGATTTTTTTTTATTTCTCTTTACTACACTCTAGGTCAGGGGTCTCAAACTTAATTTTCCTTGGGGCAACTGAAAGCAAAGTCTTCCTGAGGCTGGGCCGCAACCTCAGAAGTACAAGCAAGAAAAAGTAAAAGAACAGAGCTAGTTATTGGAGGTCAGAAAAAGCGTCACACATACCTGTGATCAAAGAAAGGCTGATGTCATTCATGTATTTATGCGACCAGCTCAAAAACTGATGAAAATTCATCTTCAAGCTACACATCGCTGCTCTTTAATGTGCACGTATTTTAAGGGCTGGTTTATACCAAGTGACTCATGTTGCAGTTATTACACGGATGTTAGAGTGGAATCACTCCAGTCATTGCAAAATGTGACATCTGCTGGTGATGTCACCCGCCACTGGAATTTTACGCCTGGGGTGCAATCACAGGCTAATCGCCTCATTAAACTTGAATTGAAAAACCTTAGTAGATGCCAAAATAGCCAAAACAGCTAGCATCTTGCTTAATTGCCTCATTTAACTTGAATTTATTTCAGTGATTAAAATACGCGACTACTGAGGAAATTCTGTTCAGAAAAAATGTCTTTCAAACACTGAAAATGATTAAATCTTACTGAAGAAGTTTGGAAAAACTGAACTTTACCCACAGAGACAGAGAAACAAAGAGAGGCAGAGAGCAGAGACAGATAGAAAACAGAGCAAGTTACTGGAGACTGATGCCATATATTCAATTTCTTGTAGCCCCCAGAATGCAATTTACCCGTTTTTTTATTTTATTTTTTAGCCTTTGTATTGATTGCCTCTGTTTAGTGGATGAACACATCACTTCCTTCTCTGCCTTTCACCTGTTCGTTCCCAGAGCGAATGAATGAGGAAGATGTTCTTCATGTTAATACTAAACCCTGGAGTTGATCACAAATGCCAATTTAGCTAAAACAGCTAGCACATTGCTGAAATGTTAGCTAAAAGCTAAACTAGGTTAAAAAATCTTGGTAGATGCCAATTTAGCTAAAAAACATTAAGCATATTGCTAAAATCCTAGCCAAAATCCAAATTACCTTTAAAAACCTCAGCAGATGCCAAATTAGCCAAAAAACAGCTAGCATATTGTTAAGCCATTAACTAAATGCAAAATTAGTTTTAAAAACCTGAGTAGATGCCAAATCTACCAAAACAGCTAGCAAATTGCTGAAATGTTAGCTGAAAAACAAATTAGCACGAAAAACCTCAGTAAATGCTGATTAGCCAAAAACATGTAGCATATTACTAAAATATTAGCCAAACTCCAAATTACCTTAAAAACATCAGTAGATAGATACTAAATTTGCCAAATCAGCTAGCACACTGTTAAAATATGAACTAAATGCTTAATTTGCTTTAAAAACCTCAGTAGATGCGAAAACCAGCCAAAAAAAAACAAAAGCTGCATAATTTAAACATAATGGCCATGGAGCTCTGAACATGCAGACAAACTCTGAAAAAGCATAGCAATGTCATTTCTGGAAGTAGACCACTAACTTAAGGTTCAACAGACTAACAAAGTTGAACTTTAACTCCCATAATCCATGCATCCTTTTTAAAGGTATGAAAAGCCTTTGAAGACTTTAAAAAGGATGAGAAAATGGTCAATTTAAAATAATAAAATGTTACAAGAAAGACAAAAATGTATCTAAAAATCTTGTTTGAATGATCAAAATCTGTAAATGTGAATGAATCAATGAGAGTATTCCATTATTTTAAATAACAATGAATAATAATAAAACTTTTTTCCAGAACTGAACATTTCCTCTTTACAGCCCCTCCCTTAACAGCGCCTAAGACACTGGGCTCTTTCCCGAGCAGGTAACCCCCTTTTGTATGGGTCCTCCCTGCGAAGGTACGCTGCAGCGAACCTGAACCCACAGAGCTGGGACAGTTGATCAACCCGCTCCAATCTGCTACTATTTATGAGATAAAAATAAAATGGTCCAGCGGGTTAGGATTATTATACTGAGGCGTGTGGATCCATGAGCAAACATTTTACTTTACAAGGGCAAGACATGGCGAGGTCATAATCCAGGCAAGGGTCAACACAAGGAGCAAGGCGGGAGGCGACAAGACAGGCAAAGGTAAAAAACCAGGCAACTAGGACCATGGACTGCTTAGACTGACCAGTCACTAGGAGGTTCAAGACTACGTATGGAACAGAGAGGTGAGCAGGCATATATGCAGTGGAGGTGATGAGCTGATGAGGAGCATCTGGTGAAGGCAAGATGGCAGAGGTCCGATGCATGCTGGGAGTTGGAGTGTACAGAGGAACAGAGGCTGTTAGTATTCTGGCGATGGCTTCCTCTGGTGGTCGGAGAGGGAACCAGACGACCGGATGCTGACAGGAATCTGGTATCCCCGTGACTGGTGACCAGCGCTCGGGAAAGAGTCCCTTGTCTTAGGTGCTGCCGTCCCGCTTCGCTCCCTGAGTGTCTCCCTGGGCTCCCTGCCTGTAGAGCTCATCAATTCTTGCTTCATGCTTCGTGGCAGAAGCTAAGCCTCACTACAGGCTGCGCAAGTTCCTTCCACACCCAGGTAGCGAAGTTAGCTCCTCGAGGATCTCCTCAAAAACACCCACTGCAGCCAGGGAGAATTAGCGAGTCCCGCATCAGAGCCAGACAAGCAACAATTCTCCAGGAGGAAGGAGGCTGCACCGTGGAGTTCCGCAGAAGGAAATGTGTGTGAGGTGCCAGACAAAACCTTAAAAACTTAAATAAATTTCTGAGTTTTATGAGATGAGGAGTCCTGCTTTCACATTCTCTCTATGTCGCTAAAAAAGATCACAAAAGTTCCCATCACTGAAGCCTCCATAAGATTTAGCCCAGGCCAGAGAAATAGAGCGTACGTGATCTGAGTTAGCCACGCCCACTGAGTCTGATGGGCCAGTTTGACAGATAACATCATGAAATGTGTCATTAAATCATGAAATAAATTAATGTTTCTTAAATCATTTAAAAAATGAATTCTAATGAAATATTGACACATTTAATGACACTTTTAATTATTTAATGCCAATTTTAAATAATTAATGACACTTTTATTTAACAATTTAATGTGTATATATTTATTTAATATTGTCGCTTCCATCCCACACTAGCCACGGAAAAAAAATATGTCATTAAATGTTTAAAAGTGCTTTTTATTGGCAATTTTAATATTTTAATGCCACATTTATTTAAACATTTATTTATGGATTTCCATTTTTTTATCTAATGCCAATTTAAAATAATTAATAACACTTTTATGTATTGATTTCATATTAAAGATATTTCTTTCAATTTGTTTCTTTCAGCTCACATTGGACAATGAAATAAATAAAAATGTCAATAAATGTTTAAAAATGCTTTTTAATGACAATTTTAATATGTAATGCCATATATATTTAAACATTTATTCATTGGTTTCCAATTTTAAGTATTTAATTCCAATTTTTAATAATTAATGACACTTTTTAAATTATTTTTTTAATGATTTAATGGCATATAATCTAATATTGTCTCTTCTTAATAGACATCATCCACTCTAGATGCTGCTAAAATCATGCAAAAAGTACAAAATTGTCTAATTTCGAACAGCTGTAGTTCAAAAACTACATGACATATCCAAAATAAAAGTAATACTAAAACTACCTAAACTTTTAGTATAGCCCAACCCTCCACCACAATTTAAAGTTGGTATGGTGTCTCTAGCTCAAAAATTGTAGGAGGAGATACATTTCAAAAAAATTATGGGGAAAAAAAGCAGACTCCTATTGACTACACTGTATTTAAACATTCCAAAACTTCCTAAATTAAAAATAAATAAATAAATAAATATTTTCAGAAAATTTTAAAGACAGCTGAAAACTGTAATTTGCATAAATTGCATAAAAATCACAAGTTGCACAAAAGATTTTAAAAGAGACCAAAAATGTTCTCAATAAGCTGAACATTTTGATGCTTGAATGGCAGAAACTGCATGAAGAATGCAGCAGTTACAGGTGGACAAAAAACGTGCAGAAGAAAGAAAATAATAATAATAAAAATACTAAAAGACAATAACTACAATGTGAGAGCATTCAGCAAAAATTAAAAAAAAAACACTAGGAACAATTTTACAATGGATCAAAAGATAATTGGCATCGGTCTTGAAATGTGATTAAAATTTCACATTATTTTTTGAATTTGTTTAAAAAAAGAAAATGTATGACATAGGCCTACTATAAGTTTAAAGGTTTAAATCAAATAAACACAACATTACAGCTATAAAAACACAGACTGGCACAGGTTGTCCATTGGAAATATAAGTATTTTGGCTCATATTCTCCATGAATTTTAAAGTACAACACTTTGTTTCTGTGTTTCCAACTCAGTATAGGAAGAACTTGCCATAAGGAAAAGCAGGTGTACAGATGAATGCAAATTTGTAGGATTTGGTCACACATGAGGAGAAATCATTAGGAGAAATCTGTCTGTAAACATGTATTGGGAAAAGTCACATCTGATTATGTGTGTGTGGGTGAGATAGGGCTAGCACTATTACTGCTTGTTTTTGAAGCTGCCCTAACAACCTATTACCCACTCACCCTGTCTTGTTTTTCTTTTTCTCCCCTTTTCTCCCCAGGCCGGGTGCATAGGCGGAGCGTGTGGGACGACAACTTGGGACGCTTATTTTGGGGTGGGGGTAGTGTAGATTCTGTGGCATGTACACATGTGAAAGAATGGGGTGTTTTCCTTTTGATCTTTGTTGTTTGCGTAACTCTTCCACAAGTGCCAACCCAGTGCTCTGTAGGTAAGCCTTGGGCCGAAAGGGTCTCCTCCCCCAATATCCCCTCAATGTGATCATTATTTTTTTTAAATTAAGTTTAGCCCTAATAAAATATTAAAAATTGGAATCACACCTTGGTCTCATTTTAGAAAACAATCTGTGCGCCTTTTTTGATACTGATGCCATGGCTCAGAGAAAAAGGCATTCTTAATGACTAGCTGGGCTGGGGAAAGGTTGTAGTAAAAGATGCAGCTCTGTGGGGGAAGGAAGTACAGAATGACAAGAATGGATTTTCACTCCTGTCCTGTCCCACTCCCACAAAGAGTAATCCTGTCCCGTCCTGCTCCCAGACGAAAGTTTAAAAATTAGTCTCGTCCTGTCTTGCATTCCTGGTAATCTGGCTCTCACTCCCGTTCAAAATAATCCCGCTGCTGTCCCACTTTTTTTTGTCATTATGTAAAACATTCTTATGGCCCGCAGCAGCAGTCCCTTACTGCAAGGACCATATTGTTTTCACAGCTGTAAAACATTTCTTCGCCTTTGAGCCAACATTTGAAGGTCACCAAAATTTGTAAAAACCTTGAAAAAATTAAAAATAAATATTTGGCAAAAACGATGACAGTGAGTGAAACTGTAAAAAAATGAAAGGGTTGAATCGCTAATGGAGCCAAAAAAAATATTTCGAAATACACAAATGAAAACAAAGGACATATGTTAGGGAATCCAGGAGAACTTTAAAATTATAATGGGATGGCCACATGTGTTCTTCTTTAAATTTTATGACTGATTTTATGTTTTTGAACAATTACCAGTACTGACACAACTGTGTTGTAATATTGGGCTGTATAAATCAAAATGGAAAAAAATGAATTACAGTATAAATTGAAAAAGCGAGAGCAGCATTGGATGGACCACAGGCGCTACACGTCGCCTTTGCTTCCCGCCTCTATGCTCCACTGCCCTAGGCCAAGCCTTTACGCACCCTTGCCACCCGCAATTGACCTACCCACACTTGCGAAGCAGCCACAACCCACGCCTGACCTCCCCTTTCACTTTCTGTAAGGCTGGTCCGAGCTGTATGTGAGAAATTGTTGTAAAAGCCTTTTCCAAAATGGAAACTATTCTGTTGGTTTTATCTCCATAGCAACCATTTTATGTTTTGTTCGCCTGGTGATACCGAACAGATTGACGTCAGTTCCAGAAGATTCAGCAAAAGTAAAGTTTTACATTTTTTTCAGCAACCAAGGTTATCTGCTAGCAACGCCCACATTCCTAATATGTTTGCATCCGGTCTTATAATATTATGTACAGCTCCAGTCAGATCTCAACATATTAAATTTTCACAGTATTCTGTCAAAAAAATGATAGAGTAATAGGAGTATGCCACTTTTGCAAGGTCGCCACGTGCACATCATTCAAAATCTATAACTTCTAATTCCAACATTTTTTTCCCAAATGCTTCCCAATGATGCCCAAGAAGTTACAAAATGATAGATGAAAATCCCTATGACGAGTTTTCGTTTGTAGCTGATATTAACAGCATTTTTAAAATTCAAGATGGCGGCCTCTTCCCAAGATCAAATGCCAACGAAACTCCAGGGGTCGTTGCAGACTTAAGCTAGTGGCATGTGTGTGAAATTTTGTTAAAATCTGCAAAACAAAAGATCAGTTTTTACGTGCTTGAAAATGGCCAAATCTCAATTTTTGACACAGAATGGCAGTTGTAAAGAGTACTTGAAAATTGTAGGAGAAACTTCCGTGGAGGCAAAGAGCAGCTGCACTTCAAAAATCTATTTACTGAGAAAAAAGTAAATATTGTAAAAAAACAATTCCTGATCATGCCCCTGAAAAAACCCCCAGTGATGGACGACTCGGAGGATATCAAAAAGTTGTTTGATTTTCTGCTGGAAGAAATAAGATCCATGAAGTCCCAGCAAGAGCAGATCCTGAACGCGCTGGAGGAGGGAGAAAACTCTGAGCTCAACATGAACAGACTGTCAAACCAAGTGGATAACATCGAAAAATGAATGGATGACCAGTGCAATTTGCAAATGGTTTTTGTCCAGATAAGGGAAATGTCAAGAAGTCAAAGGCAAGTTTCTTTTGTCTGTTCATGCTACCAAAACATCAGAACAAGCCGATGTACTCCAATGCAGCACTAACTCCACACTGTGATTTGTTCTTTTGAACCACTCAAACGTTTGAGTCTAAACCATTAAAAGGAAGATTTTGAGCATTAATCTATTTGAGCCCTTTTATTGTCAGACAATTAGTTTTACCAATGACCACATAAAACATAATGTTAAAAAAATCTCTACAGTTAATTATCCTTCAAGCCTTTGAGTCCTTGTTTTCAATAAAATTTAAAAAAAAAACTGAAGCGTTCAGACAATACAATTCAGACCTAAAGTAAAATACTGCAGAAGTCAGAGTTTATAGAAATTTAATGGTCAAAACTTTGAAAAAAGCCAATACATTTAAGAAAAGAAATAAAAAAAGAAGGTCCAATGTGAAACGTTTGTGAAAATAGTTTTATATTCACACAAAAAGCAAGGACTGATCAGTCACTTTGAGCTACTTGAATGCATGTCTTTCAAAACAAAGAGCATTTTCAAGAGCCTGGTGCCCACTTTACATGGTGTCTGTTTTCATGTAATACATTTTTTGTGATAACTATGAGACAGTTTTGTTATTAATCTCTGCATTTCTTAAAATATTTAATTTCTTTTACAATGATGACATTTGGAAAAAAGACCCATGTACTAATAAAAATGAATTTTGAGGTAGCTTTTTAAAATGTAATCGTAAGAAAGACCACTATGGCCATGTCTATAGAATTAGCAGGGTTAAAAAAATGCATCCTTATCACATTTTTTATCTCACATTCTGAGATTTTTTTTCACGTTGTGTGTATTTTTATTGCCCGCAGCAGCAGGGCCCTGTCTGCAAGGACCATATTGTTTTTACACTGACCAAAAAATAAAAAAGGCCTCAAAGGAAGGGCCTAAGGACCTGGGAGGATGGTTGTTTTTTGTTGGTGTCCACTTCCTGTTTTATTTTGTTGTTGGTGTTTCACTTCCTGTGTTTTCACATGACTGCTCTTTTCAGGTCTCTTGACACTCCCCTCCTCGTGTGTGTTCTCTCTCTCCCTAATGTGCACACCTGTTGATACTTACCTCATCCTCTCCCTCGTCTCCCTTGCACTGGTTGTCGGATGGTTTTGGTAGCAGCATGAGTACATGTTCTGCTTTCCTGAGTCTGACTAAAATAAAACAGGCTTTTGCTGTTATGAGTGCCGTCTGCATTTTGTGTCCCCACGTCAACCCTGACAACACTTGGGGATCAATATTCTAATCTTTGAAGGAGTAAGCCAAACACTGTTCATTATAGACAAACAAGAATACAAACACATTCTTGCATATGGTCTATGAGTGTTTAAGGATCTTCAAAGACATTAGCCATTTGCACCTTGCATGATTTAATTTTAATTGTGGGCAGTCGTGGTGCAGTGGAAAGGGCAGTCGGCCTCTGATAGGAGGATCACAGGTTTGATTCCCGCCTTGCCCTCCCATATGTCAAAGTGTCCTTGGGCAAGACAAGACCTTCCCCTGATGGAAGGTTGGCACCAGTGTTTGGCAGCTGAGCCACCATGTGTGTGCGAATGGGTGAATGGGACCGGGACTGTAAAGCTCTTTGGGCGCTTTACAAGGTAGAAAAGTGCTATTGGCCATATGCCATTTGTTCTTAGTGTTCCACAGGCTTGTAAATGGCATGTACTTCTAAAGAGTTTGTTAGGAATAGTTTTGCTCCTTCCTTTCCTTGGGGGCCTGATAAGCAATATCTCAAGGTTTTCGTCCAGTTTGTCAAGGAAACTGTCTGCGGAATGTCCTAAAAACATGATTGTAATCAGTCCGCCGAGACAGATTACTTGAGAAGTGTTTTCAACAAAGATTCATGGAAAAAACTATAACAAATCTGTTATTGGAACAACTAGTTCCAATAGTTCCAATAATTGAAAAACGATAACAAATCTGTTATTGGAACGACTAGTTCCAATAACAGGGCTAGTGACTCCTCTGGTAGAATTTGCCAGAATCACCTATGTGTCTATTGCACTGAGAGTGGGTGTGCAATATGGGAGGTACACCCTTTGATCTATAAGAGATGGGACAGAAAAAGAATTCAGGGGCTTCTTTCATCTAACTGGGTTGACTGCGTTTGGGCTCCGATCGATGATCGGTTCTGAAATGAAGATCTTCTGAATTTATTCTTGAATAAACAGACCCTTTAAGCAGACAGCAGATTCCTGTTTTTTTCTTGATTCAGAGTTCACTTTTTTCCTCAACAAGTTTCCTAGCAGTGGTCATAGAATAGATGTTGGATTTTAGTAGAGTTTGACATTGTGATTTGAGACCATTTTGCCCTTGAAGAGTATTTTCTATGATTTTCTAAATGTTGTGGCAGAGCAGTAAGAAAACGTAAAGGACATTCATTAATTTGAGTTGCTTACTTAAGTTATGTTTTAATGATAAAATTACATACTTGAGTTTCCATTGCAGTCACAGTCTTTACTGGTTTAATATGCTAATATTCCATGACCTGTTAATTTGGTCAATTACCCACAGTGTTATTAATTTCAAAAATTAGGCCTTACAACCTTTTATTATTTTTTAGGCTCCTTTGAAATATTTTTTCAAAAACTCTGACTCACCTGTTGTATTGCACTTTACGTAGCAGTCCTTGTCCCACTGCAGCTTGCTTTTTCAGGCCAGTCAAGTTGTGGTGAACATTGCCAGCCTTGCTTGTCAAATTGTTGAGGGTATTAATTATTAACCAGATCTCATCAGGTGACAGCGAAAGCTGGATGCTCAGGACGTCTTTAGCCATTTCTTTGATGTCATCTGAAGGAACTGTGTTATCTGTGAAGAAAGAGACAGGTTGTCATGCAACTATTCTCTACTGAATATGATATCACAATGAAAACATATTGTCATGTTACACCAGAAGAAGAAGAAACTGGGAAGATTGTTTTCTTCCATCCTTTTTTGGCTCATTGGTTTTTGAGTTAATTGTGTTAAGCTTTGGTGTACTGCTTTTTGTGCTTTTTTGTGATGTTTTTATAGTCAAACGAAAGTAATCGAAGTCTAGTCATCTAATTTAGTTGTTTGTTTTATTTATTGTAAAATGGGTTTTATTATTTTGAACTTCCGGGAAGTTGCCACGACGCCACGGAGGCAAAGAGCAGCTGTACTTCGAAAATCGATTTACTGAGAAAAAAAGTAAATATTGTAAAAAAACAATTCCTGATCATGCCCCCGAAAAAAACACCCAGTGACAGACGACTCGAAGGATATCAAAAAGTTGTTTGATTTTCTGCTGCAAGAAAAAAGATTCCATGAAGATCCAGCAAGAGCAGATCCTGAACGCACTGGAGGAGGGGAGATAGCTCCGAGCTCAACATGAACAGACTGTCAAACCAAGTGGATAACACTGAAAAAAGAAATGGATGACCTTGAGCAGAATTCCAAGATTAATGATGTGATAATCACCGGATTGAAGATCAAACCCCAGTCATATGCGCATGCAGTGACTGCAGGGAATGGTGAGGACTCTGGCGAGCAGGAGACCAGCTCTGTGGAGAAACAGGTGGAAGATTTCCTAAAGTCCAAAGGAATTTCTCTGGACACAGAGAACATGGAGATCTGCCGCCCGCTTCCAGGAGAAGAGAGTCTGACAGACCTGCCATACTCGTAAGGCTTGTTGATCGGAAACACAAAACAGCTTTATTGAAGCAAGGAAGACATCTGAAGGGAACCAACGTTTCCATGAATGAGAATCTCATTAAACATAATGCTGACATCACCTGAAGAGCACGCTTTCTGAAACGGTAAGGAAAGATTCAAAGCACCTGGATAAGGGATTCCAGAATCTATGTTAAAGTTAACGGTTCTCCTGAGCACGCCAAGGTCATCGTTATCAAGAGCCTGGAGGAGCTGGAGAAGTTTCTACCCACTGCAGTCTAAACAAGAGAGAAGTGAAGATGCTGGACTCTCCAGGTGAGGAGTCAAACTCTACAAACAATAGATTCTAAAAACAACACATTTTCTTCAACAGTCAACTGTGACCACGACTTTCAGAGAGATCTGAACAGTGAGCAACCTGACCTTAACATATTCAGTGATAATGATAACAACCTGCAAGATGACATCCACCCTGATCAGTTCTTTTCTTCTGTTAATTTGTACTGCAGATATTACAGCAGAGATTACTTTTAAAAACTGTGTGTTTTTTTGTCAATATGGGGTGCTGTGTGTACATTAATGAGGAAAAAAATGAACTTAAAAGAAGCCGGAGCGCTTAACCACTGGCCGCCCAAGCAGCATATATATATATATATATATATATATATATGTATATATATATATATATATATATATTGTATATGTACTCAAGTACTTGTTATATGTTATTGAATAAATGTTTTTAAGCTTTTCAAAAAACAAATTGTAGGCTTTTATCTTACTTTGTTCTGTTGTTTTTTTTTTTCTTTTTTAGTGATCCGAAATAATCCAAACCATGACTCAAAAAGTGACACAATCTGACATGAGAGTTTTGTGATCTGTTGCACCCCTAATGATAATTCTCCAACACAATTTGCCAGAATTGTCATGGCTCAACTTCGGCAAGTCAGAATGCCTTAAACGGAATCGCCAACAATGTCTCCTGACCTAAATCAACAGAGCATGTCTCGGACTAGCTGAAGCGGAGATTGGAAAAGTGTACTCTCAAGGGACCTGGCAGTACTACATGTGGAACTTGTGGGAAAGTAAAACATATGGCCTCAGAAAAAACATTACAAGGCTAATGAGGAACATAAGACATTACAGTCTAATGTATTAGTCTTAATGGTGGAAATACCTGCTATTGACACAGTCCTTTTTTGTTATTTTGGGGCTATCTTCATTACGATATTAATTTTTGGGGCAATAAATATTAAAACTAGTGAAAAAAAGGTGTTCAATTTCATTTGTAATTATGAAAATCAAAGGGATTTTTCATGTATTTAATTAAAAATCAGACCAAAGAGGAAATACACTCATGTAATTAAAATCCCTAACCTATTGTAAGTGGAGCAAATTAGTAGAAGGTGGAGGACTTTAAGAACAGACCAGACCAATGGATAGTGGGGGAAAGAGGTGAAGTAGCATGTGAGAAGGAAGAGGAAGAAGGAAAGGAAAGTTGTAGAAGATGGTGGTGAGAGCAGCCAAGTTATTGATTTAGAAACAATGGTTATAAGAAAGAGACTGGAGACAGAGCTGTATGAAGCAGATGGATAGGAATCAGTAAAAAAAAAAATCCACCAGAGGACAAGCTCATGTGAAACATTTTGGAGACAAATCCATTGAAGTAAATTAGATGGTTTGGACACATTGAGAGGAGAGGCAGTGATCATGTTGATAAAAAGCTCTATGGTATAGTGGTATCAGTGTGGAAAATAAAAGAAATAATCCAGAAGAACTGTGGCAGATCTATGTCTTCAGTGCATCTCTGTCGGCACGGTGAATGTTTGAAACTCTGCGAGGTCTTAAGAACTGAACACCGCCAGCATGGCACGTACTATTTACACTGGAACTGCTCAACCAAGGTTTAATTCATACTCAGAGCTACACTCATTGCACTTGGTTTCAAAGTCTTCACTAATTTTGAAATGCTTACGCAGACAGAGAGGCACTGGAGACATAGATCTGCCACAAAGTTATGCTGCTATTGAGCCTAAAAGTCCAGAGCTAAGTTTACAAGTGTAAACACAAGCATTGGATTAGTTGCAATAAGTATGCAATTAAATATAAGGTAAAGTCACAAAAACCACAAGATCAAAGAGGTAGCACAGATTTATAATAATAATAATAATAAATGTTATTTATATAGCACTTTTCAAAATAAAAGATCACAAAGTGCTTCACAGTAAAACACAAATAAAAACACAGAAAATAAAAACAGAATTAAGAAAATGCAATAGTAAAAAGATGTGTTTTTAGCAGCTTTTTAAAATAAAGCACTGAGTCTGTGGTTCTGAGGCTGAGAGGGAGTTCCAGAGAGATGGAGCCGCTGCTGCAAAGGCTCTGTCACCTTTGGTTTTTAAACGGGTTCTCCTGACAACCAGCAGACCCTGGTCACATGACCTCAGGGACCTGCTGGGAGTGTACGGCTGCAGCAGGTCTTTTATATAGACCGCAGCTTGGTTGTTAAGAGCTCTGTATGTCAAAACCAGGATTTTAAACTGGACTCTGAAGCGGATGGGGAGCCAGTGCAGCTGGATTAGTAACGGGGTGACACGAGAAAATGTGGAAGATCTGGTTAAGAGCCTTGCAGCAGCATTCTGGACAACCTGAAGCCGTTCCAGAGATTTTTTGCTCAGGCATGTGAAAACGGAGTTGCAATAATCCAGACGAGAAGAAATAAAAGCGTGGATGAGCATCTCCATCTCTGAGTGTGACACAACTGAACGTAGTTTGGCAATTTATGGGCAATACGCCAAAACAGAAGATTATTATGAAAGTTTGGTCTGTGCATGTGCACAGACCAAGTCTTGATAGGAAAGTCTTGAGGAAATCTCTTAGGAAAATTTCACGGATCAGAAGCCTTTATAGAACATTGGCACACCAAAGAGTCTCAGGAAGCAGCTTTTCAAACCACTACTTCCCAGCCTGATTATCATGAATGCCCACTCCCTTGTAAATAAAATGGACTAACTGAGAGTGCAGATTTATAGCAACAAAGCAACTATAGCCTGCACTGTACTTTATTCACAGAGTAGATTAGATTTATCCATCTTATGCTGCAGTCACACCAAAGCCAAATTGCGTGTCCCACCCCTCTTAGGCCACACGGCAAATTCGCTTCAAAGAAGACACTGATGATGTTTGGAGATGTTTTTTTTTTTTGAAGAGCTCTGCCAGGACAGGTTCAGGAAACCCCACTGCCTCGAAAGGGATACAGCGGATTAAGTGAATGAATGAAGTTCAGGAAATCTGATCCACCATATGGGATGTGTATTCTACCTGCTGTAACTGACACGGTTGTACCTTTCCAAATCTTGTCCAATCCACTGGATTGACCACAGGTTGGCTTCAATGAAGCAGCTGAAACATCTTAAGACTCATCAGTGGAAACAGAAGAACCCTCAGCTCACTTTGGAGCTTCACAGCAAAGGCTGTAAATACTTATGGACATATCATTTTTCAGGTTTTTTATTCTTAATAAATTTGCAAGAATTTCAAAAGAACTTTTTCAACATTGTCAGAGTGGAAATATTACTCAGTAAAGCAGAAGTTAGTAATTAAATGTATGCTTGAATTTGGAGGGCGACAGAGAGTGGCAATAATAGTTGGAGAAGGGCCAGAGAGCTACAGAGACATACAGTTGCCTCAAATGTTTAATAGGCAGGGACAGCCACAGGCATCCTCCTGCTCTCACGATAGATCATCACGAGCCCTCGTCCGTGGCTGGAGCCACGAGGTTGAGCGATGTAAACAAGCCCCAGACTAGTGGCATCGTTCAGCAAGGTGAAGTCATTTTTCTGCTACCATGTCTCCATTAGGCACATAAAATCCATATTGTGGTAGAGGAGGAAATCTTGGACGAGATGCCCCTTGTGAGAGAGTGGTTGTTTAGAAGATTGATGTTTAAAGTGGTGCTGGAGAGCTTGACAATTGTGTCATTATCGCCTGAGGTAAATGAGTCAGGATGGAGTGATCAGCGCAACGACTGGAGTTTCTCGTCAGGGGGACCAAAATGACTTGATTGAGTTGGAAGTGAATGAATGATCCATTGTGAGCCATAGTGATGTGATGTATGTCAGACAAGGCCGGTATAGAATGTCTGGGTGCTGGAAAAGCTCTGGCGGTAGTGAATCAAGTGGAGAAGAGCGAAGCTTAGCAAATTCAGCGGCAGAGTACTAGAGCAGAGCTGTCAATGGATGCTTGATAAAAGACAGGATAAGGATACAGGTGAGTAGAACCCAAACACAGCTGATCCACATTGTAGAAGTTGTGGGAGAAAGTAGCACGTGCAATTATGTATGCTGAGCTAAGCTTTAACTTGAAATGCATCCAGGCTACAAACCACGGATAGTTGTGAAAAGGTGATATTTGTGGAAATAAAACACCTTGGCAACAAAAAAAAAACAGTCCACAGGAACAAAATTGACTTACAAAGTGTTTAAATTAAGTCCAGGGATCAGCAGCAGCCAAAATGCACCAGCATTCACTCAAACCCGAAAGTGACAAAAAATCAAGATCAATGATCATAAAGTCAATAATAAGAAATTTTCTTGTGCTGTGTTGTGTTGTGCCGTCTTGATTGTGATATAGTGTGTTTCTGTGTTGTGAGGTGCTACTTTTGGGAGCGTTTTTTGTGTTATTTTATGTTTTGCTGGATTTTTCTGAGTTTTGATGTGGTAAGTTGACTTTGTGTTCAGTTGTGTTGTGTCACTGACCTGAAATTAAGAGTTTTGCTCGCTGAAAGAGATCTTTGGTGTGGTTCTTCTCTTTTTGCAGCGTTTCTGCATTGCTACTGATTTCAGTCTGCAGGGTTTTTGCCTGATCTTCGATGGTTTGAATCAGTCTTTGAGCATCTGAGATCTGAAACAGGACCAGAGCATTAGAACAATAGTTCTAATCTTCTCTTTAATATATATTTATGTCATCAAGACCTCACTCCTCCTTTACCAAAGTTGATATAATGTGGGTAATAGGAACAGGGTTCAGAAAGTAGACTTAACTTCCCGTTGATATATTGTAAACAATTCTTTTGACCAGAGATTTTGTCCCTAGGTGTGGATGTGAGTGTGTGTGGGTGTGTGATTGTGGCCCCTGCGACAGACTGGCGACCAGTCCAGGGGTGTCCCCTGCCTTCACCCATGAGTAGCCGGGTTAGGCTCCGGCAACCCCATGACCCCGAAAGGGATAAAATGGTTTGGAAAATGAATGAATGAATGAATTTTATCACTGAAACTGACATTTTGGTAACACTTTGTAATAAATATCCAATATAGCTAGTCAACAAATCATTAATAAACTGTTAGTTATTGAGTTATAATTGACTTGGTAAATAACAGTTAACAATTTAAGGATTCATAAATGTACCTTATAGATAGACAGTAGATAACTAACAAGCTGATAGTTAGCGAATTAAAAAAATTACCTGTCATCTATATTTCAATAATTTCTAACTGTAAATTATTAATCAGCAATAGAGCATGAATTATCTGTTAGCAAATAACTTACTGACATGTTAAGAATCAGTTAACATTTCATGCTGGAATGTTAATTTAAAGATGTAACTATTCCTAATTTATTATAGAAACCTCTTTCTATAGGTTTTACAGAAACCTCTGTAACATTACACTGCTTCACTGCTGTAGATCAAGCAGAATTAACATCAGTTATTACATCCTCCAAAACCTCAACTTGTCTTTTAGACCCAATCCCCACTAAGCTTTTTAAAGAAACCTTCCCCTTAATTAATGAATCCATTTGAACTATTATAAATACTTCCATAGAAACAGGTTATGTGCCACAGTCTTTTAAATATGCAGTTGTTAAACCTCTTCTGAAAAAGTCCAGTTTAGATCCTGGCATTCTGGCCAACTATATATCAATATCAAATCTCCCCTTTATCTCAAAGATATTAGAGTTTTAGTTAAACAGCTATACTGCCACCTACAGGACAATAGCCTCTTTGAAGATTTCCAGTCAGGGTTCAGACCTCACCATAGCACTGAAACTGCACTAGTTAGAGTCACTAATGACTTGTTACTGGCCACAGAAAAGGGACTAATCTCTATTCTGGTCCTGTTAGATCTTAGTGCAGCCTTTGACACTATAGACCACAGCATCTTACTCCAGAGACTAGAGCATGACATAGGGATCAGAGGATCTGCTCTTCAACTCCTACTTATCTGATAGGTACCAGTTTGTTCATGTAAATGGACATTCCTCTCATTGCACTTGAGATATCTATGGAGTCCCACAGGGCTTAGTTATTCAAGTATTGATTAATTTAAGAGTTTGAAATTAATAAAATATAGGTAATAGGTTATTTTTTAATTTGCTAACTAACAGCTTGTTAGTTAACTACTATCTATCTATAAGATACATTTATAAATCCTTAACAAACTGTTAAATGTTTACAAGTCGTTTATAACTCAATAACTAAAAGTTTATTAATGATTTGTTAACTAGCCATAACAGATGGGTATTATAAAGTGTTACTGACATTTTTTCAGAATGTACAAAATAAATTTATAGCCCAACCTTAACATCAGCCATCCAAGCAATTTCATCAAAAACCTGCCTTTTTCTCGGCTCTTTGCAGTTCAGCTTGAAATCCAATGAGCTGGTCATTTGTTTCCTCCATAGCACTTGAAGCAATATGGCTGATAGAAGCTACTCCATCACAGTGTTGACCTCCCAGAAAAAAGCCACAAACAGCACCATCACCTGTAGAGCAGTTTTTCAAACATTGTCCATTGGAAGCCTGCAAGGACAACATGAAGGGGTTTCACCTAAAATCTTAAAAATAATTATTTGTTACCACTGATGTTATACATAGATGTTTTATGGGTAGAAGGACAAAAAAATGAACAAATGCACAATTAAATAGATGTATGAATAACTTAAAATTTTGGAGTAATCTCATCTCATGCTCTTTTCTCATAACATTAAAACGTGATTTCATTTACACCTTAATATGTTAACATCATACAAACACTTAGGTTGTAAGACAGTTTTGCTCCCAAACTAACCTTGTTATTCATAGTGACCACACTAAGGTCTTTGACCTTCTGTTCCATTTTTGCCAGGGCTCCAGTGCTGCTGCACCCACTCAATTTGTTTTTGACCTCCTGCCTGGTATCCATCGAGTCCTGCAGAGTTGTGCTGGAGTTTCTGAACCTCTTCTCATCTAACATGAAGGTCTTATAATGCATCAGGATTTGCAGGAGCAGCTCTGTTACAAGTTCAAATGAAATTAGGCTTATTTAATTTTTTTTAATGTTGACATTTTTAAAACATTTTGTTTATTTTTATATTTATAAATTTATTAATATATGCAACTACTTTCTTTTTAAATTGTTGAGTCTGTTTTTAGTTGTTTAAATAATTATCTCATGGCCATGTGGCCAAAGTGTCACTGATTGCAAGGAATGGCCTCCCCGATCTGAACCTGAGATGTTTTGGACTTGTGTGCGTATCATAATTTATCCATGACAAACACCTTGATCGACTATGAGGGTGTCCATCAATACTCGTTGGACCAGGAAACCTGAGGCAGGAGATTGATTATTGACTTTGTAGTCGTTTCAGTCGACCTCCAGCTGTGAGTCTGTGGGACTTTTGGCATCCATCCGATGGTGTACACACTGGCCAGCACCAGACAAGCAGGTAGCGTTTTTACAGTTTGCTAGCGCCCGTCCTCCACCTAAAATAAATTAGGAAGAGGCTCGGTGCACAAAGTGGTGCAAATCTTGCTCCAGGCTTTTTGTTTTCAGGCCTGGAGTTGGACACCTCTGGTTTAGGCTGTTTTTCTGGCACTGCTGGGTTGAACTGGCAGGAGTCTAATCTATCCAGGTATCCAGAAATAGTCCATCCCAAAAGTGCTTGAAAATGGAGTATAAAAAGATGACCTGAAGTCATGATGTTTAAGTTGTCTTTGCTACAGAAGTGTCTGAGGATATATATAATCAATTCATATTTACATGTGATCATATTATGTGTCTGAAATGGTCACATTTTCTTTTCAAATTGGCTGCTGGAAATATACGAGGGTACTGGATACACTGCAGACTCTTCCTGGAAGGGGCTGTTCTCACTTGTCTATGTCACAATGTCAGAAATCACTTGTTTTTTTGGTGGGAGGGGCTGTTGCTCAGAGAGCAGCATTTTAGAGGAATATTCAGAAATGCGTGAATTGATCAAAATACCACTTTGAGGTTGTTTGACCTTAGTTGACCTCTGACCTTATTTTTACCCTGTGCCTGGACATGGTTTACTATGCTGTCCCTCATTTCCATGTAAACTAGTTTTCATTCACCTTGCAGAGTTTCCTATTAAATCTCCCAAAAGTTTCATGCTAAAAAATAGCATCACCAACAAAACAAACAGATTATACTTTAGGGCCAAATTGACTCTGGCGCAGAAAATGCGCTATGAGCAGGCCTATCAGTAAGTGGTGAAGCTCCAATAAACTATAACGAAAGTACATACATAAAAATGCAGGACAAAGCTTCCACACTTGATCCTTCTCCAGTCAACGTTGAAAAAGAACAAGTCAAACCATGTACCTTTTTTCACATCTCTCTCTGCATCTATGCTCTGGACGAGTTTTTTCTTTAGGTTGTTCAACAGTTTCTCAGACTGCTGCTTTGTGTTCTGGTTCTCGGTAAGCAGCAGAGCAGATGGGTCAATCAGAATAGTGTTTGTGTTGATGGAGTCCTTCAGCATCCTGAACAAGAAGAGATGACCTTTAATTATTTGTAGAAAACATCGATCTACAGCTAATATGAGGTGGGATAGTTCAGTATCTGTGCTGATAAAGGCACTTACCTCATCTTTGTGTATAGTTTCTCAATTTTTTGAAGCCTGGGGAGGAACACCAGCATGAGATTTACCAGGTTACCCACTTTTAAGTATCCGTCTAATATACGCTGCTGCTGTCTGCTTGCTGTTTGCTGCAGGGTTCTGTTATGCCGAGGGATAAAAGTCTTCATCCTCTGAGCAGCTTTCTGAACATCAGTGATGTCTTCATCCCACAGGGGGGCACATGGGTGGCAGATTCTGCAGGCTGGAAATGTGGAGTCATACCCAGGGGAACACTCATCAGAAGATTCCAGAGATGCCCAACCTACAAATACACTCACCTGTGTCAGGGTCACATGATGGCTGCTCTGTTTCCTCAAGGTGACAGTTACAAGCTGAGAAACAAGGTAGGGGAATAAGTTGTAGAAACTAGTAGGATATAAAAGTTATAAAAGCATCTACTCACGGAAACATTGTAGTTCAGGACTCCCAAAATAATTCTCTCCACACTTGTCACACTGTTGTCCTCCAAATTCTGGATGACATGGACACTGTCCAGTCACCTGTAGAGGCCAAAGCCTTAGTAAATGTTGACTCACGAGTTTTGGTGGGGGGTGGGGGGCAACAACAACACTTCAGTAAAATCTCATCTTGCCTTGTTGCATATGTTTGACATTGAGTGCCCAGGATCACATCTACAGGGCTGACACCCATTCAGTCCATCCAGGTCCCAGTATCCATCCTCACACCGGTCACACAGATCTCCCTCCACCCCCCTCCTGCAAGGACACTGTCCTGTCCTGGGGTTGCAGAAACAGGGACTATGCGCAGAACACTGACTCACCAGGGTCCCCCTATGGTCACAGGAGCATTCTAGGAAAAACAGCAAAGAGTAATTTTATGAAAATGGTTGGGGGTCCACCCAACCTGACAAGGTATTCATGGTTGAGGTAGGAATTACACTTTTGCAAGCCTCAAGTACAGTTGTGCTCATAAGTTTACATACCCTGTTACATATCCATTGTTAGTAATTGGATTAAGTCTTTCTTCAGTCAACAGAACTGCGTTGCTAAATCGTCCAGGTCATATGGTCTTGTGCCGACTGCAAACATTCACGGTGGTGTCTTAGTATCAGTGGAGTAACCTTAACGGTCATCTGGCATTCAAGTCAAAGCGGGGAAATCAGTTGGAAATAGTTTACCTGGGAATGCTAAAGCCTCCCACACCCTGCAGCTGTGTGGCATTTGAAACCCAATGTCTGAGTACATAGGTCCCTAGATACTCATTGCATTCTATACTCGTTGCAACCCACTCCAGGCAGAGGCGGACTTATCATTAGGCAAAGGTAGGCGATCGTCTGAGGCCCTTCAACACTATGGGGGCCCCGAGCTAAACTGTTGGGTCTGCCCTCCAGGCAATCAGTCTCATACCCACCACCTGTTCCCCACACTACTTAACCTGTCTCCCCTCCAGTCCTCTTCGCCAGGAAGTTGTCGTTGCTTCTTCAAGCTCTCGCCACGGCCATGCAAGCCTGCCACACGGCTTCAACCTGTCAAGTCTTCGCAAGTCTGCCTCGCCGCTTCAACCTGTCAAGTCTTCGCGAGTCTGCCTC
>BSAI01000068.1:448642-508567 GCA_036245035.1 Adrianichthys oophorus | reverse complement strand
CAAGTCTTCGCGAGTCTGCCTCGCCGCTTCAACCTGTCAAGTCTTCGTGAGTATGCCTCCCCTCTTCTACCTGTCACGTCGTCACAAGCTTGCATCGCTGCTCCAGCCTGCAAAGTCCACGTGAGCAACTTGCCTCACGGCTTCAACCTGTCACGTCCTCGTGAGTCTACCTCGCCACTTCAACCTATCACGTCATCGCAAGCCTGCTTCGCTGCTCCAGCCTGCAAAGTCCACGTGAGCCTGCCTCACTTTTTCAGTCTGCCTCGTTCACACATCAGAGACCCTCTATACCCAGCCTGCTCGCTAGCGCCATCCCTTCACGCTGGAGAGCACACAGAACTGCAGCGGACTTGTGGAAAAAAAAACTCTTTAAAACCACTCAGGTTCTGGGTCATTGCATTCCGGGGTTGTTGTTAAGCTCGCCCCTCCTTCATTACTCTGACATAAACACTTAATAAAAGTGTCTATAATAAATTGTATGCCCATTATTTTTTAACTCTGTCATATAAAAAACATCAGAGGGATGTGCCAAGTGTTGGAGTTCACCCTGGTGGACAAGAGAGAAAGAAAGTCGTGTCCTTTTGCCTTTGGGTGGAGGACGAATGGAGGACAGGTCTCTGACTGCGGTTTTGGCTTAAGGGCCAAACAGCAGTTCGGATTAACCCGGCTTTCTTGGTGTCTCTCAAAGGGGTACTGGAAAGTGCCCCAACAGGGGATTCCATCGTCCTCCTGGACGATGCCTGTGTGGGCAAAGACGGTAGCACCTGAAGGGGCATGATTGGTAGGAATGGCATCCCTGGTCTGATTTTCCCAGTATCTTTAATTAGTCATTCCTTTTCTATCCTGTTTTGTCCCTTTCTGGATCACAGGGCTGCTGGAGCCTAACCCGGCTACTCATGGGTGAAGGCAGGGGACACCCCTGGACAGGTCGCCAGTCTGTCGCAGGGGCCACAATCACACACCCATGCACACTCACATTCACACCTAGAGACAATTAGAGTGACCAATTAACCTATGAAGCATGTTTTTGGACGGTGGGAGAAAGCCGGAATCCCCAGAGAAAACCCACGTATGCACGGGGAGAACATGCAAACTCCACACAGAAAGGTCCCCCATTGGTGACACTGTTTCAAGTCCCCCAGCCGGAACTTGAACTGGGAACCTTCTTGCTGTGAGGCAAGAGCGCTGACCACTGTTCCACCGTGCAGCCCTTCATTTATTAGTGTTAGCTGTTTTCTAGAGATTATTGGATTCTATATTTTAACATATAAGACATGCCATCAACATGGGTGGACATCAGATTTTGGGTTTTATAACCACAGTGGTTAATTCTGCTTAACTGGGCCTCAGTCAAAGAGAAATTCAAAAGTATTGTGGTTTTAAGGTTCAGTCCCCTTTCCTGCAGCTACGTGCGTCTCACTCTCACTGCTCCCTGTTTGTCGGCAGCAGGAAAACGCCATTCTTAAAAAAAGACGAACATTGAAACACAGACCCAATCTTTTTTCTGTTTTCTGCATTTGTAGGTCGTTCTTTGGGTTAAAACAATCCAATAGACACTTGCTGTCAGTTAAAAATGTTTTTTAGAGTTATTGATCCCGGAAGTCCACATCTGTGAATATCTCGCCAGCTTAGTTTACCTCAGCTAAGCTGGCGTTTTTGTGCACCTCTTGCTCAAGCTAGCGCCGTAATATATTGTGGTGATCTGTTCATGATATGCAGACTTTAAACAGAGTATTTGTATGGATAAGTAAGCTTGAAATATAAACCGCTGATCACAATAAGAATAAAATGAATATCTTATACTGATCACCGACCGGAGAAAGGTAGTTTGCCCTCTCTGGGTGGGTGGAGTGCTCCTTCCCCAAGTGGAGGAGTTGAAGTATCTTGGGGTCTTGTTCACAAGTGAGGGAAGATCGGAGCGTGAGATCGACAGGCGGATTGGTGCTGCGTCCACCGTCATGCGGTCGCTGTACCGGTCCGTCGTGGTGAAGAGAGAGCTGAGCCAGAAAGCAAAGCTCTCAATTTACCGGTCAATCTACACCCCAATACACCTATGGTCATGAGCTCTGGGTCTTGACCGAAAGAACGAGGTCCCGGATACAAGCGGCCGAAATGAGCTTCCTCTATAGGGTGGCTGGGGGCTCACTTAGAGGAGCTCGGAGTAGAGCTGCTTCTCCTCCACATCGAGAGGAGCCAGTTGAGGTGGCTTGGGCATTTGGTTCAGATGCCCCCTGGATGCCTCCCTAGGGAGGTGTTCCGGGCATGTCACTCCTAAAGGAGCCCGGCCACTATTAGAGACCGGCGTCTATTACAACCAACACCTGTTAGACCCGGCTTTTATTGGAGACCAGCATCTATTAGAGACCGGCCATTATTGGAAGATATACAGTATGCAATATTTTATCATAATCATAAGATTGACTTTGTCAGTTGCAAAATAAAATAATTGTATTGTGTAATAAACAGAGGTGGGACCAAGTCATTGTTTTGAAAGTCACAAGTAAGTTAAGTATATGTCCTCAACTCAGAGTCAAGTCCCAAGTCAAAAGCAGTCAAGTCCCAAGTTCTACCATTGAATGTTCAAGTCATTTCAATGGCAGAGTAATGTTATTCACAGACAGTGTGTGCTGTTAGGAACTGTACTTTTTTATCAACATTTTACAAGCACATTGGACAAAAGTCCTCTGCATCCCCACTTCAAAAATCCAAAATGATTAATCTATAACAAAAACCCACTTTAACAAATTTGTAATGATGGTACGCAGAGATAGAAGAGAATCATGGTAAAGTCTGGATATTAAATCCCCACACCAAAGACTAGTTTATGGCTGATGAGGCGCTGACTCTTTCAGAGTCAGATTTATTAGAAAATGAACTGAGATATATTTACTGACTATTGATTGTGTTTCATGTCTCATATCACCATCTTTGTATAAACATAGAAGATCCATATTGGACAGAGGAAGTCCAACTTTTACTTTAATGTTTAACATTTCTGTTGTGAATATGACTTGTCTCTGTTTTGAATACGATTTTTCTTTGTGCTGAATACAACATTTCCCCCGTTAACTTACCTTAAAAATATGTCACAGGGTCACAGAGGGTCACTGTGGACCTTACAGCAGCAACAGAAAGTTGAATAAAAGTGTTGCTATGGTGACAGCGCTGTTGTTACACACTCATGCTATCATGCTATGATGACCTGCTTAATGCACTGTTCCATGTGTCTCCTATATGTAACTACGGACCGATTAAAAGTCAGAATATATTTTCATGGGGTGGATTTAAGGCATGGTGGATAAATATAAGAAAAAACATTCATAGAATAAATAACATTAATAAAAACTGTATTTAAAAAAAATAATAAGATGCACGAATCCACTTTGTATGGAACTTTATTCGTAATCTGTAACATTACAGAGCCCCCCCCACCCCCACCCTCACTCACCCCCCTCGCGAGATCGCTGCATCTTGACAAGAATCATTATAATATTTTAGGATATTGTTGTTTTGACTTCTTATCAAAATGAATCACCTGGGGAAAAAGTCAATTTTCTGTTAGTCTGCTTCTCTTTAGTAAATCTGTCCTTGTTTTCTCATTTTCTCATCATGATCATGAGTTTACAGTTAGATGACTCTAAAAACGTCTTCATACGAACTATGAATGACTGATGAATTTCAGTGTTCTCATCTCATCTTCAAATGTCATCCTCTTCAGCTGGTTCATTTCCAAAGAAAATGTTTTTGCTTAATATTTTCTGTCAAAAAAGGCAAAGCAGGGGGTAAATTTATCTGAAATCCTGAAATACAATTTTTTTGAGAATAAAGACCCAAAAGTAGTTCTGTGTCCTGTGCAGGCTTAATTTTGCCAGGCTACATATAGAACAAATCAGTGGACAAATATTGAAGCACTAACACACTAAAATACAGACACATACACACCCACAGATGCATTCTAAAAACCATTAATGCAGTAAAAAAAAACACAAACATGCAAAAAAGGAGATGGACTAAGACCCCAGAGTAAGAAGGAGAGCTCTTTACCAAAACACAACCCCACAAAGCACAGCAAAATGACAAAGAGAGAAAAATCCTCATTCAGGAGCTAAATGAATTTTGTTTAACGTTTGCTGGATTTATATCAAGAAACAACCAAGATCCCAGGATCGCGTCCTGCCCAGATCCCAGGTAAGGATCTGAGCAGTGGAAATGTCAAATATCATCTGTGGCCGCTCTGTAATTACGCTGAGCTGGCTGCACGCCACAGACAATTTAACGTTTATGCTAACAGACCGTCCCATTCATTTACTGCAGCTATCAGTTGGCCGGTAAGCTAGCGTCAGCTTTCACAGAACTTACCGGTCTTTGTAGCTTCAAGAGTCGGTGAAGTTGGTCAGTTTTTAGTTTCTGTCAGTAATCCTTTTATCCCTATGTTCTGAAAACTGTAAGCCGTTTTTTGTTGACAACTTCTTAATGTTTCTACCAGTGTGTAATAACACAGGCAAACAGGAACTCGCGCTTTTAAGGAGCATTGTCCTCTGCTTTGCTCCGGGATTCTCACGGTAATGACATTCTCTTGGTTTCTCTGCGGTTGCATTTGCTTATGCAATTGGAGTGAGTCAGCTGGCCCCTCTTTCCCTGCTGTGTTCAGATCTGCTGTGCACGTTGAGAACGTTCGTCGGAATTTGCGGTCTGCTATGGCAGTTTCTTGGGTGATGTTTGCTTTCCTGGCTGCCGAGTGTCGCATGGGCTAGGCTATTTCATTGGGCCTTTTGCTACATTCTCTTTTTCGCTTCATGTGGGTCTTTTTGGCATCGCCATCAGGACGTGCTCTGGAAAAAGCAGATGATTTTATTTATCAGCTCATCACTCTGGTCTTGTTTCCAGCCTTAACAGCTTTATTCGGCGTGCCTTTTTCCCTTCATCATGCCTCGGAGGGTGATGCCATTAGCTAATAAAGCTCGCTAGACGTGGTGCCTGGCTCTCAACAGCATATGTATACTTGATGCGTTCAAGGTGATTCTCATTCATCCCTCTTGGTGGTCCCTATTCGGTGCCACGTGGACTCTCAGTTCTATGTTGCTGTTTGCCTCACTTCGTTGCAGAAGTACCCCAGCTATATTCACAATTTGTTGTCTGATGCATGTGTTTTTGCTCAAACGTATGAGGCTTCCTATGCTTTACACCTGTTGGATGATTTCCTTCTGATTGATCCTCTGGTTGGTGGTTCTGGTTCTTCCCTTGCTAAGCTGACATTTTTGGGTGTGCCTCTATCTGCTGAAATGGGTGTTGTTTTTGATACGGTGAGAAAGCCTTCCTCCCTCCTGTTAAGCTGCAACACATTTTGAGATGTCATGAAGGAAATCCTCGTTTCTTCTTTCTCTTTGGAGCATCAGCTGTTGGGTCATCCTTGGTTCCTGATTTAATGGACTGGGTTTCTCTGGATGCCGGTTGCTGTGCGATCTGGCTTTCTGGTCACTTGTTGCGCAATTGGATGTTGTGTCCTTCTATGATGTGTTTTCTTCTGGCTCTGCATTTTCTTTTTTCTGATGCTGCTCCCTCTGTCAGTTTTGTTTTGTTTTTTTATCTAGGTGAATGGTTGGATGAATATTGGCCTGCTCAATTCAAATGTGTTAGTCTGTGTTCTGCACTTTTAAATCTATCCTGTAGTAATGGCATGGCACCTCTGGGGCAAGAAATGGGCTCACAAACAAATCAGTTTTCAGCAGCAGTTCACATTACAAAGGTCGCTCTAATTCATTTATATTATGCCATTCCTGCATCCAAGAACTTGTCTCCTTGTTTCAGTTACGCACAAACCTATTGTGCTTCCCATTTTACACTCCATAATCTCAAGTCTTTGTAAAGACATGTTTGGCTTTGTCATATTCCCTGAAAATGTATTTCTGTTGGCATTTTATGGCTTTCTGAGATGTCTGGAATTTACCTGTAATTCTGTTTTTGATCTAAAGTCAGACATCTGTTTTTCTGATAACCTGTCACCCGCATTTTATAATTTGTATTTAAAACTCACAAAGCTCAAAAGGATGCTTTGTCACAGCATAAACCAATTCCAGTTTTACTTCAAGTTCTTGTTCTATTCCATGCCAATTTATCATAAAATGCCCTATACCTCTGTCACTTCGATTTTTCACTTCTGTTAATTCTCCTTTAACTGAATCTTAGTGTATAAAAATATGAAAGTCTTTCTAGAATTAATCAGCCTAAATCCAGAAACCTATTTGGCCCACTCCTTTTGCCTCGATGGAGCTGCTATGGCACCCATTCAAAGTATCACTTCAGCCTCCCTTCAACAACTAGGTCGCTGGTCCTTGGCTGCAAATATATTGTACAGCCGTCCAAACTTTGATACAAGCCTTGCAGCTCAAAGGTCCCTTGAGCCTTATTTCTGGCAAGCCACAAATAGCTGTGGTTATTCAAACATAATGGCAGGTTATGACTCATCAAACTCCAATCATAGGTATTTCAGTTGCAGTGTAATGCTTCATTTACTCAAGCCCCAAACAGGGTTGCATTCATCATATTGACTCAAAATCAGACATCTTTTTTTCTAATCTAACTTTAATCTGTAATTTTGCTTTTCAAGCAATTAAGCCATGGTCATGACTATTTAATTTTCTTATAATTATTCATCATTAAATTGATCTATTGTAATGCTTTTTTCTGTCTAATCAGTATCTCTTTTTGGAAAGTCACACAAAAACGAGCGATAGCCTGGTAGTGCTGCCTGTCCGTTGAGCGATGTTGTGTGTTCATGACTGTTTGAATTATGTACTTGGAATGACTTGCTGGCAAAATCAGCTTTTTATGCCCACAGAATGTTAAAACCAATGCCATATTGATTTTTTTGTTATTTAGCCCCAATAAGTAAGGCACAATGTACACAGTGGGAACATTTAAGTAAAAGAACATTCAAGGCTTTGCCTTTAGTCACATGACCACAAGGTCAGTGCAGTAAAAGGTCTGTTGCTCAACTTCAGTAGAAAAATGCCAATATCTGACCTTCTTTTTAGTTTTTACCTTTACAGTCTTGTTTCAAGGCATTGCCATAATAACCAGGTTTGCATGCTTGACAGTGGGGGCCGCCTGTGTTATGAAGGCAGCGCAGACATTCCCCAGTTGTATGGTCACAGGGGTCAGGGTCATCTGGGCTGGTGTTGTTGTTGCAGAGACATGGTCTGCATTGGGAAGAGCCTGGAGCTGCCAGGTCACCAAAGAAACCAGGGAGGCATCCATCACAGCGTGAACCTGGAGGAGTCACGCATGCAGGCATTGACTTCAGTGAACCACAAGCATGTGGACAGGACCCTTGACTTCTATAGACAAGTACAGGAATGCACTCCTACCTGTGTGCCCCACCCAACAGTCACAGGTCACACTAAGGGATTGTGGGTCTTGATGACAGAAGGTGGCAAAGAAACGTCCACTTGTCAAAGTGTCTGGACACAAACAGGGCTGACAGGGTTGTCTAGAAATGGGGTTACCATAGTAGCCTTCCACACATCTGTGTCAAAAATACAAAAATTGCATTAAGAGAATTAGACAGCAGCATCGCATTACATAATTTAAAAGCAATCAGAAAACCAGTCAGAAATAAATTTTGTTTCTACTGCATGCATTTGGGTGTAGGAATGTTTTTTGTTTTTTCAAAATTCTGTGTTGTCCTTGTGTTAAAGACAAACATCTAGATTTATCTTCAAGAATAAATAATAATATTATAAAAAATAAATATAATAAAATGAATATGTTGAAGGAGAACCTGTCACAGTGCCCTCCCGTGGTGTGCTCCCTGCAGTTCACACATGCTCCAGTTTCTTCATTGCATGTCTCAGAGTGCCCGCCACACTCACATGGTCGACAGTATGGAAACCCCCAGAATCCTGCTTTGCAATGATCACAACGCCGGCCTACCACTCCAGAGTGGCACAGGCACTGACCTTCAACCTGATCACACCATTCTGAACTTGAGCCTCGAGGGTCACACTCGCATCCTAAAGGGAAGACAAAAGGAGGATGTGAAGGTCCTCTCTAAGAGTAAGGGGTATTGGTGTCCATGGCATCCTTACGTTCACAGCCCTCAGATCCAAATCCAAATGTTAGAGGCGCACAGGTATCACAGCAGCGGCCAATCACATTGGGCTTACATTGACAAAATCCGCCTAACTTACTGCAGGCTGGACCCAGAGAGCCAATCCGGTTACACTTGCAGGCTGACATCAAGAAAAACAACAGAGGACACACTTGTGAAGGCTGACAAGTAAAGTTTTAAAAAATGTCCTTGAATCCTGTTCCAACAACTCTCCATGAAGGTTGTGCCAGCCTCTGCTGTGGCAGAACACAGATATGTCAGAATCCATGCTAGACATGCAGAACTGGTAGTTCTGTTGAAACGTGATCCTATGTTATTTTCATTAATTGTCTAAAAAATGATCTTTAAAACTCTAGTTAGTTAGTTTTCAAAACAAATTTACAAAAACAAATTTATCCCAAAGAAAAATGTTCTGGTTTCTAAATCTTTTGTCTGTTCATTACCAAACATAAACCTTTTAGAAATGCAAAATTGTCAAATATCTCAGTAGCTGGATTGGGTATAGAGGTTTGAAACTGCACTGTTTGGTGCTAAACTGATTACCAGTGGCTCCGTTATGGATTCGTGCTGACAGACTTTTTATCAGTCTCTCACAGACTTCAGACAGTGACTCCAGGGAATCAGGACTTATGGCCAGACCAGTGCAGTGAAAAGGCTGGAGGTTTTTCTGGGCGCACTCTTGAAGCATCTGGATGCTGGAAACAAGGCCCATCTGACAAAAAGACAGCAAACACAAGGTTTTGTGTAAACAATCTAAACTTTTTGTTTCACTATTAAAAGACTGATGCACTGGTTCATCTTGAATATATTTGTTGATGCTTATAATTTTTCTCCTATTTTTCATTCACATTAATTGCTGATCAGTTGACAGGCTCGCAAATACAGACAATCTCAGCTGTGAATTGCTGCATGAGTTGTTTGAGGTTACAATGGAATCTTAAGTACAACACCAATTTGAAACATCAGATTTAACTTTTTCAAGCTGATAGAGGGATGATCTTCTGTCATCAGACTCTGTCAATATCAGGCAAAAAACATGAAGAAAAATTAAACTTGAAAAAAAATTAAATTTTAATGGGTAAACCTGTCCAAGATGCTTGTTAACAGAAATTTCTAATCAGCCAAAAATATGGCAGTAACTAACTGCATTTAGGCATGTAAACATGATCTGCTGCAGTTCAAACCGAGCATCAGAATGGGGAAGAAGGTGATTTGAGTGACTTTGGAGTGGCGTGATTGTTAGTGCCACGGTGAGTTCACTGGACTCAAATGGCCTCCACAGTCACTAGATCTCAACCCTTCCTGCATTTTTTCAATCCCACCCTGCTCAGACACACCTGCCTTTGATGACTGTCCTTGTCGGGCTTCTAGAGAGGCTGATGGTGAGCTGAATCAGGTGTGCATAAGCAGGGGAACATGGGAAACACGCAGGACAGTGTTCCCTGAGGACCACGGTTGGGAAACACTGCAATAGAGCACCTTTGGGAAGTGGTGGAACACGACATTGGCATCATGGATGTGCAGCCGACAAATCTGCAGCAACTGTGTAAGTTCTGAAGGCAAAAGGGCACCCTAGTAACAGCAAGTTGTACCTAATAAAGTGGCCGGTGAGTGCAAAGATGAGTACAAACAAGTAAACAAGAATTGGTGGAAAATCTAACCACATTTTAGTTTCACAAAATTTTTCCACATAAAATTAAAACAAAATGGACATAATTATAACATTATACCACACTGTATGGCTACATGGAGTGCGCTAGTTCTTTCAATGTGTGGTTTGGCACTCACTGTGAAGTAAAATAATTCCTAAGCAGTGTGGTTCATTCTGCCAGGAGGATTGTCGGATGCGACCTTCCAGTCTTGGAAGTCATTTACAAATCCAGACTCCTAACAAGTACAACACAGATCATAAATGAACTCTCTGGTCATTCTGCCACTGGGATGTTTGACCTTCTACCATATAGCAGAAGATATTTTGCCATTAAGTGTACAACATTGCGTCATGCCAGAAGCTTCTTCCCTCGGGCTGTAAGGTCTCTGAATGAAGCCAAAAGATGAGGAACGTACCACATTGGGCTGTACTTAGAGTTGCACTTTAACTGCTGCGGTTGGCTGAGCAGCAAACTGATTTATCTACTTTTTATATTATTAGTTTTATCACTGCTTTCTAATGTATTTATTTATGCTTTTAATTGGAGTGTTTGTGTGTCTTGTCTGTGTTAAGAGTCCTGCAGTTGTTGTTCTAATGTAACTTAACCATTACAAACGACAAAAAATGATTGATTGATTGATGTCTTTGCCAAATTCAGTGTTTCCACACAAGGTGGCTTGATCATTTTTTGCTGTCATTACATTTCTTGTCCGCTGTGATGGCACTTGATTGTTTTTTATGTTATCGTAAAATAAGTCTACTATGCCTCAATCCAATTGGTATTTTCTAATGTCTATATAATCTATTTATATAATTTTGAAAGATTTTGTAATGGTAATGGTTGATTTGATTAACGATTTGATGTATCGATTTGGTTGGATCGCAGGAATATAAATTGATTGTTCAGTTAAGTTAATGATCCATTACTCCCCAACAGTAAACTGCTTTGAAAAATAGGCCCTGACTTGTGCATGACTGAATTTAAATCATGAAAATATCTTACAGAGTCAACCAGGATGTGCAAGCCTTCAGTAGTGGGCTGGGAGTGGAAGACGACCTCTACAAGATACCGAGCTCCTGCATTCAGACACACCTGGGAGTCCAAAATACCTGATCTGTAAAAAAACAAACAAAAAACATTTGAAAGACAAACTTCAACAAAGGACAGAAGATTAACTAGATTAGATTGGATTTTTAGACCTAATTAAAAATACAGACTTAATGAATAAAACCTGCTCTCCTTTTATTTGTGAGGTAAAACTGCTTACCTGCACACAGACTTTCAGAAGGCATCTTAGATATACTAATCCCAAACACTATGCTAATCCCAAAGATAAACTGTTGGGTCTGCTAAAAGCAATACACAAGATAAAAAGGATTAAAATAATAAAATGAACTTAAATATGTATAAAAGAAGCTAAGATTTAAAAAATATAATAAATAGGAGTTTTAAAAAAGTCATTAAAAATATCTATCATTATATGTAAATATTTTAACAAAAATGCATAGCTTTGCCACTACACCATTACTTTCCCTCTATTCACCCCACAGTGGAATTGTGGAGTCTGACGGATCGTGGTATGATGAAGGATTTAAGCCTTTCTGAGAGACTCTTTAGAAAGAGCAGCCTGCTAACTGTTTGGCAAAGGTAGAGTTTTATTTTTGTTTTTTTAAATGTATTGAAGATCCCCCATTAGTTGCAACCAAGCAGTTGCAGGTATTTTTCCTGGGGTCCAGACTATGCCTGCACGATATGAGAAAAATCTGCTATATGCGATATCTGTGTTTGAAACTGCGATGACGGTATGACTTGCAATAAATGAACACATAGTGTAACGGCCGTGCAGTTACATGCAGGTAACTTGGGGAGCAGGAAATGTCTTGACGCATGCTTCAAAATAGGGGTCGTTTTTCTTCCTTTTTTTTTGTAATTTATTTTGTTGAACAATGAAAGGTACAAAGTACAAAACCACAAAAATAAATAAAAACATTTCAAGGAGATAAACACCTCACAAACACAATAATAACACGGTCTAAGATGAATATGCTGCCATACTTCCCAAGTTCTAAATCCAATTAAATCCAATAAAAGACCCGGCAGCTCCCAAAATGCATCTTAACCAATAGGGGGCCAGAATGGCCGCATGACCAAACAATGACAGGCACATGCCTGCATGAAATGCAATAAACAATTTAATTTCAGCCAAATGGCTCCAACAAATAGCAAAACAAAAACACCAATACATTTCCATTTCACTGACAGTTTTATTTAAATATTTCAACATAACTTAAAGTGCAAGTTCTTTTCAGTTAGAAGAAAAAATGTTTACCACAGTACTTGCCAAAACTAAGATGAACGATGAAGAAAAAATATAGGCCCAAGTACAATATAAGTTGGTATCTAACACATTTCCCTTTACTGTTTTATTTGAAAAATTCAACATCACTTAAATGCAAGGTTGTTTTTTTTTTGGTTTTTTTTAAAAAAAGAAGAAAATGGTAAGACCTCTTAACAAAACAAATTGAATGAAACAAAACGAAACAAACATGTCCAGAAGTTCTTGGGTAGCAGGATTTTAATATTTTGTAATCAAATAGTCAAGGATTTTTTTCTTGATTGATTTTGTCAAATCACTGTCTCCTTCCTTCTATTAGAGCACTGACGTCTTCATCAGATAGAGGACTGGTTTCTTGTATGAAACCCTTACGTAACTCTCACCTGACAGAGCATCTGTAAAGTCTTGCAGGGGGTATAATGCCTGGCTGACAGATTCCAGTGCATCCAGATCCTGCCAAGTAGGAATCAAATGCCTTGATTTCTTGTCTGCAGAACAGACATCAGAAATGGCCCGCTTGCTGCTCTAGGACTCTCTCAATCATCTTCTGTCTGGTACCCCACCTTGTTGGGCATTCGGTGATGAGCGTGTGCTCGGGGAGGTTGTGATCTGTCTGTGCTTTTTTCAGAGCCTTCTTGGCTTTCCAGCTGTAACAAAAATGTCCAACTAACTTTTTGCAAAGTCCAATGGCTCGAGCGATGCCGGGAATCATCTTTGATGGAACTTTCTTGAATAAGAGGAAGCCCGAGAAAAATAAAACATTAATTGTTAAAACCTGTTTGTAAAAAAACATTTGTAATTTGTAACAACATTAATAAAAAAAAAAGAAACCAATGGTGCCAATTCTGCCAAAGGTAATTGTTCACAAGGTAATTTACTGTTAACAATTCAGTACAAGTTCCATACTATATTATCTGTGTGGTTTAGTAAAAGCACAAGCTCTCCTCAGTTTTAAACCAGGGGTGTGTAGTGACTGATTACATTTACTCTGTGACACTTGGGTAACTTTTTTAGAAGTTTTTCTTTTTTTTTTTTTTAAATGCGTATGAGAGTTGTTTAATTCTTAGTGGAAAAACTGTTTTCTCTGTTCTAAGAAACGTACATCACCAAATGTATGTGCTTAGTTTATTGAAATGACTTTAAAAAGTATTTCTTCTGCTTTTGTATTTTTCAAACAGTTAAATGTATTTTATTTAATTTTACCTTTAACATGCCATAACTTAGTGTTCATAACTATTTGAGATCATTTTGAATATGTTAACTCAAATGTCACTCAGTACCAAGATTGCCTTTTTATCAAATTACTGACTTTCTTACTGTGAGGAGTCCTTTTTGGGGGCAATGTCTACACTCACTTGAGTTAGTAAAAGTTTGTTTAAACAATACTACTCTTAGTTTAGTAGAGCTTTTTGGTACTATATCCACCTCTGGCACTAATATAATAACAAAACGAATTTCTAAAGTCATCACGTGAGAAAAATGTAACCATGACTTGCATTTTATCTAATAATACTGTCATATTGACACATTTGAGCAACCTAAAATAGTTTGATAATTTACTCTTTTTTTTACATTGTTAAAAAGATCTGCCTTAATAAACTCACCGTTAGCAAGGTGCAGGCTGTGTCTGTAACACTGAAGCCTGACCCACTTGTCCAGCTCTGTGGCCCATACGGCATCCGGACCATTGTCTGTGGTGATGCACACCTGTCACTCTTCCCAGCTTGCTACCAGGTCGAGTAATTGCTGCGCTGTTTTCACTTGTATGCGACTCTGGGAAATACACTCTCTCCAGACAACGGGTTTTTAATCCAAAGACCATAGTGAGAAAATTCACAGTAAAACTCAAATATTGTTCAGTCATGCAACTTGAACACAGGTCTGTGGTACTTGCGAAAAATCCGACTTGACTCAGTTCGGACATAACTGTCATGCAGCACGTCTTGGAAATTTGTGGAATAGCGACTTGTGAAAAGTAATTTCGTGACGAGATTTGATATCACCAGTCCATTTTGTTCATCAAATTGAGATAGCCCTGTTGGCTCACTGTATTTATAGGCATCACATCTTTTGCCAAAAAAATGTGAAACAGCCTCTGTTGTTCCTTTGTGCCGCTTAGAAGATTTTTTGTAGGGAGTTCCACTTGCAAAACTCTGAAATATGGACATCTGTTGGACTGCTAAACTTTTTTTTTTTTTTTTTTCTCTGAGTTAGCAGCCGCTGTTTCGCTACCCTCGTTGTCATGGACTCTTTAAACATATCTCTGTGGTTGTGTTGAAGGTGATGGTGAAGATTACTGGAGTTTTCTCGGGTGGTAGCAACAGGTGTTTGGCATGTTTTGCATATATATTTATATATATATATATATATATATATGCTTGAAGAACATCTCTTGCCCTGAAACCAAAGTACGTCTAAATAATCAATGTGCTTTTTTTTTTTCTCAACACAAGCGGATCATCATCATCATCATTGGCCATTACCGGTCTTGTTCAGTCACGCGACAGGGATTTTCTTTTTTTAATACTCCCACACCATGTAGATGGCGGGCATCTAACGTTTAAGGACTCCAATTGGTTCGTTAATGAGTTCCATACCATTGGTTAAATGTACAAAGGGCTTTATTTGATTCCTTACTTCAAACTACAAAAAGATAGTTTAACATTTGTGTAGCCATATTAGGAGACCACTTTTGCAGTATGCATACCGCAATCTTCTCAAAACTGTGTATGATCCTTGCCTACCAACCACACAAGCAACCCAATAAAATGAAATAGCTATACATTATCAATATATGTTTATTTAATTTGATTTCGGAAAAGTACGTTTTTAATGATGATTTAAAAATAACTTTGCTCTTTGTGAAATGTTTTTTTTTTGTAATGAATTCCAATATGACATGCCTCTGTCCAGAAGTTTTTTTTTAATGCTATTAGTTTTTGCTTTTGGTAAATTGAAATGACCATCCTCCAAATGTCCTGTAAAATAGTTGTGTGTATTGCAACTAAATTTGAGATTACTATAAATAAAGATTTATAATTGTTTTTGTTACAATAATGTTCCTGATAAAAAGCAATAATGAATAAATCAATCTTTTACTTGTAGCCAGTGTCGTTGTTTATGCATATGATTGATATTAGTTCTATAATAGCACCCCATGCAACTCTGTTTTGTAACTTTTGAACTTTGCTTAACAGTGTTGATGTGGCTGTGGACCAAATTACCAAACAGTACTCTATGTTCAAAAGAACTAGGGATTGAATTGTACATTTTCTTGCTGTGTTAAAAAAAATAGCATTTCTACTAATTGTAAAAATTGCTCTTCCAATTTTAGTTATTATGCTGTCTATGTGTTTTTACCAGGCTAATTTATCATCACTACTATTCCTGAAAGTTTCATTTAATTTACTTGCTTAATGAGCCTACTGTTCCTTTTACATTTAGGGTTAGTTTTGGATATGTACTTGTAGCATATTTAGAGCCAAATACCATACACTTTGTTTTATTTACATTTAAAACTAGCTCATTATATTCAATCCAGTGGACTATGTGCTGTAATTCCTTCTCTATTATGTTAGGTTGATCTATAGAACTTGTAGATGAATACATTGTTAAATCATCAGCATACATATTGACTTTTGATTCATTTACAGTTAAAGGAGCGTCTTTTGTAAAAATGCTTAAAAAGCAATTGCCCAAGACAACTCCCTTGAGGTACACCATGTGTTACACTTCTTGCGTCAGAATAACGACCATTAAAAAAGACAGTTTGTGTTCTGTTACTCAAGTAACTCTCAATCCAAGACAGAGCTGATTTTTTAAATCCATAACTTTCAAGGTTTTTCTAATAACAAATGATGATTTATGATATCAAATACAGCAGAGAAATCAAGCATTGCTGCTCCAATATTCCTTTTATCTTCTATGTCTATCAATCATCTTTCATTGAAGTAAGTGCTGTAGTTTTTGAGTAACCCTTTCCATAGGCATGTTGGTACTCTGTAAATAAATTATTTGTTAAAAATAATACTGAATTTGTTCATAGATTATAGTCTATTATTTTACTCAAAATAGGTAATAAACTGATAGATCTATAATACGGTCTGGAAAATGGTGATCTTTTGTCTTCCATTAAAGGTATAATTTTATCCCTTTTCCACTTCAATGGATACATACAACAAGACAAACTCTGGCTATTTTTGTGACATATAGCAGGTGCAATAATCTCTGCCACCAGTTTCAGAAGTATGCAGTCAAGATTGTCCACACCCAGTGGCTTCACTTTACACGACCTGATTTTATTTTCAATAAGTCTTGTACTTACTGTTTTAAATTTAAATGAACATTTATTTTAATGGCAACATCCATCTTTGAATGATAATTTTTTGGTAATGTTTCCCTAAGTAATTGTGCCTTATCTATGAAATAATTTGTTCAGTGGGTGGTCCGTGTTGCTCATCACTGCTTTGTAGTTACTCTTAATTCTTCCATCCATAATTGTCTCCACAAAGTCCAGACTTGCACCAGCTCCACTCCTTGTTTAGTCTCTTAAGGTCCTCTTGTCTTGCAATATTGCCTATTGGATAATTAAACACGTCTTTTTTTGAATATTAAGGCGACAAGCTTTCAGGGATTTTTTTTGTAGAACCAAGGCATGTGGGAAAGACCATGCACTAATACTTTCTCCAATCAGAGATCAACTGCTTTCTGATTGGAAACATGATGGTCCTGCTTAGTCTGAAAGTGCTTATAGCTTAAGTACATGGTTGATTTCAGTAGCTTTTTTCAGCTTTTTTAGTGCTATGATGTGCACTAAATCCTTACTAAAGCTCCTCAAACAGATTTTTGCCCAAAATATCACAGGGTTGACTTGCAGCTGTTACTTTGGCTACAGGTCTGTTGTTAACTAAAAGTTATGGATCTTGTATTTGTATTTATTGAAATGTACAACAATGCCACAAAATGTTAAAAAAAGGACTTGAAAGAATTGTGACTTGAAAGCAATTCTGCATCAGGAAAGAAGTCTGGAAACAAAATCAGCTAGAGCAGTGTGTGAGGAAGACATTTTATGGAAATAGCTGTAGTGAATACATTCTTTGAGAAGCGGTAGGAACACAGGGTAATCGTAGGAGTGGAGGTAGGAGTACACAGATGACCTATGTCTTGTCTAGGTAATGTAATCTGAAGGAGATCAGTGACTGCAAAGAAGTGGTAGGTGATACCAATCCAGATACCATGGGATGGTGGTGAATAGGATGACTCTGATGATGAGGAAGATAAAGAGTGAAAGGGCAAAGGCAGAGAAGAGGACAAACTGGTGGAAGCAAAAAAAGGTAGAGATTTGCATGACTTTTCAGAAACAGTTGAAACAGGCTCTGGGTGTTCAGGAGGTACTCCCAAATAATTGGACAACTACAGCTAATGTGATCAGGGAGTCAGGAGTGTACTTGTTGAGTCATCAGGAGAGAGAGTTGATAAGTAGACTTGGTGGTTGAATGAGAGGGTGTAGGAGTGTATGCTGAGTAAGAGGCTAGCAATGAAGAAGTTGGAATCTGAGAGGACTGCAGAGAGTAGACAGGAGTACAGGGATATGTAATGTATTTGACAGGTTTCAGTAGTGTAATGAAAAGATGGAAATAATACTTTGAAGAGTTGATAGATGAAGGGCATTAGAGGAAAAGACAGGAAGGAAAACTGTAGGTAGCAGAGCTGAAGGTGCAGAGGTTCTCCTTGGGAGTGACCAGGATGGATAGGATCAGGAATGAGTCCATCAGAGGAACAGCACATGTTAGAGGTTTTGGAGATAAAGTTAGAGAGGTCAGACTGAGATGGTTCGGTCATGTCCAGAGGAAAGACAGTGAATATATTGGTAGAAGGATGCTGGGTCATAGAGGAAGACCAAAGAGGAGGCTTATGGATGCAGTGAACAAAGGCACGAAAGTAGCTGGTGTTAGAGTAGAGGCTTTTGTCTTACCTAGAATTTTGCGGGAGATTCAAAACCATTCTTCCAAATGAATCCTTGCTGCAGCCTTTGTCCCCTGGCAACAACATCCGGATGCTGATTGTAGCCAACCAGTCAGAAAGAGTCTGCACAAGTATTCAGACAGAATTACTGTATTTTCCAGAGTATAGACATAGCACATTTTTTTGCATAGTTTGGCCAGGGGTGTGACTTATACTCAGGAGCAACTTATGCTTTTAAAAAAAAAATCACAAATAAATATTGGCTCATTTATTAGTTCTTTTCCCACTAACAACATGTTGCCCTTCAGCTGCTGTTTCCCACCAATAACTGTTAGGGCAATGTAGGTGTATGTGTCAGTATTTGTTACTTAGAAACGCGAGAGACAGAGAGACATGGATGGGTGGATGGATTCCATTATGAATGTTCAAGATAACCATGGCTTGTTTTTACCTTTGTTTAGTACAATCATTGTCGGTTTTTACTTGGAGTACATAGTTGAGATCAAGACTAGAGTTAGATCAGATCACTTTGAGAGTAGATTTAGGATGTATTGTCTTTGCTTGTGATCTGCAAAGGCTTTTGTTCAATAAATTATTGTGTTGATTTCCACCCGAGTCTCCGGATCGGTTCCTTCGTGATCAATGAATTTGGAGAAAACACATTCTTTTTGTGGTTTTTGAACAGTTTTGGTGACTTCGTCAAGGATCAGGAGGAACAATTCATCAGACTTAACTTTGAGACCACGTGAGAAAACTAAAAGGGTTAAGGTCCCTGAGAGACTGGGTTTCTCCAAATTTAGAGTAAGAAAGTGTTTTAGCTGAGTGTGGCAACTCTAACCTTGTCCAAACTGGGACTGGGTTAGGTGGGATCAAATCCTGAGGATTGAGTATCCACAAAGAAAAATTCCAGAATGGAAAGGAAGTTTAATCGAGAAATATTTGATGATGGATGGGGACACCGTTGCCATCGCGATTCAGTTAGGAGGGCTTAAGCAAGTAGCTAAAAGCACGAATTAAGACAAAGTAGTGAAATACAAATGGTTGAAAATTCAAGTTAAGAGACTTATAAAAGAAAAGAAAAAAACAGATGGACCGGATTCTGTTTGGCCCTAGAGGAGGGTGAGATACTAGAGTATTGTGAGACCCGACAAGTGTGGTGGTTCAAGTAGTTGAACAAACATTTTGGTCTTATTTCCTTTTACCGCCATATTAAAAAATTAAGAAATATAATAACAAAACCTCTAAAAAGATGAGTAAGTTCTTGACAGCCTGGATGACCTGGAGAGCTTCATAGACGAGTGTTATAACACCTTCGTCATGGGGAAGACAAACACCACCACTCCTTCCTCCAAACGCGGCCGTCCTGAGGACTCTCCCGGGGCCGCCTCTTCTCCAGGCAGCGACATCCTGGAGTCGATTGATAAAAAGCTCTCCAGTCTCGATTGCCGTTTAAACCTGCTGGAGATTCTCCATAAAGAGTTCCAAGGCCTGCGAGAGTCCCTGGAGTTCAGCCAGCAGCAGGTGCAGGAGCTGCAGGAGAACCAGGCCCTCAGAGAGACCGTCCAGACTCTGAGCAGCGACACCGCTCGTCTCTCTGAGGAGAACCGCTCCATCAAGGAAACCCTCCTGGATCTTCAGGCGAGGAGCATGAGGGACAACCTGGTCATCTCTGGGATTCCAGAGGAGGCGGGAGAAGACCCGGAGGCCACGGTGAAGTCCTTCATGGAGGTCCAGCTGAAGCTCCCCAAGGAGGAGGTCCAGAAGATCTCCTTCCATAGAGTGCACCGACTCGGAGGAAGGAGGTCTGACAACCAGCGTCCGAGACCCATAGTGGCTAAGTTCGAGCATTACAAACAGAAGGAGCTGGTGAGGAGCCGCGGCCGGGAGCTGAAGGAACACACTTCAGCGTCAACGACCAGTTCTCGGAGAAAATCCTCCAGCGCAGGAAGATCCTTTTCCCACTGAAGAGGAAGCCTCAGTGGGAAAAGACGAGTTGTTGTTTCCATGGACAGACTCTACGTTGATGGACGGCTCTTTCGGGACCCCGAGATCACCCCGTGGCTGCGCTGAAGACCCTCAGATGCTGCGATCTGAACCTCCATGCTGCGCTGATGAAACCGACTAAACTGATTTAAATGAATGGAAAATCAGCTCATCAATCATCCACACCTCCATCTCGTTAAATCAGTTATTTCTCTCATGTTTCTGTTGTTTTGTTGTGTTTGTTTTTTCTTGTTTTTCTTTTCTTTATTCCTCTTTTTATCCCTCTCCTCCTCATATTTAAATCAACCAAAGGCAACACATCCTCGGTAAGTACCCATTTACTTATGCACAGAACAGGCTGGCGCATGCACATGTGATCTCATTTGCGATCCTGCACACACTCGCCAACTTACCGTAAACACTATATTCACGCGCACAAGCACACAGCGCTCCTCTGCGCATTGGTCAGCGGGCACGCGCACAGGACTCACAGACGCACGCGCATTACTTAGCATAACACTCTCAGTCAGTGTAGTCATGTCCAGTCTGAACATCTTTAGCTGGAATGTGCGTGGACTTGGCTCTGGGCCAAAGAGACTGAAAGTTTTCAACCATCTGAATGATCTAAAAGCAGATCTAGTTTTACTGCAGGAGACCCACTTATCCAGATCAGCTGATCATCTCCTGTGCTGCTCACAATTCCCATTCATCTACTCAGCTAGTTACAACTCCAAATTGATGACAAGGATCAATGATCGAGTTTGAGATGCTGCAGATCTTCTGGATTTATTCTTGAATAAACAGACCCTTTGAGCAGACACCAGATTCCAGTTTTTCTTGATTCTGACTTCACTTTTTTCCTCAACAGTGTCTGCCTTCCCTCTCCACTTGGCTACCACAAACATCCATCCGAGAGTTTGTTCAAATATTTAATTTTGACTTTATTGCACAGATTCAATAGTCACATTCAAGGTGCATTCATAGGCTGCATGTAATTTCTGCACTTATGCACTTTCATTAAGAACTTGCTATTGCTGCATTCAGGTGTAATTTCTAGCATTTGCTCACACAGATACCAGCCAACACAAGCACACACTCACTTGTGGCTCCATATCATTTAACACTTTGAAATGACTAAGACTCACAACTGCAACACACTTAATTAAGCCCTTCACCTTCTCACCTCTTGCTCATAGTGGATTACCAGCTGGTACTTCATTGATGAAGGGAGGTTGTCGACGGTGAACGTGAGCCCTGTTCCCTCCAACACTCTGACAAATCCAAGGCCTGTCCATGTTACTTTCTGATCAGATGACTGCTGACGGGGAATGATCTGAGGGGCATAGCCCGGCCCCAAAGGAATAATGTTCTGTACAGGGATAAAGGAGCTTGGTTGTAACCAGTTTCCTAAATGTGACAGTCAAACAGCTATTCAATCTCACCTGGACCTGCCTCTTGTGTGGGCTTCTAAGTTGACGAGCACTCTGAACCAAAACTATCTGTCCGCTGGAAAAACTGAAGTTAAAGCCCCTCGCTTTGAAGTACTGCTCACATGGAGGTAGTACCTTTGGACTCTGCTGTAGACAATTAGAAATGATGAATGCACTTCTGCTTGCATAGATGTAGATGTAATTAATGCCACTGCTTTACTGCTATCCAAGATTGAGGTATTTAAAAAACATTGCTGAGTATAGTACTTGTGCATGCTTCCTCAACCCTGTCCTTACATACAGAACACCAGAAAAGACGTAAAAACTCAGTATAGAGGTTTAAAATAAGCATTGACACCCACACAAATCATTAAATCAATTTCATTTGGGAGTAGATAAAACTAAAATCCTGATTTATGTTTGAAAAGTAACAGTATGTGTGGTAGAAACACCAACATTGAATGTTCATCAGATAGTTTTGCAAACCACCATTTTTCCTCTTTTCTATGTGCAACAGACTTTATATATCACATGAAGTCTATTTTTGGCAAGCATTCAATTTTGCACATGCTGCTTTGCATAATTTCTTTAGAAAGTTGGGCCCTTTCTTCTTTTTTATTGGTCTAAGCCTTGATTTAAATATACCCTCAGTTTTTTTATCTGCAAATGGATATTAGCAGAAACACTAAAAAAGTGTGTCAAGAAGAAATAACTATGCTTTCATGTATTGATGCACTCAGTACTTGGATCTGACTTTCAAAGCCAATTCTGTCTGCATTATTTTCATAAATTTTTAAGTATGATGCTGGACTGGACCAACCTTGTACACAGTGGGTGTTGACTTCTGATCCCAACCCTAATACTCACCACAGAGGAGGAAGGAGAAATAGGAGGGGAGAACCTAATTTCTGGAAGTGGTGCAGCAAGCTCAGCCTCATACAGAAAGTAATTTAGTGGAGGCAGGAAGTGTCCATGGGCAGGCTCTGAGCAACGTCGACCAATCATGTTGGGCAAGCAGTGACATTGCCCGTCTTCTGGAGAACACCTGAATAGAAAAGAGTCACATTAGCAAAGCAATGCTGGACAAGGACAGCACAAGTTTATCTTTAAATCCTCAGAGCTGTTTTGACTATCAGAACAGCCTTGTATTTCTTAGGATGATTCCACTCTGAGTAAATTATCCTGGCAAAATTCATTCCTACCCGGTGTTGTGCGCCCCCCCAAAGTCACAGTCACACGGTGAACACCTGACTGTGGAGTTTCCCAAACCCCAAAAACCTGTCTAAGCACAAACAGACAAGATATGAGCAAAGACAAGAGATTTACAGGATCAAACCTGGGTGGAACACATTTCCAACCAAGTCTCTGTGAAAACAATTATTATAAACAAAAGTTTAAAAAAAAATTTTTTTTTTAAAAATATGATTTCATATCTAGATAAAATATTCATTTTTAGGAATCATAGTTGCAGAAAAACAAACATGACAGCCATCCTGTCTTCAGGTATATTAAAATGACAAAGTTAGGTTAATATTAGCAGGGTGAATTTTTTTTGGGGGGGGGGGTTATTTTTTCTTAGTTGGAATGAATCTGACTTATTTATCACAACCTACCACACATCGATCGCAGTGGGGCTCACTTGCTAAAGTTTCACATTTGCATCTCCCTGTTAATGGGTCACACGATCCCACACTCCCCAAAGCATGACAATGACACACTAAACAAAAATGGTAAAGATACTTATTACATAAGCAACACTTAAGACAAACATGCTGTAAAAGGTTTACTACATCACCATGACAACCAGATTGGTTTTCTTGTCTTAGACCAAAAAAGCCTTGATTACAGCGATCACAGCGCCGACCTTCCACATTTTCTTTGCAGAAGCACTGACCAGTCAAAGCATCACAAAGACCGCCACCATCTGAGCCATCTGGGTCACAGTCACAAGCTGAAAAACCATTATCAGTCTTTATTATCTTTTCATCACAAGAATGTAATTTTGTTCTTCTACCTTCTCATTCTCAACACCATCCTCCAAATAAAAGTCATAAACAATTTAATAAACACGTTTGAGTGCATAGGAGCATACGTATGCAGCCGAGTGGGTCATCCAGTGTCTTTTCTGGATCCTGATACATGTAGATTTGGCAGTGCTCGCATTGAGGCCCTGTTCGGTAATGCTGACAGTTGTCACACACTCCACCGCTTAGACCACCTGTTAGCTGGTAGCGAGCAGCATCAAAGTAACATGCATCTGAGTGACCATGACAATTGCATTCTATGAGACAAAAGATAACAGAAAGTCATTAAAGCCATCTGTGCATCTTGAAAAAAAGAGCAGATCTTACAAGAACCAACCACTACTATTGTTGCTGGTTGGTGGACAGATTAATCTTTCTATGAAAAATTAGGCTGCAGAAATATTTCGATAAGTGGTAATACCACTTCTTTCATGAATACTCATGAGAACAAGGATACATCCTGAAACTGTGAGCATTGGAAAATAAAATCAATGCACACACTTCCGCAAACTTTAGCAGGGGTTTCTCCTCCAGGACTCCAGGGAGTGTCGTGATGAAACTCCTGACACCTCTCACAGTTATCCCCAGCCGTGTTGTGGTGACAGACACATCGGCCATGAACCTAAAAGCAGAAAATGTCTTTATTTGCACAGGGATGCAGTAGAGTGACAATGCAAGGTGTTAGCCATGCTACTGACACAAAATGGGGGTCAGTTTTTTGTTTGAGGACACTTTGACACAAGTGCAGGGAGAGCGAAAAGTAAACCTACAACTTTCTAACGATGCTCTACCTCTGTGATGCTAAAAACAAGAACAGACATTTGAATCTGCTTTTATTAGGTAGAATTTTTTGTTTTAGTTTTTCTTAGGCACACATGTCCAGTTTTATGTTACTTATGTTAGTTAGTCTCTGTTTTCCTTTTTCGTAAGTTGTCTTTTTTAACCGAATAGGCTTTGAATCTGTGTATTATTGTGCCAGTTATTTTTCAATTAAAACCCCAATATTAAACATGTTTATATGTTTGTTATTTTTATTAAGTATATGTATATATTAAAATATTTTTTATATTAAAAAATGAAAATCAAACTTTATTGGATTGATTGGTGTGCTGTTTCAGAGGCGATGACCGTTGTGGGAGAATAAACCCTCACCATAGGTTTTGATCCTCACCTTAGGAACAACTAAAAGTCCAGCGCCAGAGGACCTCAGGGTCTGTGAGGGCACATACTTTAAAAGAAGATCACATAAATAAGAAGGCCCTAAACCATTAAAACATTTATATACCAGTAAAATAATCTTAAAATCAATCCTAAAACACACAGGGAGCAAATGCAGCGATTTAAAAATGGGTGTAATGTGTTCCCGCCCCCTGGTCCTCGTCAGAACTTGTGCCGCTGAGTTCTGTAATAGTTGTAAGCTTGCAATATAATTTTATATAATAGAATATCTTTATTTCTTCAGCACTTTTAACAGAATCACCAAGTGTTTTACAAAAAAAAAATCACAAAGTCAAATCAAAAAGCAAAGAGGTAATTAAATCCAATTATAATAATAAAACTAAAAACATAGTCAAATACGGTCAAACAAGAGCTGAAATCATCTAAAAGCTCTTTTGAATAAAAACGTCTCGACCTGTGATTTAAAACACTCAACGGAGTCAATCTGACACAAAGACAATGGGAAGGAGTTCCAAAGACGAGGAGCAACGGGTTGAAAGGAGACATCTCCTCTAGTCTTAAAGCGAGTTTTTGGAGCGCTTAAGAGATGCTGGTTGGAAAACCCCAAAGATCTGGCTCAAGAGTCTGGGGCTAAAAGGTCAGAGATGAACGACAGGGCTTGACCATTAAAGGCTCTAAAAACTAAAAGTAAAATTTTAAAATCAATAGGTAACCATTGTGAATCAGACAACAGAGGAGTGATGTGTGTCTATTAACTGGTTCCTGTTAAAGCCTTGCTGCAGAGTTTTGGACGAGCTGAAGACGGTTTCAGGACCGTTTGATAAAAAACAGGTAAAAAGAGAGTTGCAGTCATCTAAACGAGAAGAAATAAAAGCATGTGTAACTGTTTCCAAGTCAGATCCAGACAAAATTCTTTTTAATTTTGCCACATTCCTCAGATGATAAAACTGTTTTTCATTATTTGTTTTGAGTGACCTTCCAGCAACATACAGTGTGTACGGAAAGTATTCAGACCCCCTTAACTTTTTCACTCTGTTATATTGCAGCCATTTGCCAAAATCATTTAAGTTTATTTTTTCCTCACTAATGTACACAGAACCCCATATTGACAAAAAAACACAACATTTTTGTAGGTTTACTCGAAAAGAAAAACTGAAATATCACATGGTCCTAAGTATTCAGACCCTTTGCTGTGACACTCGTATTTAACTCAGGTGCTGTCCATTTCTTCTGACCATCCTTGAGATGGTTCTACACCTTCATTTGAGTCCAGCTGTGTTTGATTCTACTGATTGCACTTGATTAGGAAAGACACACACCTGTCTATAGAAGACCTTACAGCTCACAGTGCATGTCAGAGCAAATGAAAATCATGAGGTCAAAGGAACTGCCTGAAGAGCTCAGAGACAGAATTGTGGCAAGGCACAGATCTGGTCAAGGTTACAAAAAATATCTGCTGCACTTAAGGTTCCTAAAAGCACAACGGCCTCCATAATCCTTAAATGGAAGATGTTCTGGACGACCAGAACCCTTCATAGATCTGGCCAAGATCTGGCATAGATCCAGCCAAACTAAGCTATCGGGGGAGAAGAGCCTTGGTGAGAGAGGTAAAGAAGAACCCAAAGATCACTGTGGCTGAGCTCCAGAGATGCAGTCGGGAGAAAGTTGTAGAAAGTCAACTGTCACTGCAGCCCTCCACCAGTCGGGGCTTTATGGCAGAGTGGCCCGATGGAAGCCTTTCCTCAGAGCAAGACACATTAAAGCCTGAATGGAGTTTGATAAAAAAAACACCTGAAGGACTCCAAGATGGTGAGAAATAAGATTCTCTGGTCTGATGAGATCAAGATAGAACTTTTTGGCCTTAATTCTAAGCAGTATGTGTGGAGAAAAACAGACACAGCTCAACACCTGTCCAATACAGTCCCAACAGTGAAGCATGGTGGTGGCAGCATCATGCTGTGGGGGTGTTTTTCAGCTGCAGGGACAGGATGGCTGGTTGCAATGGAGGGAAAGATGAATGCGGCCAAGTACAAGGATGTCCTGGACCAGAACCTTCTCCAGAGTGTTCAGGACCTCAGACTGGACCGAAGGTTCACCTTCCAGCAAGACAATGACCCTAAACACACAGCTAAAATAACCAAGGAGTGGCTTCACAACAACTCTGTGACTGTTCTTGAATGGTCCAGCCAGAACCCTGACTTAAACCCAATTGATCATCTCTGGAGAGACCTGAAAATGGCTGTTCACCAACGTTTACCATCCAACCTGACAGAACTGGAGAGGATCTGCAAGGAGGAATGGCAGAGGATCCCCAAATCCAGGAGTGAAAAACTTGTTGCATCTTTCCCAAAAAGACTCATGGCTGTATTAGATCAAAAAAGTGCTGCTATGGTTTATCACCGGTTCTGTTCATATTCTTTATGGACAGAATTTCTAGATGCAGCCAGGGTCTGGAGAAGGAACCACAGGATTTCCTCTCTGCTCTTTGCAGATGATGTTGTCCTGTTGGCTTCATCAAGCCAGGACCTCCAGTATGCATTGGAATGGTTTGCAGCCAAGTGTGAAGCGGCTGGGATGAGGGTCAGCACCGGTAAGTCTGAGGTCATGGTTCTTGATCGGAGAACAGTAGTTTGCCCTCTCTGGGTGGGTGGAGTGCTCCTTCCCCAGGTGGAGGAGTTTAAGTATCTTGGGTTCTTGTTCACGAGTGAGGGAAGATCGGAGCGTGAGATCGACAGGCGGATTGGTGCTGCGTCCACCGTCATGCGGTCGCTGTACCGGTCTGTCGTGGTGAAGAGAGAGCTGAGCCAGAAAGCAAAGGTCTTAATTTACCGGTCGATCTACACCCCAATACACCTATGGTCATGAGCTCTGGGTTATGACTGAAAGAACGAGGTCCCGGATCCAAGCGGCTGAAATGAGCTTCCTCCGTAGGGTGGCTGGGCGCTCACTTAGAGACAGGGTGAGAAGCTCGGTCACCCGGGAGGAGCTCGGCGTAGAGCCGCTTCTCCTCCACATCCAGAGGAGCCAGTTGAGGTGGCTTGGGCATTTATTTCGCATGCCCCCTAGACACCTCCCTAGGGAGGTGTTCCGGGCATTTACCCAATTACAAAATAATCACTTCAAAAAAATGTTTTAATTAGTTTTCACACTGCACTAGTAAATGTAACAAATGCCCAAGATAAGGGGATCCACTGCCACAATAGTCTAGAATGTCAATATAATTCCTAATAAAATATTCATTTGAATTTTAAAACAGCAACAAATTTCAAGTTTGGGGAGATGTGGGCTATAAAATATTCACTAACCTGTGTACATTAATCCAAACAAAAGCTAAATAACATTAAATGTGGGGCAAAATGGGAGAAATAACTTCCACTGAGTAAGTGTTTTGTTTTTGCTAAAAATTTCAACAACATTTTAGAATCTTGCATCTGGATCCTTTTGGGATTTTATCATTTGTGCAAATACTTATCCTTGTCATAATTAATGTTCATGTTTTAGATATTTTTTATTACCTATCGGTTAGCAAATGCTTCCACAACATGAGTTTCATATATTGTGTTTCTTATCCTAAATTATCGAGACAAAGCTCCAATATTTGGTGTGTCACCATAGCACAACACCAGCATTCAATGATAGCTAGTTAGCTTGCAGGACAACAAAGAAACGATGTTTCACCTCCACTTCTATAGTCCATATCAACATCAAATAACTTACCCTAATTCTTTGCCCGTTTTTCTTCATCCGCTTTTTTTTTATTGTGTTTTTCCGCCTTGCATGGATAACTCCATGTAGTTACAGTGTTTGTTTTTAATCCCCTTGCTAACGGGACTGAATGCAACATTTTATTCATTCCCAGTCTGTACCTGTGTGAGCGTCGCCGGCCCACTACGTCACTAACTGATTGAAATTGTGGTTCAAAGACCTATTGCCAAAATCATCAACTACAGCTTATTAATAGTTTATTTTATTAATATCCTATGTTTAATTGGAAACGCTGTTTCCAATTGAAATGTTTAAAAGAAACGCGCCTGAGTAGCAGAGAAGTCTATTTAAGTGTTTGTTGTTTTATTTTGACTTCAGTGTGTTGATGTTGAGTTTGTGTTTGAAATCATTGGCACAGGAGTCTACAAAGAAGTTTCTGTTCTTACCATACCAGGCTGGGTAACGACGTCCCCCTGCCCCCTATCAATGGGCATGCAATGGCTGGCGTGCCCATTGCAAAAGCAGCTTCCTTGAATCACCATGTTGAAAAGAGCGTAGTAATATTTATCCACAGGGCTTCTTTGTTTTTGAACTGGCAGCGTGTCCTTGAGTGTGAGAAGGCGAGTGAAGTTCAAGCGAATATTTGTGATGGAGATCAGATCTGAAGAGTCAAAAGTCAAAGATAGTTTTACTACTTTCAAAGCTTTATTTTTGTCACCATATTTCTACATATTTACCCTGAATTTTAGCTGCATAAGGGTCTTCTATTTTAAACATAGGATCCAGAGCTTGGAGCACCACCTGAGGGGTGAGAAAAACACATTTTTACCCATAAATGAGTGGTTTGTCAACAAATCCACGACCGCACTCAATTAATTAATACACAAACCTCCACACCTTTATCCTCTTTCCTCTCAGTTTATTTGCTTGATGTCAGAAATGTTGTGATAATGAAAAGGAATCAGATGTACTTAGATGCAGAGCTTTTTTAACTGTATTACCTCTCCTCCAGTAGATGGATCTGGCCCAGAGTATCTGCTGTCACAGATAATATCATCGATGTTGGCAGCTGGTCCTCTTAGAACTGAAGGAAAATGAAGTGCACAATCTTCTGCAAAAAAACGAAATATTTTCCAGGTCTGCCCAAAGTCCTTTGATCGTTCCACTAACATGGCAGCAGGACGAAAACTCTGTAGGGAGAGATTGCAGTCTTCAAAGAACTACAGTCATAAAAACACACCACCAATGGACCTCCTGGTGTGTGAACAAGGTTAAAGATGTCTCGCTGCTGCGGAAAAATTTGCTTTTTGAAGGGTTCAGTAGCTTATTGTAATTTTTTTGTTGTTCTGGCATAACTCAGGTGTTGTCAACTGTATTTGACCGTTTCATTCAGAATATTCAGCTGTTTCATCGTTCTCTGAGGAATATCCTCTTCATCTGGACTTGTTTTCCAAACAAAACATGCTTTCAGCTTAAAATGTCTTCTTTGAGGAGCAGTGGCTAGAGAAACTTGAAATTAGACCTGAATACTTCTTTTAGACTTTCTAATAGAATATGTTGGCTAACTGAAGTAAAGGAACAGATACCTTAAAGGTGAGGACCAGGTGGTTAAACTGGAATACTGTCTCCAGGTCCAACTGGATGCTGACCTGATGAACTCCTGCAGGAAACACAGGTTCAGGGGAGCTCCCCTCACTTAATCCAAGTTTCTCTACAATCTTAAACTTACCATTCTGTGACTGCCACCATGCCATCTTTTTATCAGGATCTGAGCTTGTGATTATGTTTTCAATCCGGTGACTGTTTTGGTTGCTATGGTAACTGTACGGCAGCTGAGAATCGCACATAACACAATTTTGTCCCTCCTGATGGACAAAAAAGAAATTGGAGCTGTTATAGCATGTGCCTCAATAGAATTTATTTCACTGAAATTTAGGTCAAACTAAACTGACGCAATTGTACATGTGTACATGTGATAGAGTATAAAGCAGGGGGATTCAAATCCAGTCCTCGAGGGCTGATTTCCTGCTGGTTTTCCAGAAACCCTTCCCGACGGCTGTATCAGACTGCCACATACGTACATTTTGTGTATGTCCCAAGTAAGAAAATTGGTCACACATGGATATAAGTTTGCTCTTAAGAGCTTATAGCATAGACTTTTTCCTTTGAGCTGCAGTTTTTAGTCTTTGTTCAGTTTTCCTGTGGAGGGTGTCATGTATTGTGGGGGCTGGGTGCATGGAGGGAGGAGCTGAGGGAGGGAAGAGTGGTTGTAATTGTAATTGTATTTTTTAATTATTTTATTTTTATTATTGTTATATATAATTTTTTTAATATTATTTATTTATTTTTTATGTAAACATGGGTTTCAAATGAAGGAAAGGCGCTGTACAAATAAATAAAGTTTGGAGTTAATAGAAATTAGGCCCTTAGACTTTTTGCACATTTGTGCGAGTTTGCCAGCAGGGTATGCTTCTCTCCATGTTTAGTTGTGCTTTGAAGCTGAGCTGCAAGTAAGAGTGACCTGACCTGCAGGTGTCCAGTGGTACAGTACTGCTCAGGTACATTCAGACCACAAGTGGACGAAGATATCAGTTGCGCTTGTCGCCCCACCATGAGATCACCCAGTGGGGGTTTACAAGGGCCATTGGTGCACTGGTCCTGAAGGTCTGAGAGTACATGGAGGTGGACTGCTGGAAAAAAAACTACAAAAATATGTCAAATTGAATGATTCAACTTTATATTTTTTACCAAGAAACACTCAGCTGAATTGCCTATGAGGGAGTAACAGAAACATTTGTGCATATGTGCAAATAAGAAAGCGACACCTTGGGCGATGGGACATTCCTGCAATGAAGATGGAGATTTCAGCTGCTCTGCCTTTAACCAAAAAGAAGGAACTATGTGGAGGTAGAACACTTGCGCACTTTTAACAAGTGACCACATGTCTTGACAAACCAAGACACTATAATCCAAAAACATCTGCAGTCAGATTCTCCCTGCAGCTACCACCGAAGCTAACTTATCCTTTCTACAAATCTTTCCTTAATTTCTTTTACAACTATTATGGTTACTAAAATAAACTCACCAATGTAGAAGATAACCATCTTCTTCATTGCTTGAGGTCCCTTATGCAGGTGTTGGTTGAATGAAGGTCTTTGGTGATCTTATCCTGGAGGAAACAGGCTTGTTAAGTGCTGCATTGGGGAAACAGTGAAGATAATAAACATTTTTCTGTTAAACATTCATTTTTAAGATTCATATTGTGTCAGTGCTACAGAATACAGCATTCATCCCAAACCTTCACTGAGTTATGTGGCACATCAAACTCCAGCTTAAATATCAGGAGGCTTCAGAGATGTCATTAATGAAGCATACTGTGTTGCAGCAACATTTGATTTACTGAAAAAACACAATAAAGAGAGTCATTCTGAAGCACCAAAAATCTGAACTCTGGCCAATTTTTTTAATAAAGAAAAGTTGATTGAAAACAAAAGTTAATTTTTATTTGATGAATTTCCTTTCTAAGACCTTTGGTATTTACAAATGTAAAAAAAAAAAAGAATCTGGAGGAATTCAGTGATAGTGAAAAGGGAAGCAAAGTGATGGGTGTTATACAGCAGTGTTGCCTCCAGGCACTAATGAACTTTAGCAGGAATTTCTCTGCAGGAATTTGGCTGTGCTGAACTGTGGAAACTAAACAGTTTGTAGTGATGTGTGCTCCAGACAAGTACACATCGTTCCAATACTCTGTTCATTTCGCTTGCTTCCTGTTAATTTTAGAATTAAGTTTTAAACTTTTACTCTGTTTTAAAACTATTCATGGTCTTAGCCCAGTTTACCTAAATGAGCTTTCAACTGTCCGCAGTTATTCAAGAGTTTTACGGTCTTTCAACCAATATTTGCTTCATGTTCCCAGGTCACGTCAGAAACACTGGAATGACAATGCTTTTTCCATATCCAGCTCCTAGCTATGGATTACAATTTCTGCATCCTGACAACAGACCTTAAAAGTTTTTTCATAGGGGCGGCTGTGGTGCAGTGGAAAGGGCAGTCGGCTTTTGATCAAAGGATTGCAGGTTCGATTCCCGCCTTGCCCGCCCATGTGTTAAGGTGTCCTTGGGCAAGACACTGAACCCCACATTGCCTCTGATGGAAGGTTGGCAGCAGAGCCGCCATCAGTGTATGAATGTGTGAGTGAATGGGTCTGTGACTGCAAAGCGCTTTGGGCCTTCAATAGGTAGAAAAGCGCTATATAAGTAAACGCCATAAAGGTAATTTCATGCTATTGATTTTTTTTTTTGTTCTTAATCTGTCCAATTTTACATTTTATTTTATCTCTCTTTTTATTTGAAAACACTTAGGTATCCTGAGGTATTTGTAGATAAATAAATACGTATTCATTCATTCTACATGATACTCCATATTGTTGATCGCAAAATTCATTCAGCTTCTAAATCGTTTTGTCCTTTTAGGGATCACGGGGTTGCTGGAGCCTAACCCGGCCACTCATGGACAAAGGCAGGGGACACCCTGGACAGGTCGCCAGTCTGTCGCAGAGGCCACAAACACACACCCATGCACAAATGGTTGCAAAATGTCTCCTAAAAAGAATATTGTGGACCTTTAATCTAACTAATTTGCAGCATCAGTTGTTGTTCCATTCACATGCTGAGTGCAGCAGATTCACTGCTTACATTACTCTTCAGTTTGTTTTTTGGGTCTGAGAAAAAAACAATATGACAAACAAAACTGGAAAAATACTGAAGCCTTTGTTAGATGAACAAGTTAGATTAGTAAACACTACAATGAAAAAATAGGAACCATAAAATCTTTGGAACATCTGTTCCAAAAGAAGAACCATGAGGGCCCTCTCATGTAGCCAGGGTCTCATTGTGTCGGTCCAAAGCCCAGATGAATAGAGGGTTGTGTCAGGAAGGACATCCAACATCTGAGTGTGTGGACAGGCCCTGCCCATCTTAGACTATAAACATCCAGCATCTTGTTGTTTTATGATTCTACCCTCCCTCCCCTGTAATCATCCCCCAACTTCTGTAACCCACCCTTTTTCCCTTTTTTTGTGCCCCCCCCCACCCCCCGACATCCTTCTCTCTTCTTTCCCCTTTTCTTTTCCATCTGGTCCAACAAAAAGAACACAAACAAAATTAATATAAATAAAGTTCAGTTTAAATTACAAAAAGGGTTTATACAAATATACACCTTGTGTGTCCGATGATTTATAACCCCAGATTGTAACAGTAAAATATGTCTAACACAAGAGGCTCTCAGCTCACATCTGTTTCAGAACAAAAAAAAAAAAATGGAAACAGAAAATTCTTTGCCAAAACAAATGTGCAAATCAGGCCTATAATGTGCATACTGAATCGGTCGAGGCCCGAGTTAACAACAGCCGCCATCAGTACTGTTAACCGACAGGGTGCAGGGGGAAAGTGGACTACTGTTGGACAAATAAGGAGAGGAGAAAGGACTGAGAATAGAGACTTTGAATGTTGGAATTAAGAAAGTAAATGGTGTATACTTATATAGCGCTTTTCTACCTTCATTGAAGGCCCAAAAAGCTTTGCAGTCACAGTCTCATTCACACACTGATGGCGGCTCCGCTGCCAAACACTGGCGCCAGCCTTCCATCAGAGGCAATGTGGGGTTCGGTGTCTTGCCCAAGGACACTTTGACACATGGGCGGGCAAGGCGGGAATCGAACCTGCAATCCTTCAATCACAGGCAGACTGCCCTTTCCACTGCACCACGGCCACCCCCAAGAGGAAAAAAAAAACTAACCAGGATTTCCTCAGCAGCTAAGAGGGAAGAGTCGTGTGCCGGATCCATGTCCGGCACGTGGACAAGTGCATGTGGCATGTGCTTCAACTGCCGGTCCGGTGTCACGCTGGTGCCTGAGACCTTCTGATTGAGTGGGGTGGGATCCACTTTTAGGACAAGATCCCCCCCCCCCCCGCCTGCCCAGCATTGCTGCCCCCGTCAAGATTTGCCTTGCGGTGGTACATCGCCTGCTGCCTGCTTTAAATGCTGCTCTGACCTCATCGCACCGGGACAGTGGACTGGAGTGCTCACCGTGCCTTCTCCCCTGTCCAGGGGCCCCCAACCCGCGCAACTGTTGACCTGGCTGCACTGTTTTCAGTTCGCTCTGACAGCGTGGTACCTCTTCAGGTGGGGACCGGGCCATATACAACGGGCACAAAGGGTCAGCTACTCACCAACCCATCGTGAAACACTGATAGAGGAGTCTAAAAGTTTGTGTAAATCTTAGGATGTGTGTAGATATGAAAAAAAATCACAACCAGATATGTATTGTGTTTCCTATACAATAATGCATTTATTTATAGAAAAGTTTGAAATGTTGTTCATCTGTTTCATTTACTCTTGTACGTATACATTAATATTTTGAGCTGGGTCTTATTTTCTGATCAACAGAGTTTTTCTTTTTAAAATCGGACCAAAATTAAGCATTCCATGGTCATTTTACTTTGTCTGCTAAGCTATGTGTCAATGTTTACAGACCTTTCCAATATGGTGTCACTCTTTACACATCTTGGACAATGGTAACAGACAAGTGAGTGTCTCTAGCAATATAATTAATTGGTATCAACGTTGTTGATAATGATTGGAGAGTCAAACATGGCCAGCAATGGAGTGGCTGTAATAAATTCAAACCAGTTGCATAAAACTCAGGAAAGAGCTTCTAAATTACAGAAAACTTTATTTTTCGCTAAATTATTTATTTTTTTTGCAGGAAAATCTAAAAGAAAAGCTTTCAAACTGATAAAATGAATACAGAAAAATCAACTTTTATGACAGGAAGCAAACAGGAGAATAAATATGGAAAAAATGGAAGACGAAAGACCATTACGGCTGGTAAGTATAGTTTTTTTTTTTTTTGTATACAATGGTAGCTTTGAAAATCATGTGTTGTGAATTTTGGGGAAACAGATTGATACACTTTTACTTTGCAGGAAATGTCAGCGTGCTGTTCATAAAGGAAAAAAATAGGTTGAAAGTGATTCCACACAAGTCTCTAAAAGGGATTCAAAAAAATTCCTTCATGATGAACTGACAATGATGAATAGAAAACCAGACACTTATATACACTGAGGTAGATTAACTAAATGAAGACAGCTGTGGATGATCAACCTGAACCTACTGTGTCTGACAGGGAAAACAGAACTTGCCGAAAACAACACAAAGCCTGAGCACAGAATCCTCACAGATATATTGGTCATGTAAATTAAATAACATTAAAACAGCAAAAACATCACTGTGGTGGTAAATGCGAATTAGTACAGATTTCCCAGTTTATGTGGGGGTGGGGTTGTTGTGTTAGTCCTGGTTTTGATCTGATTTACTTCTTGGTTGACATAGATTTGATCCTGAATTACAATTTCATTTGTCTTGGAATAGTCTTGACTTATTGCTGTTTTAGCCTTGTTCCATTCTGTTCATCACTTTCCATATAATCCCTTTATTTGAACTGCAGACTTAAGATTCAACTCCAATTGTATTTTTTCCCCACTGTAAAACCTTTTCCAGTGGTCTTTGGAATATGATTATGCAGTTTTTAGTCCACAATTAAAAAATTCGGTGTTGTTTTTAAGACACATTTTCTACTGAGCAGCAAAAGCTCATTAGAAATTCCACCTTTGGGATGTGGGTGGGAATGTTGGTGAAGAAGTTAGCTTCACTTATTTCCCTACAACCCTATGTTTACACTTTCCTGCTACCTTGTAATATCTCACAAACACAAGTTAATATTAGCGTAGCAAAAAAAAAAAAAAAAACCTTTAAGCAATATTGCAGCTATCCAGCTGTATTGTTTTGATTCAGATTTCAGTTCAGACAAGTAAAAAAAGATGTTAATTAATCTGTTTGTTGGAGTTGGCGTGGAGAAGGGAGACTTTAGTCCGCCCATGGCGGTTGCAGCGACACAAATTTGAGTTTTTTCAAACCACAGGTTTTTGCCTGTTCATGATCCTTCTCAATTTTCATAGAAAATACTCAGGAACGCTGTTTTAATCTTAAATTATTTTCTTTAAGTCCCCAACTACAAGAACATGTTAAAAACACCAAAAACAGGATTTTTATTGGAATGGGACTTTAATGCAATTTGAGCTATTTAGACATTTAAAAAATCATTTTCAGAGGTTCTATTTGGTAGAAATGTTTTCTCTTCTCCAGATTTTACCAAGGTTTGAGTCTAAGTCAGATAGATATGATGGCAGACAACTTTGCAGCAACTTCCACCACTCTCACAAGAATGGTCAAAAAACTACCCCAGGTCTGCATTACTACTGTTCAAAGAATGAGATGACACAAGGAATAAATTGTCGGTGGACGACATTAATTTCTTGTGAGTGATTAGACAACTCCGACATAAAAGAAAGGTTAGCAAAAGGCAGCATATAATATGTAAAAAGAAGTGTTTGCTGCTTAATTATATCCAAAATACTATTTTGAATAAATGCTGTTTGTATGAAAGTTGTTAATATTCCAAATACAAATGTCATTGCTTGTTTCAATTTAAAAGTCATTACATGTCCCATTATTTGTCACACACAACTGAAATTGGTTCTCCACAGTTGACCTATTCCCTAGGGGAGCGCTGACACAAACACAGCTGTGCTCGGGAACCATTTGGTGCATTAATCTGACCCTTACCCTAAACCCTCCTCTGAATCCGTGTGGCCAAGAAAAACATTCAGCACTGGCCGCACATATTCAGAAAATTCAGTGCAAATCGTCACTTGTTTTTAATAAGGCTTTTGTAATTTTTCTAGTGGTTGTTTTAAGTGCCAGTGAAAAATCAGTGTGTAATATTAAAAGAAGTATAATTAATCACCAAATTCTTGATCAAATAGGGTGTACATATAATGAAAATCTCAGAAAAATAGTTTTTGCACATTTGATTGTGTTCTTTTTTTACATTAAAACATGTTCTTAAGCCTACCCTTTTTGTACATACTGTTTAGTTTTAATCCTTTTCTTTCATTTTTCTCAAACAGTACAGGAGAGGAGGAATGGCAAGAGCTTGGAAAGAGAAAGATGTGGGTTTTTGGCATGGCAGGGGCAGATGAATGGAAACTCAGTTTTGAGACTTATGAAGAAACATACTCGCAGAGAACTTGTACAACTCATTGGCTGCCAAGTGAAACTTGAGTCAACCTTTATTAGTGATGAGTGGCGAGCATATCGTATCCTTTCTGCACTACAAACACACCACAGTTAATCATAGTCAAGTCTACATGAATCCAGAGATTGGTGCTCATACACAACACATGGAAAGGGCATGGCGGAACTAAAAAGGGTAAGTTTGGAGGCCCGCCACTTGGTATAGACTGCTGGAGGGGTGAAAGATCGCTCGATTTATATACTCGTCATACAATACGGGAGTCGTGAATGAACCATGCATGATTGTTGTGATGTTTTTGTGCAATTCATTAGTGATTTGTGCATCAATTACGTGACTTTATTTAATGTGATAAGTACGTTGTATATGCGATATAAAAGTTTTAAATCAGTGGAACATACATGAAAAGAGTTATTCATATGTGGACATACTTAGAATGGTAAATGGCATATACTTATACAGCGCTTTTCTACCTTCATTGAAGGCCCAAAGCGCTTTATAGTCACAGTCCATTCACACACACATTCACACACTGACAGTGGCTCTGCTGCCTAACACTGGCACCAACCTTCCATCAGAGGCAAAGTGGGGTTCAGTGTCTTGCCCAAGGACACTTCGATACATGGGCGGGCAAGGCGGGAATCAAACCTGCCATCCTTCAATCAGAGGCCGACTGCCCTTTCCACTGCACCACGGCCACCCCACAATGGTCATGGAAAGCCACAAATTTGCGGATGCATCTTGCAGAAATCTGGCACAATTGCATAAGATTGTGCCAGATTTAAATTGCATAAGATTTACGTAATAATGACAAGAAAAAAATATGTCAAATACTCATAAACTGCGTAATTCTTCATACTACCATAAATTTTGTACATCTTAAAACCAAATTCACATAAAATCTTATCAGTCAAAACCCTCGACGGACATCTGTGCACATTGTCGATTAACGAATACAAGAAGCACTTATGAATTACATACATTAACTGCATGTATCACAAAAAGCAAAATTATATACGGGCAATGTTAAAATTGTCTGTAAAATTTTAGTGTGACATGGCCTTGAGGTGGTGAGAAGCTGCCTGAAAAAATCAGGAAAAGTGTGATGGTGCCCATTTTTAGGAATAAGTGAGATGTACGGAGTAGTGGAAACTACAGAGGAAGAAAGCTGATGAGCCTGAGATGAGTGAATGGTCCCTCCTCACTTCCTCCTCCTTTGACTGCGCCATCGACCTCCTGCCTGGAGCTATGCCGGCCAGAGGATGGCTTCCTCAGCTTGAGTCAGATGCTATGCAGGTGCACATTCAAGAGAAGTTGGCAAAGGGCTTAATGTGACCAGCTACATCTCCAGCATCAGCCGGTTTCTTTGTTAAGAAGAAAGATGGCGGTCTGGGGCAGTGTATTGACTACCACAGCCTGAACGATGTGACTTAAATACCGCTATCCCCTGCCTGTGAATCCTGCAGCTCTGCAGCCGCTTTGGACAGCTTGCTTCTTCATGAAGCTGGACCTGAGAAGCGCCTACAATCTCATCTGCATTACGAGTGGGGGATGAAAGGAAGACCGCCTTTTCCACCATGTCTGGACATTATGAGTATCTGGTCTTCTCCTTTGGTCTCTGTAATGCCTCTCTGTCTTCCAGACTTTCGTAAATGATGTCTTCCGAGACCTGCTGCAGGTCCTTTGAGGAACACATCTCCGACATCCGGCAGGTGTTGAAAAGACTCTGTCAGGAGTCAGAATTCTGTTTCCCCCTCTGGTCACTGACGGGAGCCATCTCCAGAGTACTGACTGTACTCAGTCACCCATCAACCCCAGCACACAGTGTCTGGATGCCTCCCATCACCTAATCAGCCACAGGACACTTAAGCACTGCTAGACAAACCCAGCTGGTTATGACGCCATATTAAGAGAGCAATGTCACCACTACTGACTGCTGTAGTTGCAGACAAACTGGGCCAGGATTATTGACCACCAGCGTGCCCTTCCAGGGTGGAGCTGCTGCGTGTGTCTCTGTGACACTGAGCACTTTCCTCAACAAGAGCACATGTGCTCGTTGGTTTAATAAACCCTTCCAAATTACATTTCAATTTTGCAAACTCCAAAATATTTTTTGTATTGATTCTCCAATACAGTTTAGAACTAAAGTAGGATTATATGATGTGGTCCTTATTTATCCTCACATTTAAGAATTTGAGTATTGCCTGGTTTTTGAACTCTCTTGTAAATACTTTAACACAAAGATTTTCTGAACTGCCACAAACGGGCCTTAACTTCAAAAATGTTCACGCTTAAACTGCTAGTTACTGCTAGAATTTTTACACTTACCATACTTAACCCAGTAACTATGAGTGGATAAAAAGTGTTTGTGCTATAATTCATATTCTCTGTAAAATAGCCAATAATTCATATTTTCTTTTGGGGTATGTTATAAGCAGAATTGTATGTTTGCGTTGAAAGTGGCAAACATACTTAGTGCTAAATTATTTCAAGCGAAAGGCCACTGAAAGTTTTTCTTCTTTTGTTGTTACTTGCTTATTTCCAAAACAATATTTTTCTTAATTTCTTTTATATTTTTTTTTAATGAACCACATCCTTCACACAAAAATAATACACAGATTTAAAACCCGCAGAATATTTTTTTAGAACATAAAACAGTCAAATGGAAAAGATATTGAAGCCTTTTTTTTTACATTATCCATTGAAAGTGCAGCTTAACGAGGCTGCTGAGAATGCTCAGGTTTCTGAGTTTTACAACTGCTTTTTCAAGAGCTAAACAAAAATAGCCTAAGAGCACTAGACAACTTAAACCAATTACTTAAGGCAAACATTAAGGTTTTTTATCAAAAAGATTTTATGCAGGAACATTCACTATGCCTAACCCAAACAACAATTGAGTATTTATTCCTAATTTTCTGCACATTTACCTTATGTGAAAAAGGGAGAGAGCAAGGATTGACATACCTGTTTTTGCTGTTGCAGAGAACAAATGAACAGATCTGGGCAGGTAAGAGCACACCCATTCCCTGAGGGAATGTTTTGAAAGAGAGGATGAGGAGAGGAAAAAAGACCAAGAGAAAAGGAGAGAGTCAGAACTTTTCTTCATTTAATAAACAATGGGAGGATCAGCCCTTTGGGATTGCACATTTTTTGAGGGGTCCTCCTGTTAGGCAACAGAAAAGATAACAGAGAACAGAAGTGTAGTTGACAAACAAAAATCTAGTTTAAGAAACAAATAAAAAGAGTCTAGAACCGATGCTTAAATACATCCACATTCACACATACACGTAGAAGCTCTCAGCTTTTTATCCCTCATCACAATGCATTTACAAAACAAATTCAGTTAAAGCACAGAACATGGTTAATTTTTACGTGAACTAAGATGGAGAAAATAAAAAAATTCACATTATAGAGCAAAACAAAACAAACAAATATAAAAAAATTAAAGGGCAAAAAAGTTATATGAATTAATTATGCGACGGAAGCAAATGCACATATCTTGTGAGTCGGTGTGTCCAAATGCGGGTGCTGCATCCTTCCATGGCCGCAGCCTTCATGGTGGGCTGGTCCTTTGTTAAGCTGGTAGACCTGATGTTAACTGTTGTGACTTTGGACAGTCTAGCCTTCAGATAATTCCAGTCGTTACATCAGAGAATTTCTTGCCATCTGGCACATGTGACGTCTGTTCCAAACAGAAGCGAAGCGCATCATGGAGCTCGAGATTCAGTGAGTATTTTGATTTTATTTTTGTTTTATTCTTGGAGGAGTTAGAACAGTTGTATTGCAGTCGCAGGCACATTCAGGCTGAGACGTAACGATATGCAGCTGTTTACAAGCTAAGAATTTCCCAGTCTAACTTACTTCCTAACACTAAAGCCAAACACATCTATAATTCCTTTGAAAACATCATATTGTCTATAAATCACTCAAACAGGAAAACTCTCAAATCGGTTTCATTCATAATTATTTATCGTCCTCCTGGCCCGTACTCTGAATTTTTAACTGAGTTTGCAGGATTTCTATCAACTATTGTTTTAGATTCTGATAAAATAATAATAGTAGGGGATTTTAATATTCATGTTGATGACTCTAGTGACTGTTTAGGAAATGCTTTCTCAGCTTTATTAGATAATGTTGGTTTCACACTAAATGTTAAGGAACCCACTCACTGTCACAAGCACACCCTGGACCTTGTTTTAACTCATGGTATAGAGATCAGCTGAGTGTGCTCCTTCATAACCCCATACTCTCAGATCACTTTCTAATCACCTTTCAGTTTGTTCTAGAGAATTCCACCGCTCCAATAAATAAAGAACAGCTCAGAAGAACATTGACTGACCGTTCTGTGTCTCTGTTTAAACTTACAGTCCAACCAATATTTAGTAACATGATGAGCAAACACTCTGAGAGCAGCTCCCATAGTTTCAGTCCCAGAAAAAATGATCAGTTTATTGATGACTCCATGGAGGCCCTCAGGAGAACACTTGATGTTGTTGCTCCTTTGAAATCTAAACTATTTAGACAAAACCGAGTATCACCGTGGTTTAACGCTGAAACACGTTCCCTTAAACAAGTAAACCATAAATTAGAAAGAGAATGGCGCCGATCCGGCTCAGAGCAATCCCTGAATAACTAGAAATATAGCCTTTTAAATTATAAAAAAATCTCTGTGTAAAGCCAGAACCCAATACTATTCAGCTTGAATAGCACAGAATGGAAATAATCAGAGATTTATTTTTAGCACTATAGCCAGACTGACCAGCAGTCACAGCTCAGTGGAACCACTACTCTCAGCTCTGAGGAATTTCTTTCATTCTTCAATAGTAAAATCCTAAATATTAGATATAAGCCGTTGTTAAGCCTCTTCTGAAAAAGTCCAGTTTAGATCCTGGCATTCTGGCCAACTATAGATCAATATCAAATCTCCCCTTTATCTCAAAGATATTAGAAAGAGTTGTAGTTAAACAGCTATACTGCCACCTACAGGACAATAGCCTCTTTGAAGATTTCCAGTCAGGGTTCAGACCTCACCATAGCACTGAAACTGCACTAGTTAGAGTCACTAATGACTTGTTACTGGCCACAGAAAAGGGACTAATCTCTATTCTGGTCCTGTTAGATCTTAGCGCAGCCTTTGACACTATAGACCACAGCATCTTACTCCAGAGACTAGAGCAGGGATGGGCAACTCCAGGCCTCGAGGGCCGCAGTGTGTGCAGGATTTCCAGATATCCAAGCCCTACTCATGACTGATTACCTGCTTCAGGTGTGCCCAGCCAATTAGAACATGCCAGAGCATGGTATGTTGGAAAACATGCAGGAATGCGGCCCTCGAGGCCTAGAGTTGCCCATCCCTGGACTAGAGCATGACATAGGGATCAGAGGATCTGCCCTTCAATGGTTTAAATCCTATTTATCTGATAGATACCAGTTTGTTCATGTAAATGGACATTCCTCCCATTATAGTCGCATTAGCATTAGCTACGGAGTCCCACAGGGCTCAGTTCTAGGACTCATCCTGTTTATGCTTTGCATGCTGCCTCTTGGGAATATAATCAGGAAACACGGGATTAATTTTCACTGTTATGCAGATGATACACAGTTGTATCTATCCATTAAACCCGACCAGAATGACCGCTTAGAGAAACTTAATGCCTGCATTAGTGACATCAAGATTTGGATGACAGTTAATGACCTCCTCCTAAACCCAGAAAAAACTGAGGTCATTATACTAGGTCCAAAATACCTCAAAGATACCCTACCTGTTCAGATGGTATCCCTGGATGGTGTCAATATAGCCTCCAATCCCACAGTTAGAAACCTGGGGGTTTTATTTGACCAGGATTTATCATTTAAGGCTCACATATCACAGACTTGTAAAACTGTATTTTTTCACCTACGCAATATTTCTAGGATCAGAAACATATTATCTAGAAGTGATGCTGAAAAACTCATCCATGCATTTGTTACGTCTAGGCTGGAAATATTGTAACTCTTTGCTAGCAGCATGTCCTAAAAGTTCTTTAAAACGTCTTCAGCTTGTTCAAAATGCAGCAGCTAGATTGTTAGCAGGAACCAGCAGAAGAGAACACATTACTCCTGTGTTAGCTTCACTTCACTGGCTCCCACTTCAATCTAGAATCAAGTTCAAAATCCTCCTGCTAACCTATAAGGCCTTGAATGGTATGGCCCCATCCTATATTAAAGCTCTCATAGAGCCTTACCAAGCAAACAGAACACTTCACTCACAAAATGCAGGACTGCTTGTGGTTCCTAGAATGTCTAAAAGCACAGTTGGAGGTAGAGCCTTTAGCCACCAAGCTCCTGGAAACTCTCTGCAGACCACCCGGCAAGATGTTCCAGTCACCAACCAGACAGTTCCAGCCATGGGTCTCAGTTAGAGCACCACATCCATGTCGACTAACTTTGTAAATTGTTGTGAATAAAAGTGTTACAGTAAATTCATGACAAAACTTATATATATATATATATCTCAGTTGAAAGTTACGGCCAGTAGGTGGTGCTTATAAACCATGATTTTGACTGAAGTCACACTTTTTGTCCTTTGAGAGATCCCCTGGTTCTGGGTAAAGTTCGTTCTGAACACCATTTTGATTTCAGAACGTCTGTTACTGCTTTGAAAGGGAGCTACACTGTGGCAGCTGAGCATTGCATAGAAGTGTGTGAACCTGAATACCTCTGAGAACAAAATAAAAGCCCACCTTGTTCTACCTGGTTGTCGTCTCGACTGCAATCTCTCAACCAACTTTGCTTTGGCTTTTTGTTCGACACTTCCTCCCATCATAACATTCATTCATTCATTCATTCATTTTCCAATCCGCTTTCTCCCTGTCGGGGTCACGGGGTTGCCGGAGCCTAACCCGGCTACTCATGGGCGAAGGCAGGACTGGGCCACAATCACACACCCATACACACTCACACCTAGGGACAATTTAGAGTAACCAATAAACCTATGAAGCGGTGGGAGGAAGCCGGAGTCCCCGGAGAAAACCCACACATGCACGGGGAGAACATGCACACTCCACACAGAAAGGTCCCCCAGCCAGGACTTGAACCGGGAACCTTCTTGCTGTGAGGCAGGAGCACAAACCACTGCGCCACCGTGCAGCCCCCCATCATAACATCAAAAACACAACGCAGAGCTTTGGAGGTCCACGGAGAGGTATCAGTAGAAGAGGGTTACATATACATATACATATACATATATATATATATATATATATATATATTATAATCCTGAACACATGATACAAACCTCTCTGTAAAATGTATAAAACAATTATTTTTCACCACACACGAACATACTTTGCATTTTTCTTAAGGTTGTCCCATTTTTTTTTTTTTTTTGCCTGATGGAAGTAAACGTTCTACTGCAGTCCCACGTTCCCCAGAATTATCCTGAAAACACACATAAAACAAAAAGGAATGGATAACGTTTAATCCCTCTCTAGAATATGTTTCACAGCAAAACACAAGACTTTTGAGATAAAGATAAGTGCATGTGATGGGATTTATCTCCTTGCCATAGTAGCCAAATAGTTGGCACCAAAATGTTTAAAAATGTGGTTGTTCTCCCCCTTAAGATCTATAAAAACCGTAGCCTGTTCTTTGATCCAAAAATGACATAAAATTACGTTTTTTTTTCAATTTTTTTAAAAATACATTTTCATTAGGAAAACAGTTGAACAACTACAGGATCTAGTATACAAACCATGACCGCTATATAAGCAGTTTTATTGTAAAATTTCAAATCAAAATAACATTAAAATGCTTCATATCATTTGCTCAAAACCACAAATTTATCTGTTTAGAGTGTTTACTTACATTTAAAAGTGAAATTATCTCACTTCTTGAAATAATCCCACTTCACGGTCCGCCATTGTTGTCAGAATATCTCAGAGTTTGGCGCATTCGTTGGCCGCATTTGAAGCATTTAAGCTCTCTTAGATAATGGTAAAGATGCATATGAACGTAATGAAGATGGAAGGTTATTCCATTTGCTTGGGAATCTAATGCAAAAGGGCATGTTTTCTGGTTTTCTATTAAATCTCAGGACAAGAAAATACATTTGATAAGTGTGACAGAGGTTGTGAGTTAAATGGGACTAGATACTGCTTTAAATTTGGAGGAATAGTAAGATGAATCAATTTCTAAAATTGATAGTAAATAATGATACTGTCTTCTGACTGATGGTGAAAATCAACCTAACTGTTGGTACATTGTTCAGTGGTGTGTCATGTATAGGCAGCGGAGAACAAAGCAACAAAGACTATTGTAGATGACATATAAAGACTTTAAGTTGGCTGAGGTAGTATTAAACTAAATAATGTCTAGGTAGTCAAGAAAAGAAAGCAACAGTTGAGAGATAATTTTTTTTCTGACAAGAAGTTTAAAGCAATTAATTAATTGATACAGTTTTTTAAGACTGTAGTTCATTTGTAAGAATTTGTCTATGAGTTTTAAAAGGTAAATCGATTTCTGGCCTAGCATAAAGTATGATTTTGCTTTATTCAAAATTAACTTGTTAAACAACATCCATTTGTGTATTGAATTGTAATCTTGCTGTAATATATTGCAGATATAGAAAATACTTGGTTTGGAACAGTGTATTATGGTGTCATCTGCATACATTTATTATATTTTGAGCAACAATTTGGCAGGTCGTTAAAAAACAATAGAAAGTAACAAAAGCCCAAAAGTGAGTTCCTTCATTTATTCCACTAAAATTTGACTTTTTAAAATCAAAGGCCTGGATACTTTTTATGCTACTTTGGCACAAGAATATATTCTACGAAATCTCTACATATTCCAGGGCCTCTCTCGGCTGGCCTGGGAACATCTCGGGGTCCCCCCAGAGGAGCTGGAGGAAGTGGCTGGGGAGAAGGAAGTCTGGGCATCTTTGCTTAGACTGCTGCCTCCGCGACTCGGTCTCGGCTGAGCGGGAGAAGATGAAAGGATGGATGGACAAACCTTCCTTTCCAGTTATGCTCATTAATAAACATGATAGATTGTTCACAACTTAACATTTTTTTAAAAACATTAAGCAATATTTCAAATTATGACTTTGTTTTAATACAATATCGGGAAAAGATTTAAAACAAGACAAATAATTACTTTTAATGTTTTATCAGAAAGTTTCTTCAAGGAAAAAATCTCACAAACACAACATCCATGTGGAAGGTCTTAAGTAACATTTCAGTTCAAGATTTGTTGTAGTTGTATTTCCTGGTTATTTCAAGAAGTAACAATGACAGAACAACAATAGGCGAGCTAATCTGCAAATTCCCAGCACACTTGAATGCAACAAAACTACTCCCAAGGTACACGAGTGCATGAATCCACTAGGGTGAAAGTAGATTTTTGTTTATGCTGGTACAATAACAAATTAGGTCACTGTAAATCTTATTTTATGGCAGTATATCGAGATTAAGGGTGTAATGACTCATCGATGAACTAATTTATTCAACCAGATCGATCTGTCTGTCTGCAAATTTTTAATCGAATCAAGTCTACCTATACCATTTTAAAATAGTTTCATAATTAAATAACTTAATGATATTCAATCTTGGAAAATACCATTTGGATTGAGTTACAGTAGGTTTTTGTTTTTTACTATAATTCAAAAACGACCAAGTGCATCACAGTGGACAACACGTGAAGCAGCAGAAACTGATCACAGTCCAATGTGTGGAAACACTTTGAATTTAGCAAAGACGTGACCATAGAATACTCTAATAATGTTCCATTCGGATCATTTTGATGTGGAAAAACAACAATTGGCTAAACTTTATGAAACTAAAATGTGAATGGATTTGACATTCATTCTTGTTTGTTTGTACGCACATTTAATTTAGACTCGATTCTTTTGCAAAAAATACTTTTGCAAAAAGTACAAACAGGTGTGCCAATTAAGGAGGGAGAGAACACACACTAGGAGGGAAGTGTCAAGAGACCTGAAAGAGCAGTGAAACACAGGAAGTACAAACCAACAACAAAATAAAACAGGAAGTGAATACCAACAAAAAAACAACCATTGTCCCGGGTCCAAAACCCCACATAAATGCAGTTGAATGTTAATCTTGACTTTAAATACATAGATGAGGCTTGGTGGAATAAATATTTCAATTGAATATTGTACTAAAGAACTGCAGAAAATGCACTCTCATTTTGAATGAACTGAATCATTAATTTGTAGTTTTTCTTGTCTCATTGCAAATTAATCAACCTCCAACTTGCACAGAAAGATGCCAGCTTGACTGCAAATGAATTGAGCGTCCCCAGAAAACAAATCAAACGCTCCCTATAAGACGCGCATGTTTAATGTTTGTTTTGGGAAGTGACAGAATTGGTGGATAACGTGAGGGAAGGAGGACGTAAATCTATGGACATATGCGTAAATCACAATGTGTAGCCATGATAAGACACTAGACACTCTGAACTTCCATGGAGATTTTATCACCCTGGGGGGTCATCTTCTGACTTTTTAAATTTTTTTTCACTGTTGTAAAAACGCTCTTTGTCCGCACGGCTCTCTGTAACTCTCCACCGCTCTATCTGTCTTTCCTGTTAACCAAAGAGCTGCTCTTTGGCTTCCAGGTGAGATTACTGTAGTAACATGATATTGAAAATGAAGTGCCATGTCTCATCTTTCAGAAACTGTTGAAATGTTTCAAATACAACAAACTGTTAAGAAAAAAACGGTAATTCAAAGACCACTTGCCCAATTTTGTCTGGTGTTAAAGGGTTAATGTAGAAAAAGCCAACTTGGCTTTGTCTGACTAATGGAAAAGCTTCTTTGAAAAAGTGAGCGGATGTTTGACTGTCACCTTTGATTAACCTGCAGTAAAAGTTAGCAAATCTGAGAAACTGTTGTTATTGTTTGCAGGTTTGAGAAATAGACCGTTTTGACACGGCCTCCACTTTGACAGGATCCACACAGATTAGATCTTGGAGACAACAAGACCCGAAAATGACTTGTACGTTGTGTGGAATTTACACTTCTCAGCTTTCACAAACTACTGGTTCTGTATCAACTGTTGCAAAACTTGCTGAACATGGTGAATGGGTTCTCATTCTGACCGCAAAAAATAAGAATGTTGTCTAAGTTGACAAAGACACATTTTTTAACCATGTCTACCAAAACTTCATAAATAATGTTATGAAATACTGCAGGTGAATTGTTTCGTCCGAAAGTCATGACGAGATACCCATAATGTCCTGCAGGGGTGTTGAATGCTTTCTTCCATTCATCTCCCTCCTTGATTCTTGCAAGGTGGTAAGCATTATGAAGATCCAGTTTTGCGAAGATTGAAGCAACTCATAACAATTCAAAAGCAGAGGAGATTAGTGCCACTGGGTATCTATATCTGATGGGAATCTGATTAAGACCTCTGTAATTGATGCAGAGTCGTAGCCTCCTTCTTCACGAAGAAGAAGCCAGCTCCAGCAGGAGGTGAGGACAGGCAGATTAGCCCTGCAGCCAGGGAGTCGCTGATGTATTTCTGCATGGCCTCTCTTTCAAGAGCTGAAAGAGAATATATACTGTACGTCCCACGCATGGAACCAGGGAGTAACTCGATAGAACAGTCATAAGGTCGGAGTGGAGGTAAAGCCTTGGCTTTATTGAACACTTGCTTGAGGTAGTGCTTTTGGTATGTCAAATTATAGCGTTATTCATGATTAATCAATTAGGGACATTTTAACGCGTTATTTTTTCAAAATCTTGTTAATCTCTTCCTTCTGTGATGTTTGTTTCTGTCTGACTGCACACCTGAAAGAACATTACCCCCGCTGGCGCAAAGTCTTTATCAATACATGTTTTTATTCAGACTTGTCATATTTCAGTTTGCGGTTTCAAAAAACCTTTTCCTCCTTCCAGTCACTGTCTCGAAACATTTCCTAGGAGCCCCATCTGAGGCTATAGTTTGCAAGGGAGGAGTCTGGCTCCAACAGGTAGGGTCAGCACACATCTTTTGAGATCCCAGCTAGATATACAGAAAGGTGTTCAGACCTAGCCTGCTTTGTTTGTTGATGCTGATGGGGATGATGGAATTGAAATACTGAGCTGAGGTTGATAAGCATTTTGACATGTTGGGGTGGGGTGGGATTATATAAATTCACTTCCTCCCACTCCCTTTCAAGCAGTCAATCTTCTGATGTCTAGTTATCTTATGTTTGACATGACTAGTGATGCAAATCTTTGTTGTTGTTGATTGTATTACACATGTCTTATATATCTTGTCTGCTTGAAATAAAACATTTAATTCATTCATTCATTCATTCACTCATTCACATGTGAATCTTTGGCACACTGGTGAGTAAGGGCTGACTGGAGTGCAGTAGAAATAGCATTATCAATGCTATGCATTATAATGGATTGACCAAAAAGCAAATTTGAAAGGATACAAGGCATACCTGATGTACTTGCAGGACTCGCCATTCGAGTCTAGGCACTTCATGATGATGGTGAGTGAAACCGGGCGGTTGGTGTTGCCTGATAGAGTCATGGCTTTCCAGCGCAAAAGTAATCTAAAAATCACTAGACCCCCCTAAAAACCTCCCAAAAAGTTGATCATTGAATAACTAGCAGTAAATAATCATCCATTACTTATTGCTTTCCACTTTGCAATTTTAGACATTTTTTTAACTAAAACTTTATTATCAGTCACCAAAGAAAAGATGTGACCTCACATTTCTCTTTTTTCTCAAATATGCAGAAAAACAATGAAAAAAGAAAGAATATGAAAGGGGGAAAAAAAACACAAATTATCATAATAGCAGTTAATTGTAGCACCTAATAGAGAACAGAAGTGAAAATATTCTTGCATGTTTATTTTTCATTAATTTAATTTTGGTGAAATTTAAGTATATCGTCTTGTAAAATAAATTAAAAGTAGCTGGATTTTTAAAAAGTTGCTATTTGGTTTCCTGCCTGTCTAATCTTCTGTATTTTCAGTGCATCTTTATATCAGATCTGAACACTAAATAAATGAAAGAAAAACGTACAATATTTTACATATTAGTTAGCAAGTTAGGTTATGTAAATAGCTGGCAGCCTGTTCGAATATGCTCCAGTAAGTGGTGACGAAGCAGTCCCAAAGTGCCTTAGCCCACAAAAAATACCTGCTTTTTAGCTGGTCTAGATCAGGGATAGGCAACTCCAGGCCTCGAGGGCCGCATTCCTGCATGTTTTCCAACATACCATGATCTGGCATGTTCTAATTGGCTGGACACACCTGAAGCAGGTAATCAGTTATGAGTAGGGCTTGGATATCTGGAAATCCTGCACACACTGCGGCCCTCGAGGCCTGGAGTTGCCCATCCCTGGTCTAGTGGCTTAAAGTAGAGGTTTCTATACTGGCATTGCTACAACAGGAGTGTGGTTTAAGGCGCCAGGATGGCAGAGGAAGATGGCCTAAAAGGTACCTCTATGTGAGGTGAAACATCGTCCTGTATGTTGACATGTTGTGTGGGAGAAGTTAATGTGTCTATGCAGTCATAGTTGAAATCCACAGCCAGGACACGGCATCAGATTAGGCTTTTTGGTAAATACTGGTTATTTTATTCAAGTTGGTTTTTGCCAGATTTTATTTTATTTTTTTGTATTTTCTTCAGTTCAATGTCTTTTGCTTATCCGGGGTGGTCTCAACATAAGCCTTTATGTTTGCTTACATCCTGCATGCTTTATTGTTCTATGTAAATGTTCTAGTTTATCTTCTGTTTTATTATCTTGTCTTATGTCATGATGCTATTCAGATAATAAATAATTGAAAACAAGAACACAGCAGTCACTCACAAACATGAAAGATGATTTAGGAAGGCATATAAACAGTGCCTTGAGAAACCTTTAGCCTCACTCAGGCTTCAAACATAAAGATATAAAACTGTAATTTTTTGTGAAGAATCAAGAACAAGTGGGACACAATCATAAAGTAGAAGAATATTTATTGGATATTTCAAACTTTTTTCACAAATAAAAAACAGAAAAATTGGGTATTCAAAATGATTCAGCCCCTTTCCTTTCAGTGCAGCAAACTCTCTCCAGACGTTCAGTCAGGATCTCTGAATGATCCAATGTTGATCCAATGTCCAATCAGGTTTTCTTCCAGAATGTTCCTGGATTTGGCTCCATCCATCTTCTCATCAATTTTAACCATCTTCCCTGTCCCCGCTGAAGAAAAGCAGGCCCATTTGCAGTGTTCTGATACTTCTTCCATTTCAATACTATCACTTGCTCAGTGCTCCTTGGGATGTTTAAAGTTTGGGAAATCTTTTCGTATCCAATTCCAGCTTTAAACTTCTCCACAACAGTATTTGGGACCTTCCTGGTGTGTTCCTTGTTCTTCATGATGCTCTCTGCACTTTAAACCGACCTCTGAAACTATCACAGAGCAGGAGCATTCATATGGAGACATGATTACACACAGGTGGATTGGATTATTATTTATCATCATTAATCATTTAGGTGCCCCTGCGACAGACTGGCGACCAGTCCAGGGGCGTCCCCTGCCTTCGCCCATGAGTAGCCGGGTTAGGCTCCGGCAACCCCGTGACCCCGAAAGGGATAAAGCGGATTGGAAAATGAATGAATGAATGAATGAATCATTTAGGTCAACATTGGATCATTCAGAGATCCTGACTGAACGTCTGGAGAGAGTTTGCTGCACTGAAAGGAAAGGGGCTGAATCATTTTGAATACCCAATTTTTCTGTTTTATATTTGTGAAAAAAGTTTAAATTATCCAATAAATTTGGCTCCACTTCATGATTGTGTCCAACTTGTTGTTGATTCTTCACAAAAAATACAGTTTTATATCTTTATGTTTGAAGCCTGAAATGTGGCAAAAGGTTGAAAAGTTCAAGGAGGCCCAATACTTTTGCAAGGCACTGTATGTAAGCCCGGTTTATTTCTGAATGAGGATACAATGACAAGTGTGATGGTTAGGATGGTAGGCCAGTGAGGGCCTGACCTCTTTTGCTTCTTCACATTTTGCCAGCGATGCCTCAACTACTGGCTGGATTCAGAGAATGGAGTTGGGCCGAGAAAGCTTTTGGAGCAGACCATAGTTGCATAGTTGATACGCTAATTCCTCCACCACTCCTATCTTTTTTTTACTGGGTTAATCTTCAAAAACATGGTTTTATGGATACCAAGAAGAAACTCACTGGAATAAATGCACCTTGAAGAAGACAAACACAAGACGCAATGAGGTCATGGATGGATAGATAAACACTGTTTCTTAAAACAAAAACACACAATAGAAAAAAGACACTACTTTTGGGATTAAGAAGAGCAGCTTCATGTAAACTTAGTCTTTAACATCACAGCTTTGCTACGCAATTTTAAAAAATCTTTATCAGATTCTCATGTATGGCAATGGGGCCTCATTCAGATTCAGTCTAGCCTAACAATAAAAAGTATCAAGAAACCACAGAGGAAACCAGAGTTTAATAACTTTGATTTTATTGAAGCTCAAAAGATAAGGACATTGACAGAAGGGGATGAAACTGTAGCTAACTGAATCACGATCAATAAATGCCACATCAAAATCCAAAAATAAAATGGTCGGTGAAGTTTATAGAGAATGATATGAAACAATTGCAAAGCAGGGCTTTAGCTAAATAGAGCTGCCTTACAATGGAGCCTTGAAGCCCTTAGCCTCACAAGGTGAGCCTGGGTCATGATTGGGACTTAAGTTACTGTTAAAAAAAACCCCACAAATAATCAGGTGTCTATTTAAATATGTGTTAAGAAAACATCAGAAGGCTCACCTAAAATCACAAGTTATCGGTTGTTACTGAAGCCTCTGTGTAATGTCACACTTGCATGTCTCCTTTCTGTCTTCCTCTATATCATCTAATTCTCTCCGGTATATCTGTATCCTCCCTTTATGTTTCTCACCTGCTTTGGTTTGTGCCTCTCATGCCTTCTCTTACCTGTCGGTATCTACTTTCTTTATCATACCAGTCTAATAGTTTCTTGTTTGTCCTGTAAGTCTGTTCTGTGTACCTCTCTGTCTCTTTTATTAGTTTCTCACCTGTTTGTCTCTTATCTGACAGTCTATGTTTTTCAGCTTTTCTGAATCTCTTCTGTTTCGTCTGCCTCTGCCCATCTCTTTTCTGTCTGTCTTTAATCTTTGAGTTGTGTGTGTTTGCTTGTGCATTTCCCTGTGCTTGAACTAGAATACTACACGCACACATTAGTCCTTAGTTCCTATGGTGTAGATAAGGAGGTTTTGGAAGAAGCCTTTTTGGTGGTTTGGATTACAGCCATGATGCAGCAGAGAGATTCACTCCTGAAAGAAAGACACAGACACCACGTGAATATTGAGGGTGGTCTGCTGCTTTCAAACATTGTCACATACATAGTAAAAATATCTGGATTTTTGCTTTGTTGTATTAAACTACAATAAAATAAAGTGTATTTGACATTGTTTACTTTTAGATATCACATTCAGGTGATATGTATTTTAGTCAATCAAATCAAACAATTTTTGATTGTTTTTTGGTAATTAATTACAATTACTGAAATATAGAAACCCTCGTTACTTTGTTACTTCGGTTTTGTAGCCTCTGACAATTTCTCTTGGAGACATTTAATAGTTTTTTGTATTATCAAAAGACTGGCTTAGTTACACATTTGAAAGAGATGAATATAGATGTAACAGTATTTTCCACATTTTTCACACTAATGTCTGAATTCAAATGAAGTCAGGTTATGTCTTGAACCATGTTCATACCTTGCACAAGGTTATTGCTTTAAAAATATAGTTTTTAAAATGTATTTACCTTTATCTAACCAGAAGTTCTTTTGAGATTAAAAATCTATTTTTCAAATGAGCTCTGTTAAATGAAAGACAAGAGGATCTTGTTTGTGTGAAGCTTTTCTACCCTTGAGAATTTATGAGTGAACAAAGTAAAGTAATGAGTAGTGAATTACTTTTTCAAATAGGTAATGAGTAAAGCAATTTGATCCAGTAACTAAGTGAAGTAATCAATTACTTTTTAGAAGTAACTTACCCAACACTGGCAATATGCATCTTATAATCTAAAAATTTCTTGTGGTTTCCCTCAGGGCTCTACATCAGGACCAAAATTGTTTAACATGTACATTAATTATATGTTTAGCATATCTATTTTGTTCAAATTTCTACTTTTTACAGATGACACATATATTTTACAGTGACGATAACTATAATAATCTTATTAGCACTGTAACGAACAATATATTATTTAAAAAAGGGCTGGATAGAAAAAAATTATCAATAAATGTAAATACAACAAAATCCATAATTTTTGGTAATTATAAAGAAAATTTGAAGTAACCAATTGAAAAAAGTACAAAAGACTAATATCTGTTTGTAAACTATCTTGGAAAACACACATCAGATATATAGGAATAAAAATCTTTAAAAAATCTTTCAAGAATTATTCATTCATTCATTTTCTAAACTTTTTTTATCCATTTCGGGGTCAAGGGGCTGCCGGAGGGTGAAGACAGAGGACACCCCTTGACAGGTCGCCAGTCTGTCACAGGGGTCACAATCACACACACTCACATCCACACCTAGGGACAATTTAGAGTGACCATTGAACCTGTGAAGCAACTCACAAATGCACAGAGAGAACATGCAAACTCCACACAGAAAAAGGTGACACTGTTTCAAGTCCCCAGGCCGGGACTTGAACCGGGAACGTTCTTACTGTGAGGCAAGAGCGCGAACCACTGCTCCACCATGCCCAAATATCAGCAATAGGTCATCATTTCTCCCATTGACCGTGATACATTTTTGTTGGAGGACTTTTTTGTCTACCTCTTGGTTTTGACTTGAAATTACTACTGCATGCCTGGTCCTAAAAACATGGAAATCACACTAGTTCTTGTCCACCATCTCTGGATTCTTAAAGCTTTTTACTTTTACTCTCAGGAAAACGGTTTAAAAGATACAAGCTTTTGTTTGAGCCAAGTGCACAGCCTATATTTTTCAAGGGGAAAGAAGGATGCAGTTGCGAGACTTCTTCTGCCTGCTCGTTGCTATGACAACCTTGGAACACTCCATCGCACAGACACGCACACATAAACATCTTCAATCTTCCAAAGGCAGTTCACATGTCCTTTAAAACTGTGGATGATTTTTTTCCACTGTGTGCTGTAAATTCATTACAAATCCACTTAATTCTATGGTCTGACCTGAATTCAGTTTGTATGAGTTGATTTAAGTAAATTAGAAATAAACCTTTGTATTATTATCATTCTAGCTTTCTGGACTTAACTAACATCTTTTACACTTTATTTTAGCTAATTTGACATTTAGCCTTTATATTAACATTATACTAGCTCATTTGAGGGGGACCTGGTGGCAGACAAGATGGTGAGTGAAAGTCATTAGCCGAAAGGAAGTCAAGAACCGGAACACGCCCCGCCCCTTGCGAATGCCACACATTTTGGTCTAAAGATACGCTTGTTTTTGATCAAAAAGGGCTAATTTAACCGGGGACCCTAACAGTTAGGCTTTTTAAAATTTATTTTGCATTTTAAGCTTTGAACTTTTAACACCTGAGGCGTCTCTTTCAAAACCTACAAAGCACATGACATACTGTAACTCCTTAAAGCGATCAGCGTGAAATAAGCTGATTTGCAGAGAAATGTGGCTTTGTATTGGTAAAGCAAGACTTTAAAGTGGCTTTTAACCGAAATGCAACATATTAGGCCATTAATATGAACTGTTATAAACCGATGCAACGACACTTTTCTCCATAACAGAATGTGTTGATTCACGCTGATCACGTAGTAGAGAGTAGAAGTTAACTGCGATTAAACATTAACACTGGTCTGAAAATTGGCAATTTTCGTTCCGACTACTGATTTTCAGCTGCCATTGTGTTTTGACTGTGGATTTTAATGCTAATTTGGCATTTAGCTAATATTTTAGCATAATGGTAGCTCATTTGACTTATTTGGCACTTACTGACATTTTTTAGTGCTGATTTGGAGTTTTGCTAATATTTTAGTTAAACTCCGAAAATATTTTTGACTATTTTTGGAGTTTAGCTAATATTTTGGGCAGATAATCGCTTTTTTGGCCAGTTTGGTATTAACTCTGGTTAATACTGTGGCGGCCGTCGTATCACGTAGGCCTAGATGGAGCAAAACTCAGCTATGCTAACTAGCGAGGTGCTAGCGTTCACCGCCTAAACTTCTCTGGCAAAAGAATGAGCTGACCCATGTCTCATACACCGCAGGACCCCGTGTAGCTGGAAGTTTCAGGAGGCATAATAAAATGGCAGAGTCCGATGCTCTTAGCAGAACCTTTTAATATGCCAGCTTAATATTGAACACACACAACAGATTTAACATTGCGAAGGTCTTGCATAGCAATGACCAAGTCACTCATGGTTCAACAGAACCAAACCTAACTCCCACAATGCACTGGTGCTGTGTGCAGGATCACTAAAATACCAAACATAATTGGTCTTTGGCCATTTTGGCACCTGCTTTAAACTCATTAGGAGTTTTAGCATTTAGCTGTTATTTTAGTATTCTGTTAGGCCTTTTGGCTATTTTGGCATTTATTGAGGTTTTTTTAGGCTATTTTGGAATTTAGCTAATATTTTTAGCTACATACTAGGCTAATTTGGATTTAACAAAATGCTGTCAGTTTTGGCTAAATTAAACATTCATAGTTTTTTTAGGCTAATTTGAAGTTTAGTTATTATTTAAGCAACATGCTAGCTGTTCATGATTTTAATCATGCCTGAGATGAAGATGACAGGCATGATTTTAATCATGCCTGTTTGTCCTCCACTCTCCCTGCATTCCATCAGTAGTCCAGTGTACAACAAGAGACAATAAAACTTTGGATTTACTGTATGCTAATGTCACCAATGCAAAAACTACCAATGCACTTCCTCCACTGGGCAAGTCTGACCACAACGTCCTTTCACTTTTCATACCAGGTGAGGAGTGAGCTGGAGAGGCTCAATGAGGGAAAGGCAGCAACAGGATGCTCCACATGTTTGACCTGTCCGTCATGGCAAGCACAATCTTCTTTGCTGTGGTATGCTGAGATGCTGTAATCAAAGCTAAAGACGCCAAAAGACCGGACAAACTTATTAAAAAGGCTGGGCCTGTCGTTGGTTCCAAGCTAGACAGCTTGGAAGACGTGGCGAGTGACAGAATGCTGGCTAAACTGCTGACCATCATGGACAATCCTTCGGACTCTCTCTATAAAACTGTGGATAAATTGAGAAGCAGCCTCAGCAGCAGACTCCTCCAACTCAAAGAAGCGGTACAGGAAGTCATTCCTGGCATTCACCATCAGACTCTTTAACTCTGCAGTAACTGCCAGATAAAAAAAAAAAATCACATTGGTGATTCACCGCTCGCAGATCTTCGAACTCCAGTTACATAAAGAGTTGCACAAACATTTAAGGACAATGTTGTTGCATGGAAAATCTACCAGGGAACTAGCAAACAGGGTCAAGTTGCACAGTTGATAGCAACTGCGCTACATTTGTTTATATCGTGTGCATCTCTAGGGGGCTACGTCTCCCCCCCTTCTGAAAACCTAATAACGCCCCCTGGGTTGGAGGTTGATTAAGGAAATACATGAATGGGGCCAGTATTTCAACAAAAAGAGGCAACAAGTTGCTTGAGGTTAATCAATATATCTTTTACAGGGCTGTGCCTGTCCACAGAAACCCTCATCCACAAACTCTCAAGTAGTAGAAACATACCTACTGACTGTAAAAACCTTCATGCACAAGCATATTAACACATACACAAAACAAAAACAAATCAACTCATTCACCTATACATGTACTTTATGCAAAGATTTTTCATTACTGGTCTACTTAAGCTTTAAGGGACAATTTGTTAACTGAATCGTCATTAATCAAACATACAATCAGAAGTGTTTCTGTTGCTTTTTAAAAAAACAAAAAACCTCAGTGTATTAGGATGATGCTTTCAAGTCTCTGTGATTACTAATGCCAGAACTTTCAACAGATACATGATGGTTTGAGCCTGGTCCTGGCCTGGGGAAACTACTCCGATAAGGTGCAGCTGGTTTAAAGTTAGCCCTGTTTAATCATGTTTCTTTTTTTCTACTACTGTGACTGAATTAAAACTGATGGTTTTACCTCGTCACGGTCCATTTCTGTATCTCCAGAGATTACAATTCTCTTCTCGATCCTCGTTTCCGAAACCCCTCCTTTCAACGTCTGAGAAGGGAAAAAATTAACAGACTGAAAATAGGTCACGTAAGCAGTGTTGGGAGTAATGCTTTCTAAGTATAACGCCAGTATTTTTATCCCAGCTACAACACTGTTAAGTATAAGTCGGTACTTCAGTATTTATTGATCACCCTCGTGCGCTTCTTGTTTGTCTTTTGCTAGAGTGTCTTGTGTGTGACGCAGTAAGCTTTTCTCTGCGGAAAGTTGATACTATTTATTATCATATTTTTCTTGTTGCAGTTTTGTAGTGTGATAAATCTGAATTAAAATGTTAAAGTTCAGGTTAAGAGTGAATTATTTAAGTGCAGCAGAACGATTTTATTACTTTACTGTGGGTAATTATTCTTGTTTTGATGGTTTTCCCTACTGCAACAGTCATTACATTTTTTTTATTTGAACTAAAATTAGGATTCCTGAAATATGTTGATACTTGAAACCTTTATTACCTTTAATTTTTATTTATAGTTTGTTTTTGTCATTGTATGAAGTGAATATTATGATTATTTATTTATTTATATATTTCTGTGTGATAATTCTGCTAAAATTTTAAATTTCTAGTTGGTCTAAACCCCGGTCATGGAACTTGGCTTTTGGGACATGGAATGTCACCTCTCTGGGAGAGAAGAAGCCTGAGCTTGTGCGAGAGGTTGAGAGGTACCGGCTAGATATAGTTGGGCTCACCTCTACGCACAGTCTGGGCTCTGAAACTCAGTCTCTCGAAAGGGGTTGGACTCTCTACCATTCTGGATTTGCACATGTGAGAGACGGCGGGCTGGGGTGGGATTACTTGTGAGCCCCCAGCTTAGCCGCCAAGTGTTGGAGTTCGGTGGATGGAGAGTCGTGTCCCTTCGGGTGGTGGACAGGTCTCTGACTGTGGTATCAGCTTACGGGGCCGAACAGCAGTTTGGAGAACCCGGCTTTCTTTGTGTCACTCGAATGGGTACTGGAAAGCGCCCCAACGGGGGACTCCAACATCCTCTTAGGGGACTTGCCCACGTGTGCAACGACAGTAGCACCTGGAGGGGAATGATTGGTAGAAATGTTTTCCTGATCTGAAACTGATGTTTTGTTGTTGGATTTCTGTGATCGCCATAGTTTGTCCATAACAAACACCATGTTTGAGCACAAGGGTGTC
>BSAI01000068.1:431631-443642 GCA_036245035.1 Adrianichthys oophorus | reverse complement strand
ACTAGTTAACTAGTGCACTGCAGAAAGCCCACTACTTAACTAGTTGGGAAAATTTCTTCTCAATGGTTAACTAGTGCATCCTTGTAAGAGTCACTAGCTAACTAGTGATAAACTACATGTTAGCTAGTTAACTAGTGTTTCAGTATGCTGATGTGGAGGAGTGCTGGAATTCAGAGAAAGTCCTCCCATTGGCTCTGCAGCAAAGCTCCAACCCTCCCAACCCAGGAATAACCCTTTCAGTCCCAGTGCACTTTTACTGTTGATAACTGAAGACGTGGATTTTATTATTCTTTCAGAATAAAGAGAAATATGTGAACATTGCATTGTCAATGTTAAAAAAACATTAAACATAAATGTCAAAAAGATTTTACTTTTTCCATTTTTAAGTTATTTTGGGGACCATTGTGGGGTTTTATGTCATAAATAGAAAGGTACTAACAATATTCTTCACATCCCTTAATAGAGGATTTATCGAGTCAATATTGTGATGCATTCTGTTGGTAATTCTTGAAAATCATGATACCCTGACCTCGCCAGTCTGTCCTAGGAGACAATCCCTCCTTCATGTGGACATCACTGAGGTATTTTTTTTTTCTTTTCAAAAATATATATATATTTTTGGCTTTTCCTTACCAAGAAGGAGGGTCTAATGGCAGGTATGCCCAGCTTAATTTAGTCTGTTTACTTTGGTTTAACAAACAGCTACTGTTCAAATTTTATAACTGTCTTGACGTTTTTCTGTATATTTATCGAGCTCACTTAAAAAATTATGCTGTAAGATTGGTCAATATAAATGAAATTGAACTTAAATGAATTAATTTAAATTGCATTTAAGTGTCTGTTTTTGTTGTCGTATGCAATAGCAGTCAGATGATGTAATAAAAAAAATAAAATCACGTAAAAATAGCAATTATCTACCTCACACAGTGTCCATTAGGCTACTACAGTGAATGGACAAACAGTGACACATTTTTGACTGTTATCCAATTAGGATGGTTGTCTTGCCCCCTTAATGAAAATGTTCTCTTTGCAGTATCAATGACAAAATATAAGGAATTTTCCATTTTTAAAAAATGTGTCCTGTCGCTGGAGAGGTAAAGATGAGGAATTCTTTACAGAAATTCCAGGATCTGCAAAAGGATGTTGGATCACTTGGATTATTTGCTTGGATGTTGGATTATTCCTTTACCCATTTGGTGAAAAATTTTCCATAACTTCCGGTGACAAGTTGCCAACAAACCAACAGACCCTGTTGAAAACAAAATCTTCTTGACATACGTAATGAAAAAAAGGGGTTTTCTGAAAAACCTGTGCTCATTTTGCTCTGGTCCATCTAGTGACCATTTTAGGTACTACAACGTTGCATACCTCAATAAAGTTAAGGAAATATTAGTCTATCATCACTAAAAGATGCTATGTAAAAAGAGAAGCATTCTTTTTTTTTTATATTTTGAAAACTAACCATATCTGCATTTTTTATTGTGAATCCTGGTTCACATCTCATGAATATTTGTAAGTGACAGACTTTATCATACGCCTTGTTCCTTTCTGTCATTTCTCTTTTGTCCTTCATCTCGCCTGCATTACTATCTCAAACTAAATTCATATTATAATAAATCACTTCTTTGTCTCAATTTCTGTTAATTCCCTGAGCAAAATCAGCAAAATTCCTGGTGAAGTGATGAAAACAGACTGCTCCTCTGTGGAAACAAAAACAAAAAGATCACTGTCCCTTTCCATAGGCATGTGTAACTGAGACAGGTATGACTGCAGCTGGTATAAATTTAAAGACGTTTGACTAGAGCAGGCTTATCTTTGGAAATTACATTGGCTGGGATGACTGAAGCTATAGTAACTTGAATAAGAGTAAATGCATTTTAACTGGTAATGGTTTTAATTCAGTAGGTATAACTAAGAAGTTATGACTAGAGCAAGTTTAACAAGATAATGAAGACAGAACAACTGGGCTACATCTTCGAGAAGGGGCAAGTCAAAGCGGACCCAGGGAAGGTCAGGGCAGTGGTTGAGTGGCCTGTACCCACCACCCTGAAACAGCTGCAACGCTTCCTTGGGTTCGCGAATTTCTACCGATGTTTCATTCGTGGTTTTAGTCGTGTGGCTGTGCCTCTAACCCAACTGACCTCCCCTTCTATGCCCTTTCGCTGGACCCTGGAGGCAGACCACGCATTCCTCACTCTCAAGGACCTGTTCACTACCGCCCCTGTCCTTCAACACCCTGACTCCGACTGGCAGTTTGTGGTTGAGGTGGATGCCTCGGATGCTGGTGTAGGGGCCGTGCTCTCCCAACGTTCTGCTACAACCAACAAGCTGCATCCCTGTGCATACTTTTCACGCCGCCTCACTCCCGCAGAACGCAACTACCACGTGGGTGATCGGGAGCTTCTGGCAGTCAAGTTGGACCTTGAGCACTGGCGCCATTGGCTGGAGGGCACTCGCACCCCTTTCCTCATCTGGACGGATCACAAAAATGTATCCTATCTACAAGCTGCCAAACAACTCAACCCACGCCAAGCCCGGTGGGCCCTCTTTTTCACTAGATTCAACTTCTCCCTATCTTACCGACCCGGCAGCAAGAATCAGAAACCAGACTCCCTGTCCCGGCAGTATGCACCCGACTCTTTTGCCCCTCCGGAACCTATCATACCCCCCTCCTGCATCTGGGAGGTGGAGGCTGCAGTGCGGGAGGCCCAGCAGCAGGACCCTGACCCAGGTACCAGTCCCCCAGATCGCCTCTTTGTCCCTAACTCTGTTCGTTCCCAGGTCATACAGTGGGGCCATGCTTCCCGTCATGCTTGTCACCCGGGCAGTTCTCGAACACTATCACTGCTGCAGCGCCGGTTCTGGTGGCCGACCATGATAAAAGACATTCAAGAATACATTGCAGCATGCTCTACCTGCGCTCGGAACAAGCCAATGCACCAGGCTCCTGCTGGTCTTCTTCGCCCCTTGCCGGTTCCGACTCGCCCATGGTCACACATTGCCCTGGACTTCATCACTGGCCTGCCCATCTCCCGAGGTAACTCCATCATCCTCACCATTGTAGACCGCTTCTCAAAATCTGTGCATTACGTTGCCCTTCCCATGCTGCCCTCTGCCCGGGAGGCAGCCGACCTTCTTTTCCATCATGTCTTTCGTCTCCGTGGTCTGCCAGCAGACATCGTGTCGGACAGAGGGCCCCAGTTCATCTCCCAGGTCTGGCGATCCTTCTGCCGGTCTATTGGGGCCTCTGTCAGTCTCTCCTCAGGATTCCACCCCCAGACTAATGGTCAAGCGGAGCGGGCAAATCAAGTTCTGGAGGCGGCCCTGCGTTGTGTGACGGAGGCCAACCCCTCCTCCCGGAGTGACCACCTAGACTGGGTTGAGTAAGCCCACAATTCCCTCACTACCTCTTCCACGGGTTTGTCCCCCTTTGAATGTGCCCTAGGGTACCAGCCTCCACTGTTCCCAGCCCAGGAGGAGGAGGTGGCCGTTCCCTCTGTCCAACACCACATTCGCCGGTGCCGCAGGATCTGGCGCTCAGCCTGTGCCGCACTACTCAGGGCCCAGGACCGCAGCTGGCGGGTCGCTGATGCCGATCGCCGTGACGCCCCGTCCTACGTTGTGGGCCAGCGGGTCTGGCTCTCCTCCCACAACATCCCCCTTCGCACCGAGTCCGGAAGCTGTCCCCCAAGTACCTGGGTCCCTTCGAGGTGGTGGAGGTCATCAACCCGACGGTGATGCGACTTCGTCTCCCTCGCTCCATGCGCATTCATCCTACCTTTCATGTGTCCCTCCTGAAGTCTGTTGCTTCCAATGACTTGGTCCCTCCAGCCGTGCCCCCTCCTCCCACCCGGTTGGTGGCTGGCCGGCCTGCCTATACCGTCCGCCGCCCGTTGGACGTGCGCCGCCTGGGGCGGGGCCTTCAGTTCCTGGTCGACTGGGAGGGTTGTGGGCCTGAGGAGCGGGCATGGGTTCCTCGGTCCTCCATCCTGGATGCCGGTCTGGTTGCGGATCTGCGCGTTTTTTGTCGCCCGGCGGCTCCCGTTGAGGGGGGGTACTGTTGTGCCCTGGAGGCGTTCCTTCCCCCTCGTCAAGCAACGGCACCAAGGATTTTTAAAGCAGCGTCAAACCTCCAGCCACTGTCAGATCGTTATGCTGCTTGTGTGTCAGTCTGCCTGCCAGCCCGCTCTGTCAGCTTAGCTTGCCTGCCTGCCTGCCTGCTCTGTCATCCTGCTCCAGTATTCGCCAAATCAATAAACGTAACCTTCTCATTTTTAAAACGTGTCTGCTCTTGGGTTCCACCCACCTCCTTGTTCACAACATAAAGATTCAAAACTGCAACTGCAAGGTCGCACCACTTATTGTTTATATACAATATGAGGCCCCCTCCTTTACTTTGCCACACGCCGTGGTGTCTCTGTTAGCACGGACCAAAGAGTAGCGGGGTAGCTCCACATTGTTGTTGGATATGTTAGCTTTTAGCCAAGTCTTTGTAAACATGAATAGACAGCACTCAATAGATTCTTTGACTACTGGCCAGCCCGAAGAGTTCATCTGCCTTATTAGCCAAGGCATTTCCCCATAATCACTGACGGGACTGGTGGTTAATATCTACGGCCACGTTCTTTCTTAGCGATGGCATTTGTTTTCCTCTTCACCCCAGCACGGAATGCTATGCCTTAACCCAGCCTTGCTTTTCATCAGACTCAAGAGTTCAGTTCTACTGTAGACAATCTTGTCGTTAAGAGTTTTTAGAGTATTTTCTTCCACACTCACGTTCAAACAGAGCAGTAGACTGACAGCAATGATCAATCATGTCAATGTATGGATGCAGCTAGAAGCAGCTGCAGTTCAGGCACGACAGTTCAATGTTCATAGGGAAACCCCATAGTTAGGCAGAAGCATGAAGGGTCTTGCCGTAAGGAACCCCACTGGATTAAGCTCATTCACAGGGCATGCCCTGGGAAGCAAACCCGGGTTTCCTAGGTTATGGGCCTTGCCTATGGAACAGCATCCCAGAGAGACTCAGGGGTCAGGGACTGTTCATGCTTTTAAAGGAAGCTTCAAGACCCACCTTTTTAATCTGGCTTTTAGTTAAAATTTAGGAACTTATTCAATATTTTAATCATTTCATCTTATTTTTTACACATTACGTGCATTTAGTGTTGCATTCACTTTTACTGATTCATATATGTCAATTAAGGTTTGTTTATTTTACTTATCTGGTTATTTATATTTATTTAACTTTTATTTGGTTTTTTTTTTCCTTTAAAATGTTAGTTTGAACTCCAGTGTTTTCCTCAGAGGGATCCTCTACATCACTGATTTCGCGTTCTTAGTGAACAGGGTAGCTGCAGTAGGATCTCCCAGGTCTGGCTCCTGTTGTAGCATATTCTGTGAACTAGAATGGGGGGGGTCACTGGTACAGACATGTCCGCAAAATATAATTTCCCCACTTCAGTAAAAAAACAGATTTCTACTTTGCATCATTTTTAGCTTTTCTATGGTGTGCGTTTGTGTGTGTGGAAGAATTTGGGGCCACGTTTGGGTTTCAGACATTTTTTTGTGTAATAGCTTCATCATCAGCTTTGTTTTTAAAATTCAATTATGTTTTAATGTAAAGCATTTTGAGTTAGACGAGTTGGAAAAGTGCTGAACAAATAAGTTTTATTTGATATTTATGATAAAGAGTAATAATAATTGTTCATGTGTGCATGATAGGTGTGTGTGTGCATCTGTATATTATGTTTTTATTTTATTAATTTTCAAATACATGACTAAAAGTTTTACTCAGGTTTGAGATATTGATATACACTCACCACTCACTTCATTAGGTCCAATGGGTTTGGACTCCCTTTTGTTTTCGTAACTGCTTTAATCCTTGGTGGCAGAAATTCAACAACATACTGGAAACATTCCTCAGAGAGTTTGGTTCATACTGACATGACAGGATCACACAGTTGCTGCAGATTTGTCGGCTGCACACCCATGCCAATCTCCTGTTCCACCCCATCCCAAAGGTTCTCTTTTGGGCTGAGATCTAGTGTCTGTGATAGCCATTTGAGTCCAGCTAACTTATTGTCATGTTCAAGAAACCAGTCTGAGATGATTGGCGTGTTATCCTGCTGGAAGTATCCATCAGAAGATGGGTACACTGTGATCATAAAGGGGTTGACATGGTCAGCAACAATACTGAACTATTGAGTTAAGGCAAGATGGATCCGTGCTTTCCTGTTGCTGAAGAGAAATTCTGACCCTACCATCCGAATGTGGCAGCAGAAATGGAGACTCGTCAGACCAGAAAACATTTTTCCATCTTCTATTGTCCAGTTTTGGTGATCCTGTGTGAGTTGTAGCCTCAGTTTCCTGTTCTTAGCTGACAGGAATGGTACCCGGTTTGTTCTTCTACTGCTGTAGTTCATCTGCATCAAGGTAGGATGTGTTGTGTGTTCAGAGATGCTCTTCTGCAGACCTCGGTTGTAACCAGTGGTTAAATGAGTTACTGTTGTCTTTCTATCAGCTGAAACCAGTCTGGTCGTTCTCCTCTGACCTCTGGCATCAACAAGGGATTTCCACCCACAAAACTTCTGCTCACTGGATATTTTCTCTTGTTTGACCATTCTTTGGTTGGATGATGATGGACATGATTGTGTGTGAAAATCCCATTAGATCCACAGTTTCTGAAATATTCAGACCAGCCCATCTGGCACTAACAACCATGTGACATTCAAAGTCACATCAATTACCTTTCTTCCCCATTCTGACGCTCAATTTAAACTGCAGCAGATTGTCTTGACCATGGCTACATACCTAAGTGCATTAAGTTCCTGCCATGTGATTGACTGATTAAAAATGTGAATTTATGAGCAGTTGGAGAGGTGTACCTAATAAAGTGCCCAGTGAGCGAATATTTCTTGTTTTTTTTGTTTTGATTTTTTTAAGTAAACCAAAAATTAAATAAACATTGCAAAAATACAAGTATGGCAAGATAACATATAATAATTTGATTTATGAAAAGTCAATGCTTAGTGTTAATGCTTCTGTGTAGCATGCTTTTGTTTAGCATGTATTATTCACTTTCCTTATTACCTACTTCACTACTTTGAATACTTTTAATGTAGTGACTAAGAAAAAGACATAATCAATTTCTAAAAAATCTGTGGCTTGCTTTTATGAATTTGTGAGTTGTGGGTCAGCCTTTGAGAAAACAATAGTCTAAAGCTCCAGTAACACGGCTTTCTCTGGAGAAAGGTGGGCCAACAAGGTGTCTTTCATTCAAGGGGCCTTTCTGCAAGAATTGTTTGTAACAACCTATTCCAGCCCTTGGAGTTGCTAGTCTTTCTTAGCCACAATATCCCTCACTACAGGTCCGTGTCAAGTTGAAGATCTGATAAAAGTAAAATAATTAAATAAAATATATTTGACAAAAAATGACTTAAAAATGTAATTTATTATCCACCTCTGTTGAGTAATATTTAAATTACCCCTTGTTTTAAATTTGCTGTAGCCCATGCAGTGAGAGATAAAAGACAGACAACAGCAAAGTGATTTTTAAATTTTCTACTGAAAATGTACTTTAATAGCGTATTCATATTGACTATGGACAGAGGTTCTTGAACTGTAAATCTAGCTCCATAATAATAAATAAGATAAACCAGAAGTACCTCTGAAAGAAGCACTTATCAAGGTCTTGGAGTAGATGGTGAAACTCATAATACAAGAAGTGTATCTGAATTATCTCATAAATCCAGACATGTTTGCTAGGGCCTTTCTAGAGCTCTCCAAACTAAATAAACCCGAGCTACTCTGTCAACATCTTCCATGTTTTACACAAAATAACAATGACCCTACAGAAAGTTGCTCCATAAATGTGTAAATTATCGCCAGGGGCATCATTCTTATGAACACATTCTTGGACAAGCTATGTGAAAACAGAGGTGGTGGAGGCGAATTTGACACACAAATAGTATTTGGTGTGAACGAAACATTACTGGAGCAAATGTGAATAAGGCAATTGTGAGTGGTGTGACAAGCAAGGTGAGAATGGGGCAGGCCTAGCTGAACACTTGTAAATGGGGTAGGTGTAGCTCGGGCAGGTTTAACAAGGTGGTCGTAGCCAGTCTGTCTGGGATTGGGGAGGGTAATGTTAGAACTGGTGTGAATTGGGGAAAAATTGTTGGGACAGAACAACAATGTATTGTAACAGTTCTAATAGGGGCAAGTGTGACTGGGAAATGAGGGGATGTTTATATCTTGGTCAGTGAAACAAGAGCAGTTGTAATTAGGGTGGGAAATGTAAGGGCAGGTCTTACAGGAGGAGAAAAAAATTTGAATTCTAAGTAGTGCAGGAAGTGTTCACCGTTTGTATCTGTTGCAAAGGTTCAGGCTCATCTTGTTTGTTGATTCTGTTCGCCGGGTCTTGTGTCTCGTGGGCTGTATGCGAGGAGGTGAGGTGATCGAAAGGGGAAGAAGGGGAGTCTTCAGACTTCCATGCTCCATCATCATTTGAGTCACTGGAGTCCTCGCTGTCATTGAAATGTGGATCTTCCTCGGGAAAAAAGCTCAGGACTGAAAAGGGTCTGCCGGGAACTTCAGTCTCTTCAGTAAACACTTTCTCAGGGCTAGCTGCACAGTTAGCATCTTTCCATCTCTGGGTGTTTTTAGCCTGTTTGACAGCAGCCTCTGCTGACTCCTCCACTGCTGTCTGTGCTAAAACACTAATAGCATCTTTACCAGCCTCACTTCTGTTTTCATCACTGTCACTGCTAACTTGAGTACTAAACTCATCATCTTTCATCGCAGACCTATATCCTGGACTGTTGTCAGTATTTGCATCATTAGCATTGCAGGTGTCATAAACACAATGTTGTTCTACATCTGCAGTGTGCATTATGCCTAATCCTTGTGAGAGCAGGTTACTTGGTGGCTGGCATGCACAACTGGTTGCTACCTGAGGCTTTTCTGCTATTTCCTGGTCCAGATCACATGTCTCTGTCAGTAGGAAGACCATTTCATCTTTCTCCAGAGTCTGGAAAAAAAAAGTGTAAAGAGGCAGCATTTATAATTAGCATTTTTCAACTGTTTTGACAATCTTGTTATTTTGCACAGTGGTAGTTCATTTGACCATTACCAATACATAATTCCATTAGTACTGTTTACAGTTACAGTGTTATGTCAAGAGTTCATACATCTGCAAAAAGAGTTTACCCAGATGTACAAACACTTAGTATTTCATATTTCACAATATCTATACCATCAGTTATCACTTGCTGAGAAAAAAAAACAATTCAGTTTTGACAGCTGGATTTCTGAAACTTTTGTTTTTCTTGTCAGCCTGAAAATTGTTAATAGCTGTCATAGTCGCACATAACTATAACTGCATAACGTATTGATTGATTGATAACTGCATAACTTAATACCCTTCCATGCAGTCTAGTTTAGATCGTATTTCTAATATAAATTGATATATTCGGCTTGAGCAGAAAGACTATTGAGTAAATAGAAGAAATGAAAGACTCATCAATATACCTCGGTAGAGATAAACAGAAACAGATAAACATACATGTTGACAGACAAACAGAAAGGTGATCAGACGCACACACGAGTAGAAATACACTGATAGGTGATAGATGAGCAAACAGGTAAATCAGATACCATCAAACAGTGCCACAAATATCGACAATATTTTTACTAACAGTATGACAAATGACACAATTAATGGCATTTTAATATGTGACACTGATCATTTGCCCATTTTCACAGTTTTTGCCGGTGCAATTAGGAAATTAATGAATCAAAGGAGGTGACTTATAAAAGAATCAAGACTGAGGAAAATATTAATGCTTTCAATAATAGTTTGTCTATGGAGAATTGGACCGCAATATATAGAAGGGACAGATGAGAATAAAGCATATGACCACTTTTTAGAAGTATTCCTTTCTTTGTACAACAAACACTGTCCAATTAAAATATTTTTTTAAACATAATAAAAACGTGTAAAACCCCTGGCTTACAAAAGGAATTCAAAATGCCTGTAAAAAGAAAAGTAATCTATACAAAATATGTATCAATAAAAGAACAAAAGAAGCAGAACAACAACATAAGATGTACAAAAACAAGTTAACCATTAAAATAAGAGAGTAAAAAACTATATTAAAAAAATACTGTATGAAAAGTGCCTAGTGATAAAGGCTCCAGGAGGTGCAACTTGGAGCACAAACTCCAGCCCAGACGGCTGCACTCTGTCCTTGGTGGCCGCTTCGTGTTTCACAAGAGATGAGTCAGAGTCAGCCACTCATCCCCGGTATTAAGCAAATTCTGATCGCTTCCAAACGACCTGTTTGCCAGGGATGAATACCCTTGGATGCAACCACTCATCCCGGGCAGACAGCAAATTCCGACCGCACTCAAACGACCTGTTTCCTGGGGATAAATCGCCTCGCTTCAGCCATTCATCCCTGGCAAAAATTCAAACCCACTCAATAAACCTGTTTACCAGGGATGAAACGCCTAGCCTCAGCGACTCATCACTGGCAAACAGCGAATTCTGACCACTCCTAAACGACCTCGGGAACAATTTGAGAAACCTGGTTTTTGACAAGTGAGGGCCTCCAGAGAGCTGCAACGGTGCAAAACAGGACTCTCCGGCCAGACTCCAGGCACTCATAGACGGCCTTGTAATGGCAGAGAGTGGCATCCTATGCCGCTGAGCTGCAGGCCTTAGACACATCGGACAGTCCGCCAACCCGGCGAGCAGCGGACTGCCACTTCGGCCCACAGGAGTGATTCGTGCTGTCCTCATCCGTTCCCATGCTGTGAGCCATCCCTGTTGTAAGCGAGATCGAAACGGCCCGTCTGACCCAGCCGTCCTGTCACGGGCCCTGCTGTCTGGAAGCACGCTTTTCCCCAGCCCTTCCCACTGAGCTGTGGGTGGGAGGACTTGATGGTGTGGTATTGTCATGGCCTGGTGCTAGGAATCTGGGCCGAGCAAAACTCACCAGCCCCCGCCCTGGCAAGAAAACCCAAGCGGGCTGCGGTCTCGGCCCCACCTGGGTGGCCGCAGCCGCTGCTCCCCCCACCAGAGCTACCCCGCCACCCCGGGTGGCTCTGTCAGAACCCCGTCCAGGGAGGCTACCTGGTTGATCCTGCCAGTAGCATATGCTTATCTCAAAGATTAAATCAGTTATGGTTCCTTTGATCGCTCAAACGTTGCTTGGATCACTGTGATCAATACCAGAGCTAATACATGCAAACGTGCGCTGACCCTCTGGGGATGTGTGCATTTATTAGACCCAAAACCCTATGGGGGGGTTGCTCCTTTGGGAACTACCTGTGCGCTCTGGTGACTCTCGATAAACTGGAACTGATCGCTGGACCCCCATGGCGGGAACGTGTCTTTCGAATGTCTGCCCTATCAACTTTCGATGGTACTTTCTGTGCCTACCATGGTGACAACGGGTAACGGGGAATCAGGGTTCGATTCCAGAGAGGGAGCCTGAGAAAGGGTATTCGTATTGTGCCGCTAGAGGTGAAATTCTTAGACTGCCGCAGGACGGACGAAAGCGAAAGCATTTGCCAGGAATGTTTTCATTAATCAAGAACGAAAGTTGGAGGTTTGGAGATGATCAGACACCGTTGTAGTTCTTACATTAATAAGCGGAGGAAAAGAAACAAACTAGGATTCCCTAAGTAGCGGTGAGCGAGGAGGGAGGAGCCCAGTGCCAAATCCCCGTCAGACAGGCGGGTGTGGGAAATGTGGAATACGGAAGAGCTTGGGCCATATTAAAAGGTTTACTTAATAATATATCAAACAAAGCAGCATACCCAAATTATTTTTTGGAAGAAGATGATAAAAACCATCCTATGGAAAATGTAACAAAAAACGTTAATAAGTTAATAAGTGTTTCGTAAATATCGGCCAAGATTTGGCAGCAGAAATTCCAAACTATCCAACTGATCAAGCATCATAACTGATGCATTGGAACATATCACCAGTGCATTGGACAACAAAA
>BSAI01000068.1:406689-421631 GCA_036245035.1 Adrianichthys oophorus | reverse complement strand
TGTTGAACCAGCAGGAAAGGGGTGTGCTTTAATAAACTCTGCTTCTGCCTGCTCCCTGAGCAACATGCCCAAATTATGTTAGATATGTTCTCATTTTCTAGTTTGTTTGTTTGTTTTTTTATTTTATGTCGTCAAGATGTCTTCTCTGTTGTGTTTCCTTGTTGATTTGTTATTGACATGTTGGAAAAAAAATCAAAATCAAATTAGTCCAATTTCAGTGACCTGTACTTTGGAAATGTAAGTATATATTACATTAAACTACAGTGACAGCATCTTTTACCTGTATCCACCTTTTAAACCACTGTTGAAGAAAAACAAAATATTCATGAATTACGACAGATGTACACACCTAATAAAGTAAGTTCACTTCTAAAAGATATGTCAGGTGGGAGAGCAGACCACACTTGCCCAGGAGGTACGTGTGTAGCTGGATATGTGAATGACCCGTGGAGCAAATGCCTGTCGCAACTTTCTCTGGAAGATGTTGAAGATGTTTACATCATTGAATTAATGATCTCCTGCTTTTTGCTGATTGGAACTGGTGGAATCTGGATGCATTGAAACCTGGCAAAGCGACTTACATCAAAAGGGGAGTGGGGAGTGCGATGGGACACTTGGAGTCGTAAAGTCTCAAACTGATAAACTGAATGGACTGGACGCCAAGGTGGATGTATTGTCTGCCCGTGTGTATTGCCTTGGTGACTTTCTTGGCCCCCCTGACTGTGCCGTAAAGTGCTGTGCGATTACGCGTGCCAGCCACCAGGCTGGTCAAGTGGGAGCTCGTGTTTGTGGACTTTTTGTTTATGTGAAATCACTGTGCTTATATGATGATGTGGTTTTGCTTGTACTTTAATCTATGCCATTCTACTGCAACACAGATCGAAGATGCTTAATTTTTGACATCATTCCTGTAACCACCCTGATATGTCTTTTCTGGGTGAATTAACGCCACCAGATCTGTGTGGCTGCTACCCTCCACTGGGCAATATATCTGGTATGTATTGTCCCACCACAAATTGATAAAGTGTATCTTTTCTTATATTCTAAGTAAAACAACAACAGCTTTTTGTGTTAAAAAAAAACAACATTTGTTTGGCTAATTTAGGATAAGAAATTTAGTTTAAAGAAGTTTATGAAAGTGACTTTGTTATGGAAGTAGTTAACAAAGAACAATTAATATCAGACTGACCTCTCACTAAGGGGAGATGTGTCAAAGTTTGTTCTTCATGTTGCTTCTACAGCAAATTATTGGGGCGCACAGATTCTAGCAGGCGGGATCAGAACCCATGCCCCCTCTGGTTGTTGCACAAAACTTGGCCATTTCCAAAGCCACAACATAACTAGCTAGCTTCTGTCACAGCGTCACTGGATTTTGCAATTTTTGTGAAAATTATCTGCTGTGCAGCATAGCCTCGTTGTAGTTGTTGGAGCTGATTGTTGCGCTCATTGTCAGTACATTTTTTCAAAGTTTTTATGATTTGTAATATAGTGATTATTTATATTGAATTCTTTGAGCATTGCATTTACTTGCTTGCAAATCAGGCACATGACTTTATCCAGCCCATGAGGTACGACAATGTAAGCATTTGTCTGCTTAGCTTGAAAGCGTCTTTTCTGCTCACCAACACAATATTTCTTCCTCAAAGCACTTTGCTCTAGCTCTCTCTCTCCAAATCCCGCTCATCCTCCCCCTATGACTCTATTTCTACTGCCATTGTCATGGTCCTTCCTTTCTTCACAGAGGCAGTGACATAGAAAAGGTCTTCCCTCTAGTGGTGAAAGTAATAACCTGCACCATTGACACCTGGGTGTAATTACTTTTTTTTTCCTGCAGATGTTGCCAGAAACAACAAAACTTTTTTTTTTTCCAAGAAATGTACAGCTGGTTTAATAACCATCAATTATGATTCATTGAGGGCCACAAAAACTCTTCCCGGGCTGCACTTTGAAGGTGCTAGAGGAGAAAAGGATAACGACAGCAGACAAAAATGTTGTGAAAGGAACTCTACTGCATTGCTGGGCTCTCACTGTATTGGGGGTTTTACAGAAAATTTCAGTTCATCATTGTTCTTGTGCAAATAATGCCTGTCAACTCAAAATACTTGTCAGGGTGCTGATTCAACAGTCTGTGGACCTCAGCGGACACCATATCACCTATAGATCTGCCACAGAACAGTTGGTAAGAGAAAATGTCTCAGAAGTACAGGGGAAAAAGTTCAGCTCTGTATTTAATTCCTCACAAAACTTTGGTGTTTGCACACATGGCATGACCCCATTTCTTGCCATGACATCTTTGAGGGAGTCCTCTCATACGATCTTGCTCTTTACTTCAAATACTTCAAAACCACAAAAAATGTTTGACTTGCAAAATTCTGAACAGGCGCATGAAGAAATTTGAACACACAGGGAAAGATGCTTGCTCCAAACCTTGTGCGGTCAAGTCCAAAAACATTGAAACTTAGTGGGCAAAACTGGTTGAAAATTGGACCTTCTTGAGATAGTCTCAGTGTGATTGTAAATGTTGTTTTGTTTAAAGTTTGAACTTGGTAAGTTTATGATGTTTTGATGCCATGGTGTTTATAATTGATGCGCCTCAACCTTGACACTGCGCTGTGCACAAGGAGCTGTGCTTGAGAGAAGAAACAACTCATTTGTGATGGAAAATAAAAACAGTTCATAACTGTGTGAAAATACCAAAAGCAGAGAACAAAAACTGATTAGAAATCTGAGTCATTTAAAACAGTTATCTTGTGTTTTCATTACGCTGTGACATCCTCTGCATTCAACATAATATCATTATTTTAAATAACACCTAGAGTTTTTCTTTGGAAAATAATGTCATCATTTGTCTGGTAAAAACGTGTCTGGCCGGTAAATGTTTTTATCTTCTGGCTAACTTGGCTGGTGAGTCAAAAATGAAATGTTGACCAGTGGTGTTGTGACTTTAAACCTGGAGCATCAAACCACACGCAGCAAAACCTGCTTGAAGGTCGTAGCTGCTAAAAGTGGGAATACGACAAATTAGTTTCAAAAGCTGGAACAGGAACTCTGTCAAGAACGAGAAGTGTTAGTCTTTAGGAGATGCTTAAGCTAGTGGTAGCTCACCAAACATCTGCTGCATTGATCTACAAACATGTTCAAAGATTGGATTTAGTTGAACTTTGTATTTGAGCAGATTCCCCAAAGGAGATTTAAAATAAAATAGTTTTTGTTAAATATATTCTTTCATTTGTATTTAAAAAAAAAAAAAAAAGAACGTAAATGGTTTAAAATCGAATTTGGTGTGAAAAAAATCTGTGATTTTTTTTTTTTTGGCCATATAGCCCAGCTCTGCTTGTGGCTATCAGTTTCCTGAACTGTGGTTAGTGTTGTTTGGCCTTTCCCATACTGTGATATGCTGTTTTTTGTTAGCAACTGGAGGGTTGTCTTTTGTTTATAAAATTACAAATCCTTCACTCTACCTTGCAAGTTTTGTCCTGCATCTGGGTCACCCTGATACACCAAAACATAAAGCAGCATAAGGTTTTGAGCAGCATGAGTTATGGGAAATGTAGTCACAGCTATTTATCAAGACTGATACTATAAAACAGAAACAATTCATTTTAAGATCAGATGCAAACAGGCTGACACAAAATGTCTTACCTCTGAGTGAGTCAAAGAAAGACAGTCAAAGCGGTTTCCTGCCATCTGAACCCAGCAGACAAAAACAGAGTGGGAAACAGACAAACAAAAAGACATAAATTACCTGCTAACATCTGTGAAAAACAGGCATCCGATCAAAGAAATGGCTGTAAAATATGTTAAATAGGCACAAGAAACCTCATGCAACTGCTCCTTTTTTCCCCATACAGTCTCATATAATCTTCAAAAACACATAAAGCATTAATCTATTCAAGATAATGTCAGAATCTGTCCCTGTTTTTTCTGTCAAACACATAAATAGAGGAAAATGCAGTGTAATACAATCATAGACAGGAGAGTCCCCTCGAGACCAGACTACTTGGATTTGAGGGTGATACGGGAGTGGATTTTAACTCCTGTCCCATCCCGCTCCCAGATCAAAATTAAAAAAATAATCCCGTCCCTTCTTGCTCCCACTAATCTGACTCCCACTCCCGTTCAAAATAATCCCACTCCCTTATATTTTGTCATTTTTTGTCATTATGTAAAACATTATATAAAATTGTAATTAATGTGACATTTTTGGGTTTTAATTTCTAAGGCAAATTCCAAGCTGCATATGATGTTGCATCACCATCACACTCAGCTGTCATACATGTTTTTATTCCGTCTGACTTTCCTACCAGCTTTCTGAACTTATCAGTCTTTCATCTTTACTCTTCTCTGGATGTCATTTATTCTGTCATGGAATTCGCCATGGTTATAATTCTCTTCATCGCTGCCATCGATATACGACTGCTGCACTTTAGATTTAAGCAGGAAACTGATGGCTTCTGGGTAATGTTATATTTTCAAATGAGTTAAATTGTATGCATGTTATTATAAAACTACAAAATGGATCAGTTTTTACATTTTCTTCTCGTTCTCATGTACATTCATGTATACATACACTCATGTATGTTCTCAAATGTACAAAATAAATGATAAACAAAACAAGTATTTACAATTCTACTTTTAACTATACACATTTTAAGTTTTTTGCTTTTAAACAAATTTGAAGGAAAAATAACAGAAAACACTACAATCACAACACAAAATACAAAATAAAATGTGCAAAACCAGAATAAAGAAAGACTTTCATTCACAATAAAGGTTTGCATTTAGAAACACAGTTTTGAAGAAGGTTCTCTCACTTCTCAGGTGTGTGTACAGGTTGATTGTGGAGCCTGTTTTAGATAAAATGACTTTCCTGCAGACTCTACACTCTTCCTTTATGTTATCAATAAAATGAAATGATTCTTGATTTCGATTCTTTTCCTGCTGTCACTCATTTTCTCTACGCTTTGGTGTTGCTGTAGTCTGTTGTTGTTGCACCTTGATCATACTCGTTCATGTGCTGCTGTGAGTGTAAAGGCCCCCCCCACACCCCAGTGTACGCCTCTGCTCAGCACAAGATTATTGACGCCTTTCCAGAGTACTTGAAAACTAGACTTCAGTAAAAGTACAGATACCTTACTGTTAAAAATGACTCCATTACAAGTTACAAGTCACCAATTCTGAAAAGACTTGAGTAAAAGTATTAAAGTATATAATTTTAAAATAAGTTAAGTAATTTACTCATACTGAATGTAAGCTCAAAGAAAAAATTTGAAAAACAATAAACTGTTTATTTATGGAGTTTTATTTCCTAATATTTACAGAAATTAAAATTTAACATCTTTAATATTTCAAAATGACAGAACAAAATAATTTCTTTTTAAAAAGAACAAAAGGTCAGTCTCAGTCACACTCAAATTTTCAAAAGAGGCACAAACAATTTTTTCATTCAACTTTTCAGACAATTTTTGGTCCAGTTTTTCTGCTCCCAGAGCATTTTGTATTAAAACTGAGGAATCTCAGAGCAAACCGGAGCTCAGTCCACTTGGAAACAAACCGAGACGACTTCGAAAGACGGGTCAGAGAGCGGTTCCTGGTCCTGGACTAGGGTTTGCTTGTGAATATTCAGACTGAACATTTGTTTCAGAAGTGAACTCTGGTTCACTTTAAGCTGACCAAATGTGTCCAATCTGAATAAATTTAGTCTAGCTTCAACCACTCTTTCCATCCCTTCATTGTATGGCTCATCAGCTTTATTCCTCTGTAGTTGCTCTGCACATCTCCCTTATTCTTAAAAATGGAACCATCACACTTCTCCTCCATTCCTCAGGCATCCGCTCACCATCTAAGATCCTGTTGAACAACCCAGTCAGAAACTTCACTGCCATCTCTCCTAGACACTTCCATACCTCCACAGGTATATCATCAGGATCAAGAGCCTTTCCACTCTTCATCCTCTTCAATGCCCCCCACCCCCGACTTCACCCTTACTAATCTTTGTTACTTCCTGCTCTACAACAGTCACCTCTTCTAAATATTTGTTCTCTATCATTTTCTTCATTCATCAACTCTTCAAAGTATTCGTTCCATCTTTCCATTACACTACTGACACCTTACCATCCCTATTCTCAATCACCCTAACCTGCTGCATGTCCTTCTCATCTCAGTCTCTCTGCCTTGTTAATCTGTTTATGTCAGTCTGTCCCTGTTTACTACCCAACCTTGCAAACAAGTCTTCATAAACCCCTTGTTTAGCCTTTGACACCTTAAATTTCACCTTCTTAAGTTTTAACTTTTCCCTGTACTCCTGTCTACTCTTCTCAGTCCTCTCAGTGTCCCACTTCTTCTTAACAAGCCTCTTACTATGCAAAGACTCCTAAACATGAATATAATGTTAGTCATTTTAATGTAAAATTCATCAAGCATGCTGTGATTGCATATTTGTTCAAAACTACAAGAACAGTCAGGACACCGTTACCCTCAATGCATTGTTTTGTAGTCATCAAGGCGGCTTGTGGTCAGCGCAGTACCTATTTTCTGGCTGCGCCTACCTAGGCAGTCTCTTTGCTCCGGCCCCTTTCTCGCAATACTTTCATGACAGCACACATTTGACTTTGGTGCAAAAAAATAACCAGCATGCACCGACCGGATTTTACGACCAAGTGATGGGAAACATAAATAAAATGCGTTGAACAGTGGCTTTGTGTGAGTGGTGAGTGCAAGACAACTGCTGAGAGAAGTGCCAGTACTGCATTACAATGGACTTCAAGAATGTTCCAGAAGGCGCTGGTTTTCATCCAACGTGTTACAGAGGATTTATTGATTAAACATTTCAGGATTTATAGAAATGATGAGAACATTTTATTCTGTTCTGATTAGCCCTGGCTGTGAACGTCGTATCAAAAATCAGTTTCGCTTTCATGCCGATCCTTTTCCTGGAGACTCGAGCACCTTTTCCTTTGCTCAGTAATCCATGTTCAAACCAGTTCTTCTAATTTGTTGCTGCTTTCTCTGCTCACCAGTAAACCAGGTTTGCTCCTTTTCTTTTTTTCTGCAACACCTCTGCTGTTTAGGATTCACCCCAGAATTGATATGTGGAGCTAACAACTAATGTTTTTAGCCTGTTAGCATCATGGAGCTAGCAGCTAATGTTTTTAGCCTGTTAGCATCATGGAGCTAGCAGCTAATGTTTTTAGCCTGTTAGCTTCACGGAGCAAACAGCTGATGTTTTTAGCCTGTTAGCTTCATGGAGCTAGCAGCTAATGTTTTTAGCTTGTTAGCATCATGGAGCTAGCAGCTAATGTTTTTAGCCTGTTAGCATCATGGAGCTAGCAGCTAATGATTTTCGCCTGTTAGCTACATGGAGCTAACAGCTGATGTTTTTAGCCTGTTAGCTACATGGAGCTAGCAGCTAATGTTTTTAGCCTGTTTGCTACATGGAGCTAACGTCTAATGTTTTTAGCCTGTTAGCTACATGGAGCTAGCAGCTAATGTTTTTAGCCTGTTAGCTACATGGAGCTAGCAGCTAATGTTTTTAGCCTGTTTGCTACATGGAGCTGGCAGCTAATTTTTTTAGCCTGTTAGCTACATGGAGCTAGCAGCTGATGTTTTTAGCCTGTTAGCTACATGGAGCTAGCAGCTAAAATCATTAGCTGCTAGCTCCATGTTCTCTGTTTTTTGTGACCGAATTTCTCTGCCAGATGAACCCATTAGCCATCACCATTCTGTATGTGATGGCATGAACGCCGGTTTCAAATAAACACAGAGGTGGCTGCCACATTTTTGGAATAAACATCCTGGCAACTAAAGGCAGATACACAATATGCACATCCATTTTGGAAAAATGTGGATGTTTGTTTTCGTGGGTGAATCGCAGACATCGGGACATTGCAGACATCAGTGCCAAAGCACTGCAAAAGCCCTTGTGCTAGGCACATTAGCGGGAGTGGGGTCATCTGGAATTGACCATACAGAGAGGTGAACTTACAAAAAAAATGAAGTCCCTGGTGTCCCTGACAGACATTAAATACAGTTCACCTTTGTCATCAAAGGGACGACATCATTATAAGGGTGGGGTCATCTGGACCTCACAGCACAGGGGCTATCATGAAATGGGCGGCAGTCGCATTCAAATACATTATTTTAAAAAATCTTACAATCTGATACTCAGATTTATTTTTACTTGTTTTTCTCTCTGTATACAAGATATGTACAGTATGTTAAGTTTTAAAAACATAATTCTGTGTTGCTTTTTTACTACTTTTTGGAAAAATATTTTTGAGAACAACTATCCTGTTATTGCTAAAGAAAAATGTAGCAACAAAAACTCTAAAGTGACTCATAGGGAAAACCAACGGAATTTGGGGAGAACATAGTCGAGTTGAAATGGAATTGGAGTTACAAACCAGTCTTACCTTTGCATGATGCAGATCTACCCCGTACATGGAGAGTTTCTTCACATTTTCCAGGAAGTGCATCTCGGCTTCAGCTGGACTCATCCCTCTGTGTGTGTGTGGGGGGGGGGGGGGGGGGGGGGGGGGGGTTAGCAAGGCTGGGGCTTATCTTTTCATGGTTAAAGTCGTAAACAGCACTGACACATAAAGACCTGTAAGTTTTGTGCAGCTCCATTATCTTCTCCTCCATCTCCTTGGTCTGGTTTGGAGCAAAAGTCATTTCACTGATATAGTCTGAACAGCACTCATCTAAAATCACAAAGAGACAAGAAAGGCACTGAGAGGAAGACAGGCAGACAGAAGCTGTCTGGTCACAACTGCTCTTACACTTTTTTCTTTAGGGATTCTGCAAGTGACTGATTAAAATGAACAATTAAACAACATGTAAGGGTAGGTCAGAGAAAAGTAGGTGAGACAGGTATATTTTTCTCAGAAGTGTGTGCTTCTTGCGTACTTCATGACCTCTTGGGAGCTTTTTGTGGGCCCCTTGCGTGCAGCCTGACTGTTAAAATTAGTGAGTTAGACAATTAGTGCATAGTTTGTGTGGCATCCTACAGGTGTCTTACGGACACTTGTGTATGACGTGCATACTCTATGCGGTCCATTTGTGCGGTTAGTAAGGGGACATTGCTTGCACCTTACTGATGACTGGAGTGTGGCATCAGAGCACAGTACGACAGCATGGCCTATATGTCATAAGTGCATGGAACTTACATTATCCTTTTGAATATTCCATGATACACTTAGCACATGTATGACAATCCTTTGTTTCATTTTCATGACATCCCTTGAGGTGGACGTACGAGTCTCAAGGGAACTGTAAGACTCATCTGTGCTCCCCTTAAGAGGCAAGCGCTCCTCTCCATGGGCTTGCACAACCCAAAAACGCATGTGGGTCAAGCCCCCATATGGCTGGCTCTATGTGACTAGGGTGGTCAGACACACTCAGCTTAGAGTTCAAGAACTGAACACTTTGGCTGACGCCAAATTCCTGTCCTACATCTCCGGCTTCTCCCTACCACTAAATTTAGCCCTCCAAACAGATAAATATGAAAACATAGTGTCTTCACATTTGGACATTACTACCACTTGATGACATCATCAATATTCGCCAATCGTCTACGTCAGGGGTGACAAACTCCAGGCCTTTAGGGCCGGCCTCCTGCTGGATTTCCAGAAACCTTTCTATATCTGCAGCTGATTAACTGAATCAGGTGTGTTTAGCCAATAAAGAACAACAATGGCAGGTTGGTTGGAAAACATGTAGGACACCAGCCCTCAAGGCTTGGAGTTTGACAACTGTGTTCTACCTTAACGCATAGCTGCCAGCACTCAGAAAATACTTAACATCAGTTTTTTAACTTTAAAAAGTCATTACTTACATTTAAATTAGTGCTGCCAATGAATAAAAAAAATAATCACACTTTTGGATTGTGATTAATCCTGATTAAACACAATGTTTTACTAGGTACATTTTAAACGACAATATGCAGTTTTTAAACAAAAAAAGGCCAGGGAGAAAATGTTTCCTTCCTATTCGTTGTCTGAAATGTTTAAATTTATAAAGTGTTAACTCAGAAGAGTAATTTTTGTGCACAAGATAAATCATCAGTAAGATAAGCAGAACTGTAAAGACTTTAATGTCTGGAGTATTACTCCAAGAAAACATTCATTCATTCATTTTCCAAACCGCTTTTTCCCTTATGGGGTCACGGGGTTGCCAGAGCCTAACCCGGCTACTCATGGGCGAAGGCAGGGTACACCCCTGGACTGGTCGCCAGTCTGTCACAGGGGCCACAATCACACACACATGCACACTCACATCCACACCTAGGGACAATTTTAGAGTAACCAATTAACCTATGAAGCATGTTTTTGGACGGTGGGAGGAAGCCGGAGTCCCCGGAGAAAACCCACACATGCACGGGGAGAACATGCAAACTCCACACAGAAAGGTCTCCGAGCCAGGACTTGAACCGCAAACCTTCTTGCTGTGAGGCAGGAGCGCTAACCACTGCGCCACAAAGATGCTGATATACAGCCATAAGAAAAAAACATTGAGTTTCTGCACGGGTGAATACTCTATTCTGATTGGCTGCTGGGTGTTCCGGAAAAAGTTCAAATCACAATGTTCTAGATGTGCAGGTTTCTTCAAAATAAACTTTTTCCTTCATCTTCTGGACAAAAACAAACGGTAAGAGATTAATTTTCTCTCTGAACTGTTGCTTTAGTGAACCTATTGTGACGATCAGCACATACATCAATCGCTTTCGTTTTTTTCCGCTGCAGTCAAGGTCTGCCGGTTCAGCAACGCATTGCGTTATCGTAACAATGGGCCGCACAACGTGTTAAATAATACACCTTTTGTCAGAAAGCGATCTAAACCTAAAAAATAACAAGTATAAAGTACTCAAAACCGATTTAATATTTATTTTGTAAGTGACCATGTTAGAAGGGGAATTGTGCCTGACAGAGTGTGGAATCAGAATCTTACACACGTCACAGAAGCCTGAACCGGCGGAAGACAGTTGCTTCACAGAGTGTAATATATCAGTGTTAATATATTTTAAGGCATTCATTTTTTTTTTTTTGTCAATTAATTGCGTGCGTTAACACGTTAACGTTGAAAGCCCTAATTTGAATGTAAACTCTGTGTTTCAGAGCACACCCACATGAAGAAATTTGTTTACCTCCAGCGGTACAGCGCAACGTGGATCATTCTACTGGTGAAAGGTCACTATGGCTCCTCTCTAAAAAAACCAAGTTCGGACACCACTGCAGCTTCAAATGCCCCTTCAATTTGAGCAATAGGGAGAAGCCAGAGGGGTAGGGGAGGAATTTGGATTTGGGCTTTGAGCTCCTAGACTCCTGCCTGCACCTGTGCTCTGTGTATTTGTATAAACTAATCCAATAGACTGTTGCCATCGTGACAGGAAGAAAATCCGCTAAAGTGGAGGCCCTCAGTGCCTTTAACTTACAGTAAATTTTTCTTCAGGAAATGTGGAAGAATCAGGCAGTGGACCCACCTTTTGGTTTTCTGGTTGACTGATATGCTAGTTTGGACACTGAAAAACAGGACTGAGATCTGTTCAAGTTTTTAGAGCACACCTCAAGCATAAAAACATACTAGAACTATCACTTCACAGGTGAGAGTCCTAGTCACATCCTGACAAATATTGTAGTAGCAGCTTTATTATTAGGAACATTCCTAAATCCATAGGTTAATTAGTGTAATCTGGGATTGGTACCAGGATCGTAGTCTCCAAGCTCTGACTGTACACTGTAGGAGCCAAGCACTGTCAGGGTTGCAAATGAACATGGAAGATGGCCAGAAACGATGTCCTGTCGTAGCTGCAGAAACAGAAAGTACCTGGCAGACAGGAAAGAGTTAGCTTGGTTACTATTGGAGCATCAAACAGCTCAGTGCATCATCTGCTAACACTAACCTGGTGATATCCTCGGACAGCTGAGAGGGGTCAGGGGGATAAAACTTTACACTAAATGAAAAGTTCCAGGAAACACCTGAGTAATAGAGATTCGGGTTGGTTTGGTCAAACTAGTAAAGTGAAATGACCATTCTTCTCAAGTGACCATCTAACTTCAAACTAACCTCGGACCTGCTTCTTCATCTGTTTTGCTGGATCCAACCAGTTCTTCATCCACACAAGTTTTGACAAACAGGTGAGCAGGCAGGTAAGTCAGAACAGTGATTGATAAAAAAGTGAGTTCTTCTTCACAAAAACCAACTTCTAAAAAAAACACTGATGGAGGAAGATGACAAAATGCCTAAACCAATAAAAAAAGTAAGAGATGTGGTTGATAAATCTTTCTGATTACAAACTCACTCTTCTGCCAAAACAAGATAGGAGCCACAGAGGCAAGACAATAATAAAAACAACTTCAGCATCAGTATATTTACTTTTCTTGCTGTGGCATGACAAAGATTGAGAGATTCTACAGCTCCATAAAAACCTTTGCAATGCCATTTACTCATTGGTAACGTCCTTTTGACATTTTTTTACAATGACAAGATTCTTACCAAGACTGTACTTGTTAATGGTTTGATAGATGTCTGTTTGATCGTGTGTATAGATCTAGAATTGAAAGTATTACAAAGAAAATGTAGACAATTTTCTACATTTTTAATATTTATGAGAATTTTTATGGGGGAAAATTGAAGCTGAAGCTGTCCCCTTGTCCTCCACACCACAGTGTAAAATGTTTTCTCTTTTTTTTTGACCAATCCAAAGCTGGTGATTACCACCCCTTTAATTTTATTATGCTGACTATGAAACAGGGAGGCATTGAGTTCAATTGTAACAGTTTTAATATGAACCAACCATGTATTTAAACCCACAGCATTCCATTCTTAGTGCCACTAAAAATGAAATCAAACATTTTCTAAATCAAAGATGTGGACTGTATTTATTGAAATTAACTCACTTGTGTGATTAAACATTGATATTTCTAGTTACCCTGTAGTTGTGGACTCACCTCATCTTATTGAAATGAAACCATCAGTGGGCTATAAAACTTGCCTCCTGAACAACTTCCCTGAATAAAAAACAAAGTGCTCCAACACTGCAAGATGACTACTTAACAGGAATTAAATGTCAGAAGACCTTTACTGACAGCAAAAAATGCGTCTGAAACTTGACGGAAAAACTGACGAGACAGACAAGTGACTAGGATTTGTAATAGAAAAACATCTGCATCAGACAGGTGATTGACAGACAGGCAAGTCAATCAAGTTAGTCAGTTTGATAGATGTCACAGACAAATGGACAGGTAAACTAACAGGTAAGTCAGAAAGGTGGATGGACCAGTGCTTACCTTATTGCCATCTACGTCTCTGAACCACAGAGCAAAGTAATCTTTTTCCAGCAAGTTCAAGTATTCACATACCATCTCGAAGAGCAGCAGACCTCTTGCTTGTTTCTGAGGACAAACACAAGTTGAACTATAGTCAGTGCCTTTCTACCACCAACCTGCTCTAGTGTTTTTAACCTTTTCTACTATTTGCTATGTATTTTTTGTTTTATTTAATATTGCCAGTTTATGTTTTCTACTGTTAAAATGCTTCTTTGATTTGTACTCATTTCTAATTTTTTATTGTGTAGAGCTTGTGTTTCCTGTGCTTGTCCAGATGTACCTTGCCGTGTTGAAGTGCAGATACTGGAACAATAGACCAACCTTATTTGAATGTTGTGTCATGGAAGGTCGCTTTTCATCGTAGTCGGGGTGGGATTATATAAGTTCGCTTTCTCCCACTCCCTTTCAAGCAGTCTATCTTTTGATACCTAGTCATCCTATGTTTGACATGTTTACGGATGTAAATCTTTGTTGTTGATTGATTGTGTTACACGTGTTATTCTTGTCTGCTTGAAATAAACCATTTCCAAAAATCCAAATCCAAAAGACAAGTTGAGGTTTTGGAGGATGTAATAACTGATGTTAATTCAGCTAGATCTACAGCAGTGAAGCAGTCTAATGTTTCAGAGGTTTCTATAGATGCCTTTGATTTTACCATTTCAGCCTGCTCTGGGCTGATAGTAGGGATAACTTTGTTCAGCTTTTGTCTAATATTATATGTGGTTCCACTGAGCTGTGACTGCTGGTCAGTCTGGCTATAGTACTAAAAATAAATCTCTGATTATTTCCATTCTGTGCTATTAAAGCTGAATAGTATTGGGTTCTGGCTTTACACAGAGATTTTTTTATAATTAAAAAGGCTATATTTCCAGTTATGCAGGGATTGCTCTGAGCCGGATCGGCGCCATTCTCTTTCTAATTTATGGTTTACTTGTTTAAGGGAACGTGTTTCAGCGTTAAACCACGGTGATACTGAGTTTTGTCTAAATAGTTTTGGTTTCAAAGGAGCAACAACATCAAGTGTTCTCCTGAGGGCCTCCATGGAGTCATTAAAGAATTTGATCCTTTTTTTCTGGGACTGAAACTATGGGAGCTGCTCTCAGAGTGTTTGCTCAGCATGCCACTAAGTAATGGTTGACCTGTAAGTTTAAATTCAGATACAGAACGGTCAGTCAATGTTCTTCTGAGCTGTTCTTTATTTATTGGAGCGGTGAAATTCTCTAGAACAAACTGAAAGATGATTAGAAAGTGATCTGAGAGTATAGGGGTTATGAGGGAGCACACTCAGCTGATCTCTATACCATGAGTTAAAACAAGGTCCAGAGTTTGCTTGTGACAGTGAGTGGGTTCCTTAACATTTAGTGTGAAACCAACATTATCTAATAAAGCTGAGAAAGCATTTCCTAGACAGTCACTAGAGTCATCAACATGAATATTAAAATCCCCTACTATTATTATTTTATCAGAATCTAAAACAATAGTTGATAGAAAGTCTGCAAACTCAGTTAAAAATTCAGAGTACGGGTCAGGAGGACGATAAATAATTATGAATGAAACAGATTTTGGAGTTTTCCTGTTTGAGTGATTTATAGACAATATGATGTTTTCAAAGGAATTATA
>BSAI01000068.1:378391-401689 GCA_036245035.1 Adrianichthys oophorus | reverse complement strand
ATTTCTCCCCGAAACTATCAGAACTGGTGCAACTAAACTACACCCCAATACTGAAAAGTATACAGGACGATCTAACCCGCTGGGTCAACCTGCCTCTGTCACTCATGGGTAAGAAAGCCACAGTAAAAATGAACATTTTACCCAAAGTTAATTATCTCTTCTCAATGATCCCCACACAACCACCATCTAGATGGTTCAAAGCATTAGACTCAGCCATACCCAACTTTAAAATCTGGAAAAATTGGTCGAGGGGGTTTTGAGGGGGTGAAATGGTTGTTTCACCAATCTGGGGCAGCTGTCCCTGACCTACCCTCCTTCCTCATACGACCACTTATTAGAGTGGAAGCGGGGATTTGGCTTGCGATGTACCTTCAGGGCGGAGCCACTTGGGAGTGGTCTACCCTCCCATGGTTCCGTTTTGCTTCCTTTTCTCGGTTTTAAGTGCACCTTAGACATGTAGGAACCTTGGTGGGGGGTACCTGGACATGACTGCCAGCAAGCAGGAGAGTGCCCTACCCTTCAATTTTAACTGCACCGTAGACATTTAGGGCGCTTGGTGAGAAGGTGATTGAACATCACTGTGAGCAATCAGGAGATGTCCCCTCAGTGCCCTGCTCACCAATTTTAACTGCACCTTTTATTACACACACCCTTCAACAACAAGAAACACACCTCAACACGCAGACAAATACATTACACAAGGAAGGTGGGACTACTGATCTTCTGTCCCCTACACCTTCCCTGGCGGAGGAAACAAGGCTTTCAGCAGTCTTGTCTCTTGGGTGTCGGCCTCCTGGGCTCGGTGGCCCCCTCCCCATGCAGGGAGAGGGATCCCATAGTTCTCTGGCAAGTCCATGAGCGGGGGATCATATTCCATCTGAGCCTGGAGGGTGTCCGTGTTTTTGTGGTGCGGGTTCTGGTCCTTGCCCTCGGGTGCCGGGCCCCTCCTAAAATACAACATTGGGAGAGCCTGGTTGGGCTATGTTCTCTACACCTTTGGGGACCCCCACTTCTCTTAGTCGTCCTTCTCTAGGTGGGGGTGGCTGACCCCTGCCGTGCTCTCTTCTGGATCTCCGCGGCTGCCTGGAGCTTTGGGGCGGGTCTCCCTTGGGGGGCCCTGCCTTGTACCTGGGGCTGGAGTATTTTCGGAACTCCTGGGTGGTGGTGGGCGGCTTGTCTGGGGGGTGGGGCTCTCAGTGGTTCGGCCGCGCTGGGCCTCCTGGCGCAGTGGGAGGGCTACTCTTCTGGCTGGGCTGGGGCTTGCACTCTGCGCTTCCGTACCTCACTGCTCTCGGGTTTTGGCGGCCCGTGTAGCGCTCCTGCGGGCTCTGGTCTGGGTGCTTGGCCGGACTGCCGGGCGGACGGATCTCCTGCTTTGACCCCATAAAACAGGTGCGGGGGCACAGGTGTCGGCTGGCCTTTGCACAATTGAGTTTTTGTAACAGAATGTAACGCTTTACATGTGTTGGTTTGTATGCATAAGTGTGCGTGTGAACTGGATGTGGACAAGTTTGTGAACACTCTTGGAGCCAGCAGGTATGTTTGTAACAGCTGAGTGTGTGGACAGGCCCCGCCCATTTTAGACTAACAATCACACTTGACGATAATGATTATAAACTTCCAGCATCTTGTTGCCTGTTGTTTTATGATTCTACCCTCCCCTCCCCTGTAGTCATCCTCTAACTTCTGTAACCCACCCTTTTCCCCTTTTCTTTTGAGCCCCCCCAACATCTCTCTCTTCTTCCCCCTCTCTTTTTCCGTCCAGTCCAACAAAAAGGACTCTAACAAAAATTAATATAAATAAAGTTTAGTTTAAATTATAAAAGGGGTTTATACGAATTTACACCTTGTGTGTCTGATGATATATAACACCCGGTTGTAACAGTAAAATTTGTCTTACACAAGAGGCTCTCAGCTCATATCTGTTTGCTTAGTTGTTGGACAGGACCACTTTAAATGAAAGAATGATGAATAGCAGCTGTACATTTCATCACTGACTAGGTTCAGCAAAGAACCAGAGAAAATGACAGTGTCCGATATCAACTTAGCAATCTTACACACATTCAATATTTAATTTAAGGACTTCTGATTGACTCCGTCGGGCGTCGTTACAGCCTGCATGAATAACAACTTGACGAAATCTGGGCTTAATCTAGGCTAATATTTTAAGGTTTCCTTCTATGTCACCAACTCTGGCTTCCGGAAAATACCTGACTGTGGCTGTCTGGAGTTTCATGTGTCTAACTTCAGAGGAGCCAATAACTAGAGTTAACGGTTCATCTGGCTTGTTGCAGAGGGGAGAAAACTTATTACATAACTGGAGCTTCTGAAGCTCTAAGTTTTTACGTTTAGCACTGTGGTTCCTTCCCACCGGTACAAACCCGCTGCTCCTCGGACCTGGAGTATGTCAGTGAGGTGCAGACCCTTTTCCTGCCCAGAGAGCTTACTGTTGTCATCATCACTGCTGTCCACATCCCACCAGATGCAAATGTTAGCACAGCGCTCTCTCTGCTCCTCCACACATAAACAAGCACCAACGGGTCCAGATCTGTCCTGCCGAACTTTTACCAGCATGTCAGCTGTCCTACCAGAAGGGAGAATACTTTGGATCTTGTTTAGACTGACATGAAACATGCATACAGAGCCACCCCCTCTCCCACATGGGCCAGTCTGACCACCTCTCACTGCTTCTCACCCCAGCCTACACCCCCCGCTGTCTGCAAACAAAGCCCATAAACAGGACCATTAACACCTGGCCCGAGGACGCCCTCCCCCAACTCCAAAACTGTTTTGAGGCTACAGACTGGGGAGTTTTCCACCATGAGGACCTGTCTGTTTTCCCCGAGGCTGTATTGAATTACATCGAGTTCTGTATTAGAAACGCAACGGTGGATAAGACCATCAGAACATATCCAAATCAGAAACCCTGGATGACATGCCAGGTCCGCATACTCCTTTGAGCCCGAGATGCAGCCTTCAGGTCTGGGTACAAAGCTCACTACAGGGTTGCTGGCTCTGAGCAGAGGAGAGGTATCAGGAAGGCTACATTGGACTATAAAAAGACAGTGGAGGATCACCTTCAGAGCAATAACCACTGGCAAGTGTGGCAGGGCATCCAGACCATCACCCACTTTAAAGGCAGTGCTGTAACATCAGGAGACCCTGATGAAGTACTCGCAGAACAGCTTTTTTGCACGTTTCGAGTCCCCAGCCCCCGCCAGCTTCCAGTGGCCCCCCACTGACACTGAACACACAGGAGGTCACACGTGTCCTGCAGTCAGTAAATCCAAAAAAGGTAGCCGGTCCGGATGGACTACCTGGGAAGGTACTGAAGGCCTGTGCTCTCCAGCTCTCACAGGTCTTCACAGACATCTTCAACCTGTCTCTAGCCCAAGCTGTTATTCCAAATTGCCAGCAACCATCATCCCGGTTCCAAAAAAGCCCTCCAAAACCAGCCCTGATGACCATCGACCTGTTGCCCTAACCCCTGTTATTACCAAGTGCCTTGAAAGACTGGTTCTGCAACACATTAAAAACAGCCTTCCCCCCCTCTGGATCCATACCAATTAGCATATCGGTCAAACAGGTCCACAAAGGACGTCATTGCCATCACTTCTTCATTGAGCACTGAGCCACCTGGAGCACCAAACAACTATGCCAGGCTTCTCTTCATTGACTACAGCTCTGCCTTCAATACTATAATCCCTGACAATCTGATCTCCAAGCTGCTCAGCCTGGGGATCTCACCCCCCACCTGTGCCTGGGTTAAGGACTTCTACAACAAACAGGCCACAGCGTCTGAAACTTGGTCCCCACCTGTCATCTACCTGCACTCTCAGCATCGACTCTCCTCAGGGCTGTGTGCTAAGTCCACTCCTATACTCCCTCTACATTTCTGACTGCTGTCCTGCCCATCCAGAGAACACCATCATCAAGTTCGCAGATGATATAGCGATTGCAGGCCTGATATCAGGGGACAATGAGACGGCCTACCGGGATGAGGTCCTCCACCTGGAAGAGTGGTGTTCAGTCAACAATCTGACATTGAATACCAACAAAACAAAGGAGCTCAGGAAAAACAAAGCTGCCCCTTCACCCCTGTTCATCAATGGTGAATGTGTAGAGAGGGTGAGGTCCATTAAATATCTGGGTGTCCACATCACAGCGGACCTCTCTTGGACTGTGAATACTGCAGCAGTGGTGAAGAAGGCCCAACTGCGACTCTCGCTGCCTGAGTAGAGCTAAGAACATTATTTATGACCATTTAAAAACAAAACAAAAGCCAAACACAATATAAACCCAACCCACCCTTTACCCTCCCCCCTCCCAACCAATAACACCTACAACCCATGACCCCAAACACAACGAGTAGGCTACTTATTAAATAATTTCTAAAAGCAACTTAAGGCTTGGCTCTGCTGTGAGGAAACTGCATTTGGGAATCTATTCATGCCAGGAGTAGCTCAGCCACAGGAACATCCCCACAGTGCCCACCCAGACCGTGTGAGGCTGCAGAACTCCAGCTGCCCCAGCAAGGGCAACAACCATGGTAACGACCTCAGACCAAGCCCTGGCACAAAATATCCCATATACACCCCAATATACCATGCTCTGGTAGGTCCTAATTGGCTGGACACACCTGAACCAGGTAATCAGTCATGAGTAGGGCTTGGATATCTGGAAATGATGCAGACACTGCGGCCCTCGAGGCCTGGAGTTGCCCATCCCTTATGTAAAGGATGTTACATGGACCTCTGGTGACCCATCAAATAATTCAGCTAAGAGACAAATAAGATAATTATTAACTAAAATACAAACAAAGTTTTTTGTTTTCTTAATTTCTTTTTACCTTATTTTCTATTGTTCCTACTATTTTACCTTTTTTCAGTATCAACTGTTTCCTCTGTTCCTGGCATCTGATGTTTCAAAGAATGTTCTACTGTCATCTCTTTTATATCTCTATAGTATGATATATTTTAGTTCTTACTTCATCATAATCAGGATTGCCTACACCTCATGTAAGCCCTTTTTTTCAGATTCCTTATTTCACCTACAATTCTCCTGAATCTTCACCCTCCTCACCTCAATGGTGCAAGTGAAAAGAGATCCATCCAACAGAGTCACTCTGACTTGCATGGCCCTGAAGCGCATTGGGTTTTTGGCTGGTGAACGGGTGATGTGGCTGCTCGATGACAGGTGACTTGACGAATCATTAGCCAGTGAACTCTGAGCAGGACACTGGGCCACTGTAACCTCTCTTATCTTGGAATACAGGAAATTATGTCATGTTTTAGGGATAAGAGTCTTAGGAGTCTTAATTTTTACTAAGAAAATTTAGTGTCTTACCTGTTTTGGTGTAGAATGGGCAGAAGATTCCAGGGGAAACTCCCCCTCTGTGAACTGGAGTGTACCTGGGTTGGTTGCCATGATAAGTAGGCTGAAAACAGAAATGTCTATAGTTACATTTAAGACTAAAAACATTTTAAAAACAAAAGTAACTACAGTTCACTTTATCCTATAGATAAAGACCAGAAGAGGGATTAATGAAGACTGCGTTACAAAATTAAGACAGAAAATGCACCAAGATTTTAAAGTTCTATTGTCACATACACAGCAACACTGAGCAATGAAATTCTTACTTAAAAGTTCCCAAAGATACATTTTAAAAAATATATAGAAATAGGCAACAAAGATGAAAAAAGGGAAAAATTATAAACACATACAACGAAGACAATTCAGCACTTAGAGATCATGTACAGATACAGAAAAATTATTTACATCTGTGCAATGAGCTGATGAGCAAGGGCAGCTGTCCATCACAGGCAAAAACACAACAAACTTGAAGTGACATTTGCAGACAAGCCCTTAAACCCATGCAAAGTTAAGCATGCAAGCACTATTATTTAATAAATGGTAAATGGTGTATACTTATATCGGGTTTTTCTTCCTTCCTCAAAGGCCCAAAGCGCTTTACAGTCACAGTCCCATTCACCCATTCACATACTGATGGTGGCTCCGCTGCCGAACACTGGTGCCAGCCTTCCATCAAAGGCAATGTGGGGTTCAGTGTCTTGCCCAAAGACACACTTCAACACATGGGCACGCAAGGTGGGAATCGAACCTGCAATCCTTCGATCACAAGACTGCCCTTTCCACTGCGCGCACACACGCACGCGCACGCACACACGCACGTGCGCACGCACGCACGCACGCACACACACACACGCACACGCACACGCACACGCACGCACACGCACGCACACACACACGCACACACACCCACACACACACCAGCTAAATAGATTGGAAGCACAGGATTACCAATCACTACTATTGAAGATGAATACTTTGTTCACATGATGGAAACCATTGGTAAAAAGCTGACTGTTCCCAAGAAAACTAGACTAAATAACCTTACAGACCAATCCTATGAAGATCTAAAACAAACATTCAGGAGGAGGTTGGCTGCTGCTCGGAAGATGTCAGTGGGATTAATTTGTGTACAAAAAAGGGACTGACTGCTTCATTTATTAGTTAAGCTATTATTGCGTTGAACAAAATAAACCTGAGCACATTTTGTTGGCTCTTGAAGAAGTAGCCCATCCTCACACTGCACAATCAATCAAAGCTGGTGTGGATAATTGTACGCAAGAGTTGGATGTACCAGATGAGAAGATCATCACAGTGATAACAGACAATGGGGGATCTATGGTGGCAGCATTTAGGAAAATCACATCAGAAGAAGAGGGCAGCTCTGACGATTCAGAAGATTTATCCATAGAAAGTTTCTCCGAGTCTGAATCTGATGAACTCTGGTGAATTATTTATTTAAATTACTCTTCTTTAAATGTTACCATTATTCATTTTTTTATTTAATATAATGTTTTAATATTAAATAAATATATAGACCATTAAATTGTTAAATAAAGGTGTCATTAATTATTTTAAATTGGCATTAAAGAAATAAAATTGGAAATCAATAAAAACATGTTTAAATACTTGTGGCATTAAAATATTAAAATTGCCATAAAAAGAGTATTTAAATATTTAATTAAAAAATTGTTTTGGGTAGTGTGGGATGGAAGAGACAATATCAATTAAATATTTACGCAATTAAACAGTTAATTAAAAGTTTCATTATTTTTTAAAAGTGACACTACATAAATAAAATTGGAAATCAATAAATACATGTTCAAAAATATGTTGCATTAAAATTGCCATTAAAAGCATATTTAAACATTTAATAATATATATTTATGTATTTAATTTTTTTTTATTTGTTGCCTGGAGAACACAAAGTAAAATAAATATATTTAAAATAAAATTATTTGATAAAATTGTCATTAATTATTTAAAATTTGAAATAAATAATTTAAAGTGTCATTAAATGTAAATGTGTCAATATTTCATTAAAATTCAATTTTAAACGATGAAATAAACATATATTTATTTCATGGTTTAATGAAACATTTCATGTTCTGGTTTGCAGCATTTCATTACGTTATCTGTCAAACTGTCCCGTCAAACTCACTGGGTTGGCTGTGCTCCATTTCTCTGGTCTGATCTAAACCTTATCATGGCGGCTTCAGTGACGGAAACTTTTGTCATCTTTTTTAGCAGCATAGACAGAATGTGAAAGCAACACTCCTCATCTCATAAAACTCAGGAATTTATAAACATTTTTAAGGTTTTGTCTGGCACCTCACACACATTTCCTTCTCCATCCATGTCCGCGGGAACTCTGCGGCACCGCCTACTTCCTCATGGAGGCTGTGCGCTCGTCCAGCTCTAAGGTGGGACTTGTCAATTATCCCTGGCTGCAGTATGCAGTGTGTTTTTGGGATTAAACTGGGTGTCAAGGAGCTACCAACCTGCTTCTCTCCCTGAGTGTGGGAGGAGCTCACAGCCTGCTCCGTTGTGTAAGGGGAGCGGGGTTTCTGGGAAGGGTCAATGAGCTCTCCTTCTGGCTCTCTGGGGGTAAGCAGGCAGAGTGTCGAAGGAGAAACCAATTTTACTACAAAAAACACACATGTATGTGTGTGAGGTGCTTGACAAAACCATACAAACTTTAATAAATTCCTGAGTTTCATGAGATCCGCAGTCCTGCGCAATATTAAATTCAAACCACGCAAGATCAATGGAGTACAGATGATCTGAGCTAACCACGCCCTCTGAGTTTGATGGGACAGTTTGACAGATAACAATGAAACGCTGCAAACAGGACCATGAAATGTGATTTTAAATTATGAAATACATAAATGTTTCTTAAATCATTTATAATTGAATTTTAATGAAATATTGAGAGATTTAATTACACTTTTATTTAATAATTTCCTTTTTTATATGTTTATTTCAATTTGTTTCTTCCATCCCACACCGGACAAAGAAATTTATAAATCTGTCATTAAATGTCTAAATGTGCTTTTTTAATGGTTATTTTAATGCCACATAAATATGTCAATATTTGTTTGTTGTTTTTAAATATTATTCATTTAATGACACGTTTTTTATAATTAATTACACTTTTATTTAACGGTCTAATGACGTACATATTTATTTATTATTGTCTCTTCAATCCCACACCAGACAATGAAATAAATAAATGTCATTAAATGTTTAAATGTGCTTTTAACCGGCAATTTTAATACCTTAATGTCACATATTAACATGTTTTTATTGATTTCCAATTTTATTTATTTAAAAGCAAATTTTAAATAATTAATGACACTTTTATTTGATGATTTAATGGCATATATATGTATTTTTCATTGTCCCTTCTGGACCTCCATACTAGACTGCTTTAACATCCAGATCTGTGACTGAAGCTGTTAGACCATAGACTGAGCAGGTCCATCTTTAGCTTCAGAGCTCCTCTGATTTCAAACCCAAACCATCAGCTACATTCACACACCCTGAAGGAGAGGCGGAGCTAAACTGATGAGGAAGACGCACATAAGCTGAGTCATCACACTGCAGCGCGCTTACACAAAGCAGGCTGAACGTGCAGTAGTAGTTCCCTGAAGCAGTAAATGAGGAATCACTGAATTAAGCGTCCGTTTTACCTGTCTTTGTGCAGGACGCGCCCTTTTCCTCTCCGTATCGGTGCTTCTTCTTCTTCTTCTTCTTTTTTTAGCGACCTCGTCTGTGACTACGTCACTGCACGTCGTAGCGTATGTGACGTTTTGCCGCACGGCACAGGCGCTGCCTGTTGCTGGCAGAGGCAGTCAGCACATCGCCACGCAATGGAAGAATGTGTAATGTGAAAGTGTTAGGCCGTGGGCGGTCAGGACAGGCGTCTCTCAAACAGAAACGTGCCTCAGCTTTTCATCCAAGCCTGCACTTGGTATTGGAGGGATGAAGACTGCTGCAGCTCTTCTTTTTAAACGTTGTTCTTTAAGGGTTTCACTCACTCATGCATGCATGTGCACCAGCAAGCAAAAAAGAGCAAGTCATAATGAATTATGAAAAACAAACTTTGAAAATCAACACGGGCTGCACGGTGGCGCAGTGGTTAGTGCTCCTGCCTCACAGCAAGAAGGTTCCCGGTTCAAGTCCTGGCTGTGTGGAGTTTGCATGTTCTCCCCGTGCATGCGTGGGTTTTCTCCGGGTACTCCGGCTTCCTCCCACTGTCCAAAAACATGCTTCATAGGTTAATTGGTCACTGTAAATTGGCCCTAGGTGTGAATGTGAGTGTGCATGGGTGTGTGATTGTGGCCCCTGCGACAGACTGGCGACCAGTCCAGGGGTGTACCCTGCCTTCGCCCATGAGTAGCCGGGTTAGGCTCCGGCAACCCCATGACCCCAAAAGGGAAAAAGTGGATTGGAAAATGAATGAATGAAAGTCAACACCCGAACACTTCAGTAAGCACAACTGTTGGACTACATTTTATATAAAACAGCTTAGATTCCAAGCTTGTTGGGTTTTTTTCTCCAATTCATGTGACTTCCTAACCTTCAAATTATTTTAAAGAACCCCCCTCCTCGTATTATCTCTGGTTTTGAAGGCCCTCCAAATCCTGGATTGTAACGGAGCAAGACTGCTAAAGTGAGGATGAATGCATGATCATTGGAAACATTTGTTGGAGCACTTTTAAAGGGCCTACATCATGCAAAACCAACTTTTTGAGCTTTTAAGTGTATTATAATGTTCATTCCTCCTATAAACAAGCCCAAAGCTGTATTTTGATCTCTTCACACATTTCTGTGCATAAATTCTGTGCTAGTGCAGAAGTTCTGGTTAAAACCAGAAGAAGATGGAGTGGAGCAAGAATGAGCCCGGTCGATAAGGCTCACCGAGTAAAGGCTGATGGGGCCTACCTGTGCCAGCGATCAGCGGATGATGGTCGTCTCTTTACTCCAGCGGTGTTTTTCTGCAGATTCTGTTGTTTGGATGGATTATTGTTTTTACTTAGACACATCACGCCCCACCCACACGGATTACCCCTCCCCCCACAATCACATGTCCACACAGAGATGACAGACATGGGATGGGGGAGGGTTTGACAGCTGTCAGAGATATTTGTCTTTCCATGAACCATCACTCTGCAGAACATTGTTGAGAATGTTGCTGGTACATTGGGTTCAGGTGGATATCTGCCTCTTTTAAATGGAGGCCTGCAATACCTCCAATGTTCTAAGGCTGAAATACCCCTCACTACACACTAAAGAACATCTACATTAACATTTTCACACTTTTCTCTGATTTAAAACCCACTCTGATGAAAAAGGTGTTTTAATATGTTCTTGTGGTATTTTTTATCACAATGGAGGGACTATATTAGGGAAATTAAATTTAAAACTGCATTTCACTAAGGAGAGATCTTGAAGTGGGATTAAAGATTTTAATTGGGAAGATTATTGTGAGGCATTTGACAGTGAATCATGACAGTCAGATTTCTTTGGTGGTTGGGCTCTGAGCCGGAGACATCTTGCAGGCTAGTGATGACCTTGGATGTAGTGAAGAGACCCCCAGAGCCCAGACGCTGATGGTGGTTAAGAGGAAACATGCCAGCCAAAGACCCAGGAGAAGAACAGGCAGAAGAGGCCAGCGCGATGACGAGTCAAGACAAAAGGCCAGGAGAAGAACGAAGTGGAGGTGGGCCGGCGCAAAGTCTGGAATGCAGAAAAACCAAACTTAATTAAAATTAAATGCAGGGATTTGATTTTGATTGGCTGTAAAGAAAGTAAACACTTCAGCTATTGGCTCATAGTAGAGACCAATTGATAACGTAAAGAGTGATGAATAAACACTCAGCTGCAAGTGATGAGATCAATCTTCCTTGTTGAAATTGCAACAAAGCTTCACTTTTAAGTATTTATTTCTCCAATTCATTGTGAATCCGTAGCAGATGAAAAATGCAGTTTGAAAAAGCTTGAAAGTGTGATATAGAAGCTACAATGGCTTGCTCCACTCACTGTAAAATCTGTTTTTTTTTTTGTAATTATTTTGTAACATAACACAATATTTAAGTGATATTTAAGAAATACTGATACTGCCCCACTACATAATTATCAGCTTACATTGTTTAAAAAAAACATGAAAGCAACACAATAGTGATTTCTTCAAACACTTTTTATTCAACCCAATGTGCTCTTTTCAAAGAGCTCAAATTACAAGAGCCAAGTCAAAATAAAGTGCTCGTTTGCATTCAAACAAAACAAAAGAAAGTAGAAAAGAAAAATCGGTTGGTTTTTGGGAAAGTATTATTAGTCACACATGCATTTGTTATCCATTAATTTCATTAAATGTGTCACGGGTGGAGTTCAAATACAGGGAACAGAAACACACAGACTTAAATAGACAAACATACAATCAACTAAACAGGAAGCAGCTCTGATCACCTCCAGCAGGACACACAGGTGAGAGGGAGGAGAAAAAGAACACAGACCTGCACAGAACAAGCCGTGAAAACAACCAAAATCACAACAAGCAGAGCGTGTCACATAAAGATAAAGACGGCGATCATTAGATATGTCTTTTATGCTAGTTAGCATTAGCCCAAATGAAAGTGACCGATTTGAACTTATTTTTCCGTTCCCCCAGGGCTGAACTTTTTTTTTTTTGCTGCATAGACCCAGATAAATGGTAAGGAGTACAGTTACAGTTGATATGCCAAATGGTTCCAGAGGTGTGACTGCTGATCACTGCGCTCCGTGCTCTGGGTGAGTGACAGCTAACGGGACTTTACCATGTATTACTTACGACCAGTACTACATTTAGATTTATTTAAAATCTATTTATTTCCTGTCACGAGAGGACGTGTGTCTACAGCTCTCCTGATATATGATATAGGCGATTTTAATCTTGAATCATCACATTATTACAGCAAAAAAAGCAGTAATTCTGCAATATAGAGAGCTGAACATGGCACCAAAGAAAAAACAAGAAACATCAGACCTTGCGGAGCTCAGAACTGTGGTTGCCGACATCCAAGCTAAACTGATCCCACTTATGGCACTGGAAGCTAAGCTAACTCCACTCTTGGAGCTTGATGCTAAGGCAACACCTCTGATGGAACTTGTGCAGGAATTCCAACGAGAAAGAGTAAGAAATGAGCAACGAAATAATCAGCTTGACATCCTGGATAGAAGAACGAACGACTTAGATCAACAAGTAAGAATGAATAATATAATTCTCACAGGATTTCAACTCAAACCCGAGCCAAGCCCTGGCAAAGCTAACATTAGCACAGGAGCTAGCGGGGCTGCAGTGGCCACAGCCGAGAGCGTGGAGAGTCAAGATCTGCCACCCGCTTCCCAGGAGAAAGGAGTCAGATAAACCAGCAATCCTCATCAGGTTTGTGAACCAAAAATACTAAATAGCTCTGATGAAGTAAATAAAACTTTTGAAAGGGACAGCTGTTTATTTTAATGATCATCTCACTAAAATTAACGCTCAACTGGCAATTCCAGGATCTATGTTAAACCAATTGGTCCACCAAACCGGTCCAAGCCAATGGTCATCATTAGCATGAAAGACTTTGAGAAGTGTGTAGTCACTGACGTCTCAACCTTTTAATTGATGCAGAATAAAGTCAAATATGATTTCAATAAAATATGGCGCGGAGGATTTACATATATTTTTACATTTTTTTACTGACTTATGTAAATGTTTTTTCCAGATGTTGGAAACCTGCCCTATATTGCTGAGTTTCGCTCATGAGAAATAATATACATTAGAGGATGTTTGAAACTTACATCACTGATTCTTTTTCACTGCATAAGCTACTAACAAGTTTAAAATAGTGTTATATCTACATACATAGCAAGTATGCTTAATTAACTAAATAAATTATACAGTATTATACAATTGTACAGTATTAACATCTGATCATCAAGTTACGAACCTGATATTGATAACAAACAAAAGTAATAGGTGTGGCTGAGTTGGGGTGGGATTATAAAAGTTCGCTTCCTCCCACTCCCTTTCAAGCAATCTATCATTTGATGCTTAATTATCCTATGTTTGACATGTTTTTTTTTGGATGTAAACCTCTGATGATTGTGTTACTTATGTGTTTTTCTTGCCTGAATGCTAAAAAAAAAAAAACATTTCCAATTCAATCCAAAATATGTGCGTTCAATTGTCGCGTGTTCGAGTAGGAAGTCCAGATAAGTAATCAGAAAAATAGGCAAGCCAGGAGAGGTTCCATTGGGTTTTCTCATTTAATGAAGTCTTTGGGGTTTACAAAAGAAAGCAGGGATGAGGACAAAATGGCAAACCCAAAATCCAGGTGACATTTGACAGTCTTCGTTTTTGGCATCAGACTAGCACTTCTTCTACCTATCTCACCAGCTCAGCTGCTCACTCGCTTGCTCACTGACTGACTGCCCCCTTTGTGAGTGTGAGGTATCACCTTATATACCTTTTATAGCCACTCCCACCTAATTAGGCACATTTCTCAAAATCATTCAGTCTCAAACATATATAGTTTAAATATTACCTTTCACCTAGGTTTTTCCTTTACTTTCACAATTAAATGCTCATTTATTTCAATAACACTTTCAACACTTAATACCCTCAAATTTTACCATGAAAAGTAAAGAAACAAAAACCAACAATTGAAATTAGAAACAGCTGTCTCAAAACTTACATCAAAATAATATAAACAGGAAAAACAGTAAGGACTCAAAACTACTATATGTTTATAATATCTTCCTGGGGCCTCTTTGACCTGTATGGCTCACCACATCAGCCCATTGGCTCTTCAACAAGTTCTGCAGAAGGTGTTGTAGAAATACTCATCCTCAGCTAAAGAAACAAATTCAGATATTTATTTATGCAAAACATCTTCAAGGACCTGTGTAGATAACACCAACACAGATGACCTCCACCTTCAGAGATTAAGCTTCACCTGGGAAAACTTGGAAATGTACCAGAATTAATGATGGGGAAAGGGGCGTAAAGACAACTGATTTGACAACATTAAGAAAACATCTTAATGTTCTCTGGTTCTCAGGAAACACTGTTTGCACTGTTCAACCCTACTCTGCTCAAAAACACCAGTGTTAGATGACTGCCGTTATCAGCCTTCTGCAGAGCTTGATGACGAGCTGAATCAGATGTCCAGAAGCAGGAAAACATGCAGGACTATGTTCCGTGAAGACAAGGGTTGGGAAACACTGCGATAAAGGAAGAATATTCAGCTTCAAATACTAGAGGACTTATTGCTTCTTGTCATCTTCATCACCTTTGTTTTCATGTTTGCTAAGGAGCTCACATGATGTCTGATGTGGGGTCCTTGCAGACTACGCTCTGAAACATCACCTTCTCTGACTCCAGATGCGTCTTCTGTAATGAAGACCACTCACAGGAGTTTTCCTGCCTGAGAGTTAGCTTTTTGCAGTCAGTTGGGAAACTCTTTCTTCTGCAAGGAAGGGCTTGTGAGGAGAAAGAAAGGGGGAGAAGGTGAAATAGGGAGGAGTGTGACATATAAGAGGAGGTGATTGAGGAGCAGGACAGGAAAGTAAGGGTCTGGGTGTTCCCTCCCATTGCTGGGAAGTGTTGGAGTGGAAAGGTGGGACTGGTATGCGATCGCTCCCCCTTTCGGTCCTCCCACACTTTCTGCTCAGCCCCTGTGGCACCACTTCCAATGCACACTGAGTGCCTCCTGTTGGGGTTGGGAGGGCATATGCGGTGTAGAGGAAATGTGAAGGAGTGCCACAACTCCCTCTCCAGGGGGCTACAACAAGTGAGGGCGTGGGAGGAACAGAAACCTTCTCTGTGTTGGAATGAGGGATAAGAGCCTGGAAGAGGATCCAGCTGCTTTTGAAAGACTCCACCATCATCACCCCTCTCAGTCCCCCCCACCTTCCCACTTCTACCAGCTTGCCATACAAACCCCACCCCACCTTCCTTCTTATTCAGAACTGGGCCAGGGGACACTCTTGGTTTTATGTTCAGACTCTCTGATTGGGCACAGTTGATGAGGCCATTAAGAGGATTGGCTGAGGAGAGGTGGGTGGAGCCAGGGGTAGGGGGTTTTCTGCTGCTGTGGATGTCAATAACGGTGGAGTAAATGTCCTGCAGGTTGATGATCTTTGTCTTTTTGTCCCTGTTTTCGTGAAGGACAGCATTGGCACAAATGAAGAGGAAAATCCCAATTCCCATGATGAGAGGGCCAAATACCTTTAGGCAGTCAGAGTATAGATATCTGCAGAGACAAGGCAGGTAAAAAACAAACGAAGAACCGCTATACTTTTTTCCACCTGAAGTCAATGAGACAGGTCAGAAACACAGAGATACTCCTGAGAATTTAAAGAAACCTGACAATTCAGAGGAAGATCTGTTGTCCCAGAACCTAGTGAGATCCTTCAAACAATCAGTTCCCTGTTTGTATCTACTGTGTATTTTCATTAAAAGATCAGAAGTACAGATAACCTTTATGATGTTTGTTGCACTCCTATCTGTTGGGGGATGACAGTGCCTATGAGCAGTTTCAGATCAACCAAATAAACATTATTTAAGAGACAGTTTATGTTTAAACCCATCTGTTAGGCCCAGAAGACCATAGGGTGGTATTTGTTGAATGATCTTCTGGGTTTGCTATGTCCACGATCCTTGTTTGTTGGTTTTTGGCATTCTGTCATTTCTTTTTAATCTCTCTGTTGTGATCCAACTTGATAGTGAAGCATGAGCAAATGAGTTCTGATCTGAACCTTGATGTACAGAGCTTCTCAAAGAACGACCAAATTTTCATCAGCCACATAAAAAGCATACCTGAAATATGAATGCTCGTCTACTAAATGATACAGGAAACACATGAACAACCTCAGAGAGTTCTTGTTTACCTTAGACTTGCTTAGGTACCTGTTCACAAGTTTCTCCAGAAAACTTTGTAGAATCTGCTGACTCGTTCCATTGATAGATTCTGTCTGGTTGAAACCTTCATCACCTTCTGCTGCGACTCCCTCATCAGACTTTGTCTCCCTCCTCTCTCCTTCCTGCAGACAAGTGGATGCAGAACAGAACATGTGGCTTTGGTCTCACAGCTGGCGTCCAAGCTCTGGTAATCTGACTTCTCACCTGGGCTTCAAGTGTTGCAGGTGAGGAGCTGCTAGAGGTTACCGAGGCCATGGTGCTGCCCTGTTGTGAATCTGTACTGAATAACAGACCATCTTGTGGCCAATAACCCAGAGCTGCCATGCAAACGCCCAAAAAAAGGACCAGGACACCAAGTACAGCCACAAGACCTGAGACCGAGAACAGTTTTACTTTTCCTTTCACCACCACCACCGCACTGCGCCTGGGACACAGATGACATCAGGAAGTTTGATGCAGCAATGTTTCAAACTGGTAGTGTTTTAAGTGTGCTACCTTTTCTTTTGGCTCTTCTTCCTAGATGGGAGTGTTCTGTGTGGCTTGGACCTCAAAGAGTCCTGACGTCGCGCATTGATCCTCAGCAGGCCACCTGTTGCAATCATCACCACAGACCAACTGCTTTTTGGCTGGTGGGTTCAGCCACACCTATCTCACCTGGACATCTGTTTCCTGTCACAAAGATAAGTCTGAGGTTACTTGTCTAAGAGCATAGAAGAACAAAACTTGTACTTTTGTGCAGTTTAGACCAGATAACAAGGAACCCTCTCAAACCTCACGAATCTGCTCTGTCCACTAAAGAAATTCTGCTTCCAGGTCAGCAAGGAAAATCCTGGCGCTTAAGTTTTTCTATTTCACTCAATCTTTATTTTTACAGACCTTAAACACAAAAGAGCAGCTAAAGTTTAACAAAATGATTCACAATAAAAATGATAGATGACATTAAAAATCCATTCCAAAACTCAATAGTAACATAAACAGGAGAGTCCGGCCAATAGTCGAAACCTCAGATCTAGGAACAACAGTGCGGTTTCCGTCCTGGTCATGGAACTGCGGACCAGCTCCACACCCTCTTTAGGGTGCTAGAGGGTTTGTCATCCTGTCCATATATGTTTTGTGGATTTGGAGAAGGTGTTAGACCACATTCCCTGTGGTGTCCTGTGGAGGGTACTTTGGGAGTATGGGGTCCGGGGAGTCCTACTCAGGGCTGTCCGGTCTCTATATGACCAGAGCAGGAGCTTGGTCCACATATCTGGCAGTGAGTCAGACCTGTTCCCAGTGCATGTTGGACTCCGGCAGGGCTGCCCTTTGTCACCGGTTCTGTTCATAGTCTTTATGGACAGAATTTCTAGGTGCAGCCAAGGTCCAGAGAAGTTCTGGTTTGGGAACGACAAGATTTCCTCTCTGCTCTTTGCAGATGATGTTGTCCTGTTGGCTTCATCAAGCCAGGACCTCCAGCATGCATTGAAACAGTTTGCAGCCGAGTGTAAAGCGGCTGGGATGAGGGTCAGCACCGCTAAGTCTGAGGCCATGGTTCTCGACCGGAGAAAGATGGTTTGCCCTCTCTGGGTGGGTGGAGTGCTCCTTCCCCAAGTGGAGGAGTTTAAGTATCTTGGGGTCTTGTTCATGAGTGAGGGAAGATCGGAGCGTGAGATTGACAGGTGGATTGGTGTGGCGTCCACCGTTAAGTGGTCGCTGTACTGGTCTGTTGTGGTGAAGAGAGAGCTAAGCCAGAAAGCAAAGCTCTCAATTTACCGGTCTGTCAACTGGGCGCTCCCTTAGAGATAGGGTGAGAAGCTCGGTCATCCGGGAGGAGCTTGGAGTAGAACAGCTGCTCCTTCACTTCGAGAGGATCCAGTTCAGGTGGCTCCGGCATCTGGGTCGGATGCCTCCTGGACGCTTCCCTAGTGAGGGGTTCCGGGCATGTCCCACGGGGCATGACCCTAGACACACTAGAGAGACTCTCCGCTGGCCAGGGAACGCCTTGGGGTCCCCCCAGAAGAGCTGGAGGAAGTGGCCAGGGAGAGGGAAGTCTTAGCATCTTTGCTTAGACTGCTGCCCCGTGACCCGGTACCGGATGACAAAAGAAGATGGATGGATAAACGGTTAAACAGCATACAGTTAAAAAATACAGGCAATAAAATGGGAAAAGGGGGAGCATCTTGTGATTGTCTAAAAGCTGGTTTTAAGCAACAGCTTGCTAACCTAATCAACACATACTAGGGGTGTAACGTTTTGTTTTAACCACGATTCAATTCAAGAAATAATTTGTGGTTGCTGATCCTGTAAAGGGTGATCTGTGGGCATGGAGTCCAGGGAGCCATACTCATTGCTGTACAGTCTCTGTTTGACTGGAGCAAGAGCTTGATCCTTGATCCTCATAGCCAGCAGCAAATTGGACCTTCAGTGCATGTTGAACACCGACAGGGCTGCCCGCCACCAATTCTAGTCTGGGGACCACAGGACTCCTCTCTCCAGATTATTTTGTTCTGTTAGCTTTGTCAAGCCAGGACGTTTAGTGTGCATTAAGGCAGTTTGCAGCTGGGATGAGGGTCATCACTGTTAACGCAGTGCTTACAGTGCCTACTAGGCCGGAGACCCTATAGAAGACCCAAATCCCCCTGGAGAGACTACATCTCTTGGATGACCAGGAAACGCCTTGGGAATCCCCAGAACTGCTGGAGAAACTACCCAGGGAGAGGAAAGTGCTTAGACTGCCACCCCGTGTCCTAAATGAGCGGAAGAAAATGCAAATGCAGACAGACTGCACACTGTGAGATTGTTATTTGTTTAAAAAAAATTTAGAGCTTATCTTTTGATCCAATTGTTGCTTTCTCTATGAGCTGGAAAAAAAAGAAATACATTTAAGTGTCCACCCTAATGCGGTTTTAAGTAAACAGCAGTCTGACTACATAGAATCGAAGCAGGCTTTCAATGAATTAATGGATCATATTGTCTTTTTTGTGAAGGACTCTTGAAGCTGTGGAAGAGAAACAAATGCAGTCAATTTCACCATATTTTCCATTCCACTTTCTCAAAAGAAAAAAAAGTTAAAAACTCTGTAAATTAGCCCTTTTTCTTTAAATTTTGTTTTGAACGACACCCATGCAAGACATTAGCATTAATAAACCACTTTAAAGTTAAACTTCTAACTCTAATGCCTCGGCCTGCTGAACATGAAAGAAGGGGAGCAAATCAGTAAACCATAATTGCAAATACAGAAAAACCCAATAACACAGACAGTAACACGAAGCACACACAAAAACACACACAGCTGCATTGAATGTCACAGCGTTAGTCTTCTCTTTCCTGAGTTGAAGCTGCAGAACTTGAAGCATATAATTTCTGCAACAACAGATGGCATGTTCTTACATCTGGATCTGCTTCATGTTCCTCCTCTTTGCAGAATCTCCACCAACGCTTTCTCCACGCATCGCCTCCTTCTGCATGCTCTGCAGCTTAAGCTTCTGCAGCAACACCCAGAGACTCCTCCCATAATGAGAGAGAGAGAGAGAGAGATTCTTCTCCATGAAAATTCTGTCTATTTTCTGAAATTGTGCATGATATTTTTCTTCATTTTACACAGCGTAACAGCAAGGTTACCTTTGCAAGTACAATTTTTGATCTTCTAATGACCAACAATAATACCTTAATTTGCATGACCTGACTGCCAGAAAATGTTAATACAAGTACGTCTAAATATTCAAAGCAAAATCTAACAAAGCAAAAGGTGACAGTGGAGAGAAAAAATCCCTCTACATAGAAACTTCCAATAAAACTAGAAGGTCTTCACTACCAGGATGACCACAAAGAGACGGTTAAAAAATACTGGTGTGTGATCAGAGTGTGAATAACTATGGCTTCAGACAAGCTTTGACTGCTGTACCCTTCAGTCCTAAACAAAAGTTTTACATTAACACCATGGAGACATTCATTCATTCATTTTCCAATCCGCTTTATCCCTTTCGGGGTCACGGGGTTGCCGGAGCCTAACCCGGCTACTCATGGGCGAAGGCAGGGTACACCCCTGGACTGGTCGCCAGTCGGTCGCAGGGGCCACAAACACACACCCATGCACACTCACATTCACACCTAGGGACAATTTAGAGTAACCAATTAACCTATGAAGCATGTTTTTGGACGGTGGGAGGAAGCCGGAGTACCCGGAGAAAACCCACGCATGCACGGGGAGAACATGCAAACTCCACACAGAAAGGTCCCCCAGCCAGGACTTGAACCGGGAACCTTCTCGCTGCGAGGCAGGAGCGCTAACCACTGCGCCACCGTGCAGCCCGATATTGACCATCTCTCGCTTTGCAAATATTAATTTAAATTAAAAGGAAATGAAAAAAGGAAACAACTTCCTTTGATTATGCCATGACCTGCATTTGACCTAACTAACGTCACTCCCGACAGAAAGGCTATGTCCAAATAATTCACTATTCACTATATAGTGCATTCGCCATTTTCTAGGGGTGTCCCAATCCAGAATTAAAAATCGAGCGCACTAGAAAATTCCCAGAATCTTCTGCGAAAAACAAGTGTGCATCGATGGTCACTACGTTGGAAAAGATAGGCCACAATGCATTGCGTTTGACGATTTTCAAAATGGCAGAAGCAAGTCGTTCAAGGGAGATGAAATATAAATATAAGTATTTGTAGTAGAATTGAACATTGCTACATATGTAATTTGATATATGTCATATTAGATAATTATTTTTACTGATGATGTATATTCTTCTGGAGCTTATCAGTTTTGCTAACGCTATTGTTTTGCTAATGCTAACGCTATTGTTTCGCGTTGAAGGCAGAAATATTCATAGTAGATAATTCTGGCACTCGCCAAGAGCGGACGCTTTTCTTTTTGCTCCCTTATCTTTCTCAACCAAGGCTCTTTGTCTTGTCTCCCCGTATCCTGGAACCACTCTCTGTTTTTCTCACTTTTAAAGAAAATGGGCTGAAAATGCGATCGACAAAGTCTTTTCCACTATAAAAGTGGGACAGCAGACCTCACTTGCCCAGGAAGTACGTTTGCGGCTGGATATGCGAATGATCCATGGGGCAAATAGAGAATTTTCTGCCTGTTGCAACTCTCCCTGGAATACGTTGAAGATGTCTTCATCATTGGGTTAATGGTCACCGGCTTTCTGCTAACTGGTACTGGTGGAATCTGGATGTACCAGAACCTGGCGAAGCGACTTACAGCAAAAGGCGGGCTGGGAGTGCTTTGCGATGGGATACTTGGAGCAGTAAAGACTCAAGCTGATAAACTGCAGGGGTTGGAGTCAAAGGTGGATGCATCGCTTGCCCGCATGTATCGCACGGAGGTCTCACTGGGAAGAATGGAGCCAACTTGGAGCGAGTTACGGCTTGAGTCGGAGGAAACCTGGAAAATTGACCCAAGATCTGTGGTTATTCCACCATAAGCAGCCTGGACTTTCAGCAGGCAGGCAGCAGATGTTTGCCTGCGTCTAAACAATCATCTCTAATCAGACGCTCCCCCAAGCCGAGGACACTCTCCTTGAGTGAACCAAAACAAATCCGCTGAAGGTGGGATAAGCAGAACCAGTTGTCATGGAAACCTACATTACTGCCCCTTCCTCGACCCTTTCCCTAGATTTCAACGCTCTGGTGACTCTGACCTGTCTGTTGTGAAATCACTGCTTATATGTAGATGTATTTTTGCTTATACTTCAATTTATGCCGCTCTTCTGCGACACAGATCGAAGATGCTTGATTTTTTACATCATCCCTGTTTACCCCCCCATGTGTCTTTTTCTGCCATCAGTGGCAGCTGTCCAATACTGTACTGAATTTCCCAGCTTGGGATGAATAAAGTATCTATCTTATCTTATCTTAATAAAAGGAGTGATTTCTACCCGTAGTCATTAGTTGATAAAACATTTTTAAAATGTGTTTACACATGTAGGGACAAACGAGGGCGTACAGATTTTGATCTGCCTGCAGATGGCGAAAGAGAGCCTGTTTTCAGGCAAACGCTGCACCTCAGCCGTCTGGTGGGAGTACGTTCACAGCTGAGATATTTATTAATTCATCATTAAACTGTTAATCCTTGTCATTGGGGTAAAGGTTTTTGTTTTTACTTTCTATTTAGAGCTGTGATACAGGTGACCCACCTCTTTAGTCCAGCCAGAGCAGCCAAGAACTAAGTGGTGGAATTTAAACAAAACATGTATTTTTTGTGAAATGAAGGCCTCTGCAGTTCCTTGTAGTTTTAATTAATTCTTTGTTCACAAGTGTCTGTTTTGATATTTGAAGAAACTTATAAGGCCTCCCACCAGCATTGGCACTGAAGCAGGAGAACCATCAGCAGCTTTGTGGAAGTGACAGGAAACCAGAGATTTGTCCTCGCAGACGGACGCCACTTTGCTCATCCTGCTGGTTCCTGGTGTTGTCCTCCTGCTGTGGCTCAACATCTGTGGCTCCAAGCAGACCCTTCACTGATAAAATATGTCTCTCCATCTTGTCTTCATCATCTCAAATGCTCTCTCCACCACAGAGCGTGCCCTGGCGTGGTGTCGGCTGTAACGGGGCTCAAACACATTCATCATGGGTTCACTGTAGGGTGTCAGCAGCGTCATGGGATGGGCAATGCAGGGATACCCACTGTCACCCAGAATGATGAATCCTTCAGGTGGGTGTTTGATCAAAATTGGGCTGTTACGGAGAACCCGTGAATCATGGACTGAATTTGGACACCCACCAAAAATATGTAAAAATGTGGCATTAGAATCCCATACAGCCTGCATTTGGATTGAATAAAAAAGCTTCCTGTTAAAATAACAAGCTGCTTTTTCTTTTGGGGCCTTTATTCTTATGTGGCAGACGTTGATGCTCCCCACGACCTTTTGGAAGGCAGCAGATCCATTGACGTGCTCAAAACCAGCAGCGACTAATGGCAGTTCATCCACACTGGGAACCAGCTGGAGGATGTGGTTTGCTGTTCTGTGGACAATGTC
>BSAI01000068.1:327220-375391 GCA_036245035.1 Adrianichthys oophorus | reverse complement strand
ATAATCAGAGACTACTTAATATACTGCTCCTCTGCCTCACCTGCTGTGATGAAGTTTACCACACTGGTTCTACTCGCTCCTACTCACTCTTCACCCCCCCATCCAAACCAGGGTCTGTATCCTTCTCCTACCCCCACTCCCCCCACCTGCAATCTTCATTACATCACTTGCCATGTGCCAATGCTTTATTTTATTTTGTTTATCATGTCTCTGTTTGGTGCAGTGCAGTTCACATGTTGTCCCTCTTTTTCTGTTTTCCCAGAGATTTCTGATACCAGGTGGATCATCTGTGCTCCTGTCTTTGGTCGTGACCTCGCCTTGGTTCTTCCAGCAACCCCAGCTGTTCCACAACTCCATCTGGATGAAGTCCATCTGCTAAAGTGTAGCAGACTAACTTGATAGAGGTTCACTTCCTTTCAAAATAAAATGGGATCATCACAATGCGGGGCTGCACGGTGGCGCAGTGGTTAGCGCTCCTGCCTCACAGCAAGAAGGTTCCCGGTTCAAGTCCTGGCTGAGGGACCTTTCTGTGTGGAGTTTGCATGTTCTCCCCGTGCATGCGTGGGTTTTCTCCGGGTACTCTGGCTTCCTCCCACCGTCCAAAAACATGCTTCATGGGTTAATTGGTTACTCTAAATTGTCCATAGGTGTGAATGTTAGTGTGCATGGGTGTGTGATTGTGGCCCCTGCGACAGACTGCCGACCAGTCCAGGGGTGTACCCTGCCTTCGCCCATGAGTAACCGGGTTAGGCTCCGGCAACCCCGTGACCCCGAAAGGGATAAAGCGGATTGGAGAATGAATGAATGAATCATCACAATGCAGCAAAAAAAGATAGCAGTGTTTACTTTTTTTTTTACCTTACAGCTTCTTTTCAAAATTAAAGTTTTTTTTAAACCAGAGAGCCACAATAGAGGGATTAAAGAGCCACATGTGGCTCTGGAGCTACAGGTTGCTGACCCCTGTGCTACACTATCCAAACATGTCTTTGTTTATTTAAATATTTAGCTGTTATCTTAACTTACAGCTGTTTATTTAGATGTGTTTGTTTATTAGACATATACTTGTTATTCAACCAGCTAACCAACTTACACAGAAATATGGCTATTTGACTGAATAAACTGAGCGACCTCAGCCAACAAATCAAACGTACCCCGTAAGATGTTCATGTTCAATGTGTTTGCTTAAAGCAAGTGACAGAATTAGCAGATAGCGTGAGGAGAGAGAGGGACGTAAATCCCATTTTGCAGCAATGATAAGACACGAGAAACCACGGACGCTAAAATGATGAGATAAAGTGCTGTCTGGTTCAGAGTTTTAGCAACATCAGCCCCAGCTGCTTTTGAAAGTGTTCTAAAGCAGCAAAAAGCAAGAGGACCTGGCCGCAAACTAGAACATAGTGCCAACATGGTGTAAAGATTTACTCACAAATATCATCCAACTCTCAGCAAGGGGCAGCAGAGCTGAAGGAACTGTGTCTCCAGCAGAGGGTGCCACCAGCCCACATTCACACTGAACACAACTTTATTCATTGTAGGTTGTAATTTTTAGTCAAGATAAAATATTTCACGAAATTAAAACAAACAAAAAAAGGAGAAGTAGGTAAAGTAAGTAAGTAAAAATACATAAATAAATAAAAAATACACCTAATTCAATTTCAAGTTATTGGTGAGGATTCTGTGGTTTAGTTTGAGTTTATGTTATATTTGGTTGTGTTCTAAGTTGCTTTTGTCAGTCACACCAGCTTCAAGTTTAATCATCCACATCCGTCATCATTTAGTTCATCAACCACAGTGTATGTAAGTGTCAGGTCATCTGTTCTCTTCTCTCACCTTTTTGGTTCTCCTATTGGTTTGTCATGTTTCAGTTTATTTATTGAATGTTTTTGAAGTTTCTGTCACAAGCCTGGTCTCCTGCATTTTGGGTCGTCCTTCACCTAAGGCCCAGACAATTAGAACAAAGAAAATAAAGGTTTCTTCAGTTCTTGACTGGGCACTGAGCAACCTTCTTAGAATTGAATGATACTCCTGATATTTCACCATGTGTTCTTTGGGAAACTGCAAAAGCAGTGATGAGAGGAAAAACCATTTCTTATTCAACATAAACAAATAGAACGCAGATTTATTAGAAGTAGATCAAATAAATCTGGAGGCTGCTTCTGCACAGGAACATGTTCTGGGAGAAAATTCTGGGGTGGGGGGTGCTCAGCACTCCGGGGTGATGGTGGGCTGCTTTTCTGGGGCTGGGGAGCTCTCCAGTGAATTGAGCCAATGGGCTGAGCCCCCCTGACCCAGCAGGAGGGATGTTCTTATGGCTGGGCTGGAGCTTGAACTCTCCGTTCTCCTGTGCCCCCTTGCCCTCTGGTGTTTAGGGCCCCTGTGGCGGTTCTGTTGACCCTGTTCTGGGGCTGAAGTAGGTCACCTGACAGACAGCTTTCCTCAATATTTTATCCCATGTAGGTGTCTAGGGGCCCCAGCTACCACTGCTGCCTCATTGAATCATCGACCACAGTAGAACACACTCAACTGAGCACATAGTATACGTGATGAAATAATATGCTTAAAATGTGTTGGTTTGTATGCAGAAGTACATGTGGGTGAGCTGTAGTTGTATTGTGTACGTGTTGACATGTTTTTGTATGAAGATCTTTGGAGCCAACAGGTTGGGAATATTTACACAGTCATACAAAAGGGGTTTATACAAAAATATACACCCTGTGTGTCAGAAGATTCTTAAGCCCCCAGTGGTATAGTTTAGAACATTCTAGAGGGTATACTCCTGATTTTCCCTCCATGCCTCATTATCTCCCCTTTCTTGGAGAAACATCTTTCCTAAAGCAGCCCTGCCAGAATAGAAGCTCGAACATCCACACAAGAACCAGAATGTTCATCAGTGTACTTATAGCGTGTATTGATCAGCATTCAGTAAACAGATATGTAAGTTTAAACATAAATATGTTGCAAAAAACACAAGATGTCTTCAAGTCATTATAAATTTGAAATGATTAATCAATTATTAATTATTATTAATCAACTATTAAATCATGGGTTCCCAAACTTTTCAGATTGTGACTCCCAAATTTGTTGCATAAGACGCCTGCGACCTCCTCCTCTCTAAAGTCTGTCTGTAGAGCTTTTTTCTACGTTTTCCTGTCAAAGTTAAATCGTCTAAAGCTGCTCATTGCAGCAGCTTTTATGTCTTTTAACAATATTTGAATATTTCACACCCTCAGTGAGCCATATTTTGGTGGATTTATCAATAAATCCAAATTATAAAAACTAAAAACTTTATTTAGCTATATTGTGAGTGTGAAATTACATTTTTAAGTGTCACACCAGGTCACACCCAAAGCATAAATTCAAACTATATCTTGGATCAGGACAAACTGCAACATCAACAAAGAATGTTTTTAACCCTGCTATAAATTAGAACAGACATTTTAATTGTTCTGTTATTTTTTTCTCTAAATTAAAATACTGCAATATTTCAAAATCTAAATATGCTTTAAAAGAAAAGTGAAAACACAAGTTTAGACGGCCATTCAAGTTTTGACTCTACCACAAACAAAAATAGCTTTAAGTTTTACATGAACCAGAATATGTAAGAAATTCAATCAAAATCACAACCAAAGCCGTCTCAATGGGCTGCACACCGGTGTTTATGCAAAGAACATAAAGTCAGTCATAAAAATAGAAACAATAGCTGGTTGCTAAATTAAACTCAACAAATTAAGCTAAATGGGCATCCCTGCCCCTAGACCCTCCTTCTCGGTGAGGAAAAACTCTAAAAAAAATATGGGGGGGGGGCCTCAGGGATTTCCACATAAAAGAGACATCCTCTCCCAGGACGGACAGGCAATGTGCTAGAACTGTTCAAGAAGAATTAGCTTATCTAACTCTGCAACTACATGTTGAAATCACAATTACATGCAGCGCTCTGAATTAACACTCACCCACCTGCCAATTGCAGGTAAAAATTTGTCTGTCTTCCCTCCCCACTTGGCCACCACAAACATCCAGAGTTTGTTCAAACATTTATTCTCACTTTGTTGCACAGCTTTATGGCGCTTACACAGCAAACGGGGTTTGCGGCCAGTTCCAATTTTAAGTCAATGGTTTAGGCGCAATCTGAGGTTCTGCGGTGTGATTCAAGCGGCGAACCAGCGTGAAAAAAAATCTAAACTCTGGGGGGGTCGCTATGTCACGTCAACCCATCAGGGACTCAACTTTGGTCACGTGACGGTTTCAGTGACAGCAGGTAGAATACACATCCAATGTGAGGGATCAGATTTCCTGAACTTCCATTCATTTGCTTAACCCGCTGTGTCTCTTTCAAGTTTTGGTTTTCTGAACCCGTCTCGGATACGGTCACGCTTGCTATGCCGGCTACCGGGAGACGAGCTGGTGGCCAGACAGAGATCCCCTACGGGATGGAGAGACAGGCTGCTCGGGCCTCCTGAACTTTATCATGTTTTTCTTATTTTCATCGAGACAATAATAATAATACAAAGGTCCCCTAATTTCATTCTTGATTTTATTTTTGTGCTCTCGGGTTAATGCGGGACAGTAAGCTCCAAACACGGTCAGAGAGAGACGGAATCATCGCCGTCATCCAGACACAGCGGGACTGAAGCTCACGGTATACCAACGGGAATTTTTAAATTGGGGATGATCACACTTTTTTAGCTACTACTTAAAACACTACTTAAAACACATCAAATGATGTGAAGTTTTTATTTTAAGTGTTTGAATATACAACCAAGGTGCTGTTACAACAGAAACACATGATTCCTGTTTAAAAACTATGAAACATTCATGGATGAACAAATCTTTTCATGACAACCTCAGTGAGCCCTTCACTTCTGGTGAATGTTGTTAGTCCCAGTGTATGGTATTGTTTATAACCAAATGAACCCCAGGTTCGAATCCCGCACCCGGCTGTGGTATTACAGTGACTCTTTTTTCGGCTAAATTATTCAACACAAATTACTATAAACATTAATCAAAAACATCAGGATATTTCTTCAGATTGTAAACGTCATTAGAATGTATTTTCTGTATGGTCATGAGTTATAAAATAATATAGTGGTAACACAAATAAATCTAGTCTATGAGTCTAGTTGTTTTTTTTTTTAAAAGATGTTAACAGGAATTAAAAAATAGTGTATTCTTTATGCTTAATGAAATGCAGCTATGTATTTAAAAAATAAAAGACAACAGTAGTAGTACTGGAGTAATTCCAGATGCCCTGTATTAGAGGCGATCCCCAAACCACTGTCGCCACAGGAGCAGATGACTAACAAGAGCGTTATTTGTTGACTGAATCTTTCTTTTTTCGTGGATGGATGGTTTAGATATTTGTTCATTTATTTTTGATGGCCCACGAGCTACACGGAGACGTGATCACCGATGTTTATGAAGAGCTCTTCAAAAAAGAAAAACCAAATTGATCTCTAAGCCTCATCCGTGTCCTCAATGCATTGTGAATGAGGAACACACATGTACCTGTTCATGTAGAGATCAGGTTCTACAACATTAGCTGGCAGCTCCTCCCACACGCTGCCAGGCGTCGAGGTTAGGGAACGCATGGAGGCCAGCAGTGACTTATGCCCAGTGAAAGAGGAGCGGGGAACCGTGACTTGGTGTGCAAATCATGTTTGGTGTGCATGCTGCATAAATCCTTCCATCCGTCGCAGCAGCTGCTGCATTTAGGGGCTGCATGGAATGTCCTCATTTATGCGCTTTCATTAAGAGCTCGCTATTGCTGCATTCAGGTGCGCTGGTAATTTCTAGCATTTGCTCACACTGATCTCAGCCAACACAAACACACACTCACTTTTTGCTCCATTTTATTGTTATTTTTTGAAATGACTAAGATTCACAACAACAACACACTGATCTGAAAGAACACACAAAAGCAGGCGGGTACATTGGACTGAACCGGTTCCTCCTGGTAGTCAGATGTTGACTGTCCTAGGGGGGAAGAGCGGACTGAAGACAGTTAGCGAGACAGAAGACGCTCCAGTTGGTCAGTCTTCGTTGGCCCAAATCTAGCTGGGGGTTGTGTAACTGGATCCAAGGGAAACCCTGAACGATGGGAGTCTGGCGAGTTTGCTTAATGTACAGTTGGATGCGCTCTCTTTGGTTACCTGAAGAGATGAGAAGGACAGGATGAGTCTGATGCGTGATGCTGACCCCCCAGTTCGGCCGCCTTAACAGGGCAGTCCAGCAGTTCTGTGGGTAAAGACAACTGTGACACAAGGTCTTGATCAAGGAAGCTCTGTTCAGCACCAGAATCCACCAAAGCTTGTAGGTCTAAGTAATTGTTCTGACAGCATTTCTTGACAGGGAGGAAAAAGAAGTTACTACAGGACATGACTTCTACAGTACCCACCCGCGGCCTGTCTCCTAGCAGGGGGTTCTGCCTTTTAAACTGAGCTGACATTGAGCAATGTAGTGCTCTGTGTTACCACAATAGAAGCAGGCACTCCTCTTCTGTCGTTCCTCTGGGGTGAATTTGGAGTGGCCTATTTGCATGGGTTCCTCAGGGGGGTGCAATCGAGAGGGCTCCTGTACTGGAGAAGGCGGAGGAGAGAGTGGTATGGTCAAGTGCTGACTGGAATGAACGGTGGTCTTGCGTAGGAAGGAGGCTCTTTCTGCCTGTCTCTCCTTGAGCCGGATGTCAGAACGTAAAGCAGCAGATACGAGTTCCTCTAACGAGCAGACTTTGAGTTGTGTACACAAATGGTCCTTTATGGAGTCTGTGAGTGCCTGATAAAAGACGCCCTTGAGGGCCTTGTCCGATCATCCTGCCTCAACCGCTAATATTTTAAAGTGATTCTGATATGGTCTGTGTCATAGTACCTCGGAGCTTGTTGGAATATCAGCTGACATTGTAAGAGAAACCCACCACAGGCCTCCACCTCTCTGTAAAAGGGTTCCAGCTGCAGGCGGATGTTTTCTGGTGACGTGGCGGGAGTGCTCGCAGCTAGGGGTGCGGACTGCGGAAGTGGTGGAGCAGGTGAGAGCGTTAAGGCAGACACATGGCTGGTTAACTCCGACACGGCTTGTGGGATGCCGTCGACCCGGCGGAACTGTCTTGTTGGAAAGAAGCAAGTTGCTTAAGTGATTCCGCTTGGCGTCCCAGGAGGATCCCTTGCTGTGTCACCGTGAAACGAAAACCTTCCGGGTCAGCTGGGTCTTGAGTATGGCCAGTTCGTTCTGTCATGGCAGCGGGACGTGGCAGACACAGACGCTGTAACTGTAACTTACGATGTAAGAAGGATCACAGAAGACAGGCTATGTGTTTGGAAAAGGCTTTAATTGTCCGGTGGATTTCTGGTGACTGGATGCAGGAAAAAGTGGAGCAGGTTAAGAACATGTCACTGGAGAGGAGGTCAAGTAGTGGTCCACCAGGAGCGGCAGAAAACATCGAATGATGAGCCCAGAAGTGAATAGAGAGGCGTGGGTGTGGCGTGACTGGGTGCTGGTGGGTCCGGTGTGAATCAGAGCTGCAATGATGGTGAACTGGACCCCACGACGGTAGAATGCATTAGATGAAGAAGCCTGTCCGGAGAAGGTAACAAACTGGCCGTGAATACTGGAGTTGGTGTGTCTTAAATAGTGGTCCAATGTTGATGGGAGGATAGCAGTCAGCTGAGACCAAGCAGGCAACCAGAATCAGAGAGCACCATGACAGCTTCATTGGTTGCTTGGTGTTTCTAAATTGTCCCTACGTGTGTGTGAGTGATTGTGTGGCCCTTCAACAGACTGGCGATCTGTCTGGGATGTACCTTGCCCTTGACAAAGAGTGACCCAGTTACCCTGAAAGGGGTTCAGTGGTTAAGACAGATTCCACTTTTTTGCAGACATATTCAACCGTTTGCATGTGAACACTTCTATTGGTATGTTTTTGTGCTCCTATGTTTGTGTGTAGATGTGTGTGTGCGTGTGGTACTGTTGTACGTCTTCTGTTTCAGAATTACAGCTGAAAAAGTGCGGTTTTGTTTGTTCACAAATGTCCAAACAAAGATGCAATTTTCTTTAAAACGATGGTAACCTTAGCTGTGGAAATTGACACTGTGATGGTTTTAGAAGCTCCCTGGAATGGCAAGAGTGTCTTTTTGTGGGTGTGCGTGCATATGTGTGTGTGGGTGTGTGCGTGTGTGGAGTACAACAAGTGACTGGATGTTTTAGTCTGGGAGGTTTTTTCTTAAGTTAAATGAGGAACCAGCTGCTACTCAGACTCTTCACCTCCATCAGCCGCAGCTTTCATCTGCCTGCAGGAGGATGTGCGTGTATGAGTGAGAAAGCTGCCTGCTGTTGTTTCAAACCAACTCCAGTCTGAAATCACATTTTTGTTCAGCTAAAACAGATCCAGCTACCAAGAAATCACAACCAAACCCTGATTGCAGGTAGTTGAAGCTGCACATTTGAAAGACAGAGGCCTCACGGGTGTTTTTACTTCATTTATTTAAATAAAAATGTTACTTTTTGTATTTAACAAAAGCTCATGCACACGAAGATCTACAGTACATGCCATAAGAATTCTTTTTTTTTTTTTTTAGGAATCAGAATATCTGCATTCTTTAGAGAAGTACAATCATTATTAAAGCTTTCTTATGGTATTACTCAATGGTTGTCTTCTCAAATTCAGAGATTTTACTCCCTCAAATGTAGCATGTGAGTGACACCAAAAAAGAAACATCTGGAATGTCCTTCCAAAAAGAAACTACACAGATCAGAGCGCACCTAACTGCACTGGACAGACCACATTGGTCTGTTTCTCCCTCTGTCTTTTGTCCTTGTGGTGCACACGTTTTGGTCTCAATGCATTTCTGGGTGTGAAGTAAGGGTGGTTCTGTGTTTCTTTGAATTTTTCAGACTCACTGAGTACACAAGGAAAGACATGTTGTTTCACTGTCTCCTCCCTTCTTTCCTTCACTCCGCCCTGCTTTCTTGATTTCCATTTCATTTCAATTTATATTTGGTGACACACCAAGAGAGGCAGATGTGGTAAACAGAATCTGGTAGTTTTCCAAAAGAAAACTTCCTTCAGAATCAGAAAATAAACAACGCGGAAATAATCCTGGTTAGCATATTTTTTTTTCTGTCTGCGGCCCCTTACCAAGTGCGTTCTGCGGCCCAGGGTATGGGGATTTAACGGGAACAGGAAGCACGTTGAAAGACAACGAGTTTATGTTTATCCAAAGTGTCAATATGTTCCTGACCTTTCGTTCATAAATGACAACTTGAGGATGGAAATGTGTTAGTTTAACATGTGGAGCAAAGAGACCCAAATCCACTTTAACCAAACACCATTATTTCTGCTTTTTTGTCATTAAAACTCAAAAAGCTGAGGGCCATTCAATTTTTATGCAATGTCAACAAGACAGGAGTGGTGTTACTAGGAAAACTTTCTTGTTGATGGAAACATATAATTGTCATGTAAGTATGACAATGAAAGGAAACTCTGTTTTCTCATGATAGAGCCCAGTGGAAGGAGGCATGGTGTAAAAAAGGAGCGGTCATAAACCTGAGCTTTCACAACATAGAAGAGCTGTTTCAGACATCAATCCAAAGAAGCTCACTCTCACAGATCTTTCTGCCAGATATGACCTGAACCAATCAAGACCAATACCACAAATCCCCACCACGTAATAAAGCCTGCACAATAAAATCGTATATTCCGCTGTATGAAAGGCAGTAGAACAAAGATCGAATGATCTCCAGCACTTTTAAATACTTACACAGTCAATAGTCCGGATATACACTGCACAAAATTCCGAGTCTTTAATGGAGAAGACTCCATCACTAATGTGTTTTCTGGACAGCACACAAGGATGTTAAAATCCCCAACAATCAGAATCTTATCATAAAGTGACATCGTTTCTGTCAGAGAAGATGTGTTATCCACATGTTATCCACAATTATTACCTGCCACAGGTGTGTCTAGATGCACATCACGGGAGCATCATGCTTGAAAAGAAAGTGCTTCTTTTGAGTTTGAAAGGGTGCAAATAACTTTTCCCAGTTCATATTTTGTTATGTAAGAGTTTTTGTCAGGTTTGGCTGTTGTTTCTTGTTTTTCATCATTTTCTGTAGTTCTAGTGTCTTTTTTCCATTGCCCTTTGTTTCATGTCATTTTTAAAAAAAATCTTGTTTCCTTCCTTCTCTAGTTTTCTCCTCACATCTTTTGTCTCCTTACACCATACTCTTGCCTCTTACTTCCTGCTTTCTTTTCTGTACCTTTATCTAACCTTCTTCTCTTGTCTCTTTCCCTCTTGTGTTGCATTCCTGTTTCACTTGTTTCCTTCACTCTCACTCTCTTCTCCTGCCTCGTGTCTACTTCTATCTCCTCTTGATTCCTTTCCTCTTCTCTTGTTTCCTTACTTCTCCTCTGTCTCCTACTTTCCACTTTTGTCTCAGCTTTCATCTTCACTCTTCCTCCTCATGATCTAAAGCCCTCTTGTTTGCTCTAAGTGCTAAGAGACCATCTGCTCTCCTTCTCCATCCATTCACCCCCCTTTTTTTGCTGAAGGTCATAGAGGTTTCAGCTTGGACCCTTCAGGTTAATCAGATTTCAGATTTCACCTTTGTGGCAGCCTGTCCGTTAGTCCTGAAGTCAAGGTTCATAGGATATTCGTCTCAGTGAAGGCTATCTTCCTGGGTGTGGATCTACCTGGGACCAACCCCCCTTACCTGACTCGTTTTAAGGTGCATTAGCTCCATCTCAGTCCTTTCAGAAAGCAGATGAAGAAGTGAAGAACTGAAGACTTAAACATCTTCGAGATGAGGATGGTGTCAGGTGGACAAAGGAGACACTTGTCCACCTAGAACAGTTTAGGAAGCAGTTGTGTCACAGCAGGTGAGGGTTGTAGTGCATCATGGGAACAGATGTGGTATGCTACAGGTTCAGTCCAGACGTCATCCAGTCCAGACGTCATCCTCAGGCTACAGGAGAAAGTGAAACTTAACATGTTCTGTGTTTACAGCAAACAGGACGAGGACAAGTGAGCATCCAGGTGTGTCCCACAGCTTCAGGTTACCTGAGCAGAGCTGCAATTGTTTTGATCAAACAAGGTTTCTTGTTGTGACTTTCCATTGCCTCATTAACTTTGACAACTCCAGCACACAAAGGACACGGGTGCCTTCTTCATTCTCCAGAAACTAATTTGCTCTGCTTCTTTCTGTTCTTTTCTTCTTGCCTGGTTCCTCAGCTTCAGTTCTCTTTGCCTGGTCCCAGTAGGTCATCAAAACTTCTTCAGTGGACCAAGCAGGCTTTTTCAAATCTTCTAAAAGAATTCTATCTTTAGAGGAATCTCTCCTTTGAGGTTCTGATATGCTGTCATTTCTGGAAGCAGATCTTTATTCTTTTGGGACTCCAGACAGCCTTCATCTCTTCTTCTGTCGTGCCCACATGTGGTCTTGCCAGCATCTCCTCCCATTGTGCTTACCAACAGTCAGCTGATGAGAAGCTTGATTATCAAGTGAAACCTCAGAAGGATGCATTAAAAGAGACATCAGCAGATTTGGAGGTCAGGTGGCAGTGCATGGTTTACAGATCAAGACACTGAGCTCCCTGGACATTGCGGTTCATTTACAGAAATCTCATAAATAAACAAAAATAAGAAGCCTGAAAATGCCACACTATATGTGTATCATGGTCATTTTTGTATTGAAAAAGCTGCTTGGTGCTAATGCCATTTTTACATTGAGTGTGTATGAATTTTCCCAAAAACAAACAAAGAAAGACAAAAAAATTTGACAGTATAGGAAAGGTAAAACACCCATATTTACACAGTAATAGGGACAAACAGGTACTCTGGGTCTTAGCAGGTTCTGCTTTGACATGGAGAAGACCTCATCACATCACACACAAAGCATTGCACTAAAATAGCTGACTCAGTGGATTTACAGAAGTGAGTTGGCAAAAGTGCACAAACACCACAGTGCGGTGATGTGAAATATGACGGCTCTTCTCTGTTGTTGCTCAGATCATCACACATGAGATCTGCTTCCTTTGCCTTCCCTCAGGCAGCGAGGAAGTGTGTGTGATGTGCAGCAATGTTCAATCAATGGTGAATCAGTTCACCTTCGGCCCAGAACAGAACCTTCACAGAAATCTTGTCCTTTATATGCAACCTGGTACTTGATTAGGGTTGCAGCTCCCCACAGGATCAGCGTTCATTTATAGCTCTGATTTCCTTCAACAGGCTCAGAGGTCATGTGATCATAGGTGGGTGGAGCAGCCAGTTGGCAGCCTGCCTCGGGGTGTTGACGTAGCTGACATTCCTTCTGCGGATCATCAACCAGGACAAGGAAACAACATCTATCATGTGACTGCAGATGAGACATCTAAAGCTGCTCACACACACCTGGGTCATTCCCCCACCCCGACCTGCAGGGATCTGAATGTACCTGACAGACAGGTTAGCAGGTCTGGGGTCAGAATTGCACTTTAAACAAGGAACTCTTTCCGAATCCATCAGAATCATATGTTCTTGTCTGCATTCAAGTCCATGAAATGCTGAGATTTTGTCAAAATCATGAATCTGATATGGATTTCCATTCACAGTGTTGGATAGTCCAAAATGAAGATAACCATTGACTCCAATCTATTACTCCTTCAATATTTTAGGTTTTGCTGTTATTTGAACACAATTCTTTATCGTTTTTAACTTTATGCACTTTACATAATGTAAGTCATTTTATTTGTTTGTAAAAATCCAGAACTTTTGTCAAGAGATTTGCAAAAATACAAACAACCAAATCAACCCAGATCAAATCAAACAGGATTGACATACTGTTTGATGTTGTTCTCTTTAATTCACCCAAATGAATTCAAAGATATGGACTCACTAACACTTTCTCACTTTCCAGTACCTTCATGGCTTCTTCACATTTCCTTAAGGATCCCATCTTAGTTCCTTCACAGACACTTCAGGGTTCCTCCATTGTTAATTTCCTGTTTCTTCCCACTTCCTTTATTAGATAGTTGCAATTAAGAGTGTAACGATTCGTTTTAACAACGATTTGATTCATATCATAGTTGTAGGACCTGGCTGCTTCCACCTCCCTTTGTCCTATTTCTGAAGATATATATTTCAAATTATGTTTATTATGCTTATGTTATACTGTATAGATTCCATGTCATCTGGGACCCGCAGAAAACTCTTGGAACTTTACCTCTGAGAATTTCATTTCTCCAATAATGCTACAATATTCTATCAAGAAGAAAAACAACAGATTTGTCCAATTTCACATCTCATCCCCAAAGCAATGATCCAGTGTGTTGCTCCTAAAAACAGCAAAAATCATATTTTGAAAGGAACAAATCTTAATATCAACAGACATGTTCTTAGATTGAAATGTCTAATTTCTTTGTTGCTTCTGCTATCTGGTAATAGACAACTGAATCCTGACCCTTTTCAAGACATTACACCTGATCACTTTAAATGTAGAACTGGACTCAGATTTCTGCACTTAAATGTTCGAAGTCTGTTGCCAAAACTGGATCAAGTTATGGGTTCTCACAACTAATCCTGATAAAACTGTTCTGTCAGAAACCTGGTAGAAAAAGTCTGTTACTGACTGATATCACTATTAAAGGCTATAATGTGTATGGAGCTGCTAAGGGTGGTGGAGTAGCTATCCATATCAACTCTAAATGTTGCTGTTCTGTAACCATATCAATCACAAAACCCAAACAATTGGAGCTACTAGCCACCTGAAGTGTAACATTTTGCTATAGTAGGTTGTTATAGACCACCTTCAGCAAAACCATAAACTCTCTGCTCTCTCTAATGTACTCCATGGCCTCTGTGATACAGGAATATTCTTAATGAGGGATTTCAATTGGAACTGGCTTTCTCTTGTTTCTGATCGTTTTAAGGGACTCTGTGATTCATATAGCGATTGACAATGAATGTAACATTGTTTTTATCTATGTTCCCCCAAACCTCTGCACAAGAAAGAAAAATACAGTAAGACCAGCGAACAGAATAAAATGTGGAGTGAGTTGTGGTCCAGAACCGGTTTTGCTTTATTTAACACTGAGATACTTCTGGACAATTTAGTTTGTAAATACCTAATATGTGCTTTCCAGTTTTCTCTTTCATTATTATAACCCCAAGAAATGTTTTTTCATAAATTCTTTCAAGTTTCACCCCATTTATTTGGTGTCAATGTTTACATTTTTACCAGTATAATTACCAAATAATATCATTTTGTTTTACTTAAATTTAGTTAGTGTATTTTTATACCAAACCATATCTTTAGTTTTTACATCACCTTCTTAACAATTTCAATGAGTTGCTACAAATTATACCTGTCACAAAGAAACATTACTTTACCACAAAACTGACTTTATCCACAAACATTTTCTCTACAACATATCCATATTTGAACCAGGTGTTCTGTATATGTAATTAATTCCAATATTTTTTTTTCTTAGAGATTTTAATTGTTAAACATTCAAGCATATTGTCAATTACGGTGGTCATGCTATTCAATACTCTGAATGCAGTTTTATCCATATATAATGCAACCTCTCCACCACCTTTATTTAGTCTTTTGCCATATCTGAGTTCGTAACCCTCCAAATTAAAGTTTTCAATCCCCTTTTCTGCATTAAACCAAGTTTCCAAGACTGCTATCACACTAAATCATTGTGAAAAATTACACAAGTATTCCTTAATGTTGTTGAAATTTGCATACATGCTCCTACTATTGAAATGAGCAAGTGAAAACTTGTCTTTAGATTAAATGTTTGAATTGTATTGCTCGTGAGTGTAGTAGCTGCAGTTATCTGTGAGAGAAGAGAAGAAATGGTCGATTGGGTCAATGTTATTTTCCATGTTCTGTAAATTGTGAAAAGTGCAGTGTCAGTGTCCTCATTTTCCAGAAGGTGCAGAAATATCAGATGACAACTAACATTTATTCAGATCCTTAATGTCCTTGATCATAACTACCTTAGCTACCGGGGCTACTGTTCAGATTGATGAACACTTGACAGTTAGTTGTCCAGGTGCTTTGTATTTTTCCATTTTTCTTCAGGTAACGTGAACTTAAGCGTTAACAGCATTGCGTTTTGTAAGATGTTCGTTTATATAAACGTCTGTTCCTCTCAGCAGCTTCCTTCTCCAGAACAGACAGATCTTTACTGACAGAAGAAACCAGATCAACGTCACAAAGATGAGACATTTGTTATTTCTAAATACTAACCTTTACCATCATTACAAACCTTCTTCTATTGTTTTCTTTTTTGTTTTGCACGTTTTCATCAGTATTTTGGGTTGTTTCATTTTAAAAGTTGAACAGTAAATTATTGTTTTTAGTTTTCATATTTTATCTGAAAGGAAAAATAAAAGCATATGCATGTATTAAACATTCTTTTACATTATTCAGTTTGTGCACAAGTTTAAAGAAGCCAGATGGTTAAGAAGAGCCAGAATTCCATCACTATTGTGAAGTTCGAACAAACTGTTAAATGTGTGAGGAGCTGCAGCCTCCAAAGTCTCAAAGGGACGATGACGGGAGAGGACAGACTATTTATTGGTTTGATTTAGAAAATGTTTGAGTTTGATTTTTCTGTAAATATTAAAGAAAGTTTTTTGTTTTTTTTTCATCAGGTTTCTGAGGATTTCTCTCTGACGTAAAAGCATCATCTGCACATGTACATGGATACTGGCCTGTTTTTACTAAACCTGTACATGCAATGACTGGCCAATTTAGTCTCTCATTTATTCAGGACTGATGAAGCAGTCAGAGAGACAATTCAGATTATTTCCCTTCCTCCAAAAAAGGAGATTATAGAAGCTTTTAGCATCACTTTCTTCAAAGAACTAGTGAGGAAAAGATAAAACAGACTTAGCTTGATGACTTTGCAAAAAAGCCAGAAACAGACGTTTTGAGGACAAATCACCATGACTGTTACAAAAAATACTGTGTTCTTATTAGGTATTATAAGTATGAGACTACGATAGTCAAGCACTATTTTAACTGTACATTTGTTGTTTTAATTGCAATTGTTAGTTTATTGAATCTCTTCGATTTATTGAGATAAAGAGGATGTTTTTTTTTTCATTTATAGGGTTTTTTTCTTACATAGAGCTGTCTTAGTACACCAAAGGGGTTAGGAATCTCTTCACTACAGTTTACTGCAGAACAGTATATTTATGACAAACTTAACATGAATATGTTTTTCAACAACAGAAACAAAGAGACAGTTAGGGGTTTTGGTTTGTGGCTTCTTTATGCATTCAAATGTTACATTTATAATCAGCATGTCTGTCAGTAACATTTATTAGATGAAGAAATGCATCTGGAACAAGTCTGTTTGTGGTTAAATTCTGTATCAGAAAGAGTCGTGTCAGGGAAAGTCTGTCCACGCTGCTGCTCAGCATCACATCTGTCGTGCTCTGATAAAGGATCCTCTGCAGATGAAGAAACCTCGGTAACAGACCCCAGCTCCTGCTCATACATGCTTGCAGCTTCCTCTGCACTGGACTCCAGCTCCACTGAAATCCCTGGAAAAAGAAAACCGTGCAGCTGCAGTTGGTCTTTTACTCAGAAATCAAGCTCAGTAAAATGAAGAGAAAACAGGCTATACTAGAAAAGCATTAGAGAGGGGTCAAAACACCAAAACCTGATTAAAATACATTCCTTCAGTTAAACACTTATTATTCCTCTGGTATTCCTCCGCCTACAATCTAAAATGTTCTGTTCTAAGTATATGACTCTTTGATTTATTATTTTAATTACAATTTTATTTATTTTCAACATATATTATTTTGCACATGACTGGGCCAGTCTTATGATTATGGTAAAATATTACATAGGTAAATGCAGATACGGTAAGCCCCCCAGTATTACATTGTGTATTATTCATAAAATAAATATACTCTTAAGGGTCGTTCTTACCTTATCGATGGCTGACACAAGTGCAACTTCAAGTTGTCCGTCCATCATGTGTCTTTTTCTGTGGAGCTTCAACCAGAATCTTCTCTCCGACATTTCTGAAATCTCTGCATGCGTTTGACTTTACTGAAAGCACTCTGTCACTAAACCTGAACATTCTTCTAAATTAGCCATATTAGCTCTGCAGCTCGCATTGTGTGTCCTCAATAAAGCACTTAAAAAAAACTAGTTCCGATTGACCCGGACTATTCAGACGATATTGCGAAAAACGAAACTGAACGCTCGTTATTCCGTTTGCTCCATTTTTGATTTATTACACAAATCAGAAAATGAAAAAACGACTCTTTTTTTCCCGTTTTTTTCATTTTTGGTTTTAAAACGAAAAACGATTCTTCGTTTTTGATTTTAAATTGAAAAAACAAATGAATGAACGATACACGGATTGCTTAGGTCTTCAATTTCTTCAATGTTTCCATTTCTGAGAAACGTGATCATATTAGCTGTGTTGAACTGAAAATGCACGAATTGCATTTGGGTATTACATTTGCTAAATAAGAACACCATGATTTTGAAAACACTCAGTTACGGAAAAAAGTGTTTGCACTTGGAGGAGGTGGTTTTTTGGGCTTATCAAATAAATGAATAAAGGTGCATAGAGAGCGGCATTTAGGCGGCCCCTTTGAATGAAAAGTCTGTGCAAATGCACGTAAACCAGAATTTTGTGATCACGCCTTGCTACGCAACTTTTTAAGTCAGGTCACAGGCTCCATGTACATTTACATTTAAATCAGGCGTTCATTGATCGTGCGCTGAAAGTCAAACCTTTCATGCTAAATCGCAACAATGCGGCACCGTGACCAGATTCATATTCAGATTTGGGAGTGGCGTGTCAGTAGCGTACGCTTCAAAACATGAAAGTAGCAACCGTTGTAGACATGATCACGAAAGAGAAATTAATAATAATTGCGGTTTGTGCCCGTCTGGGTTATTATGACCCCAAGACGAACATTTAAAGGAACAGAGATGTGAAAACAAAAAGTCTGGAGCAAGATTTGAGGGATTGACACTGCTGTGACTTTGCGCACTGAGACTGTACTTATTGTAGGTGGCGGATGAGTGCTAGTAAACAGTAAAAACACAAAAGAAGAAGAGTCTTCTCCCTACCGCTACCTGTGTGACAATGCTGGTCACCTGCTGACAGAGCGTTTATGAAACTGCGTTTAGCGCGTTCTTGAATGTCCCACGCGCATCTGGTGTGTGTTCACCTGAAGACACCAACATCTCCTTTGATAGATGATGATGAGTGCTGGCGCTGTAGCAGAGATCTGAATATATCTTGTTGTGTTATCAAACAGAAAAAGGGTGCAACTTCTTACTATGAACATTACATGTTTAATACGGCTGAGCAGGCGTCTCAAATGCGTCTGTGGGTTTGACTCATTGATGTACTATATAGAGAAACTGGCAATGGTTTTGCTGCTCGGCATGTGCCGGAAATGCTGTGATGTCATCCAGTTGCTCCCTTTTTATGAAAAACTTTAAACAATATTTGTTCTCATGCTTTGCCTTGGTTTTGAATGACTTATCACGTGAGTTGGTTTGTGTTCATTCGTATAATTAGGATTTAATGGAAAGAGTGTAATTGTGAAATTGTGTTGTTTTTTTTTTTACATTTCTAGAATTTTGATAAAGTTTTGCACATATGTGTAATGGAAATGCAGCCACTAACTTTTTCGGGACTAACTTTTTTGTGAGTTTACGGGAAGACTTTATGTTAAGATTCCTTAACAAGCTTTGTGAACACATTTACAAGCATAATTACTGCGCTTATAGGGTGTTAGTAAGCACTGTAGATGTCTCACACAGACTGATGTGTTGATAAACTTAACAAGATTCATTAACAAACTTTGTTAACACATTAATGAGCATTATTCATGTGTTAGATGCTGGTAAAATATTTATTAGCATTATAGATGTCTTAGAAATACCTGATAGTGTTAAAAAGATTCATTAACTTCTAAAGTCAGACCATTGTCTTCAAAGTCCATGTTAGTAAACTGATTACAAGCTTGATAATGTATTCACTAACTTGTTCTAACCATGTCCTAACCCTAGTCGATCAGTGACAGTGTGGGAGAGAGGTTCAGTGCTGCCCCATGTGCAGCAAGTGTCTGCCTGCACCAAGTTCAGGCTTGTTCTGCCGGTCTGGTTCTTCAAAGATAAACTTCAACGTAAACCATCTTCATTCTTTGGCACTCAAGCAGAAACACTTCCTGCTCTTTGGCAGCAGCTGCTACTGCAGGCAGGGAGCACGCTTCACTGTCCGAGACCCTGGTCTGGGTTTGAGACTGGATCTGGGCTTTAATGGTGTTGATGACACCCCTCCTCTAGTGAACAGCACTCTAACCATCGAATCAAGCTCTTCCTTTAGCATTGTTTTAGCCAGGTTGTTGTTGCTTGTTGTTGCCAGTGCTGTAACTTCTGATGCAAGTGTCCAATATAATTTCTCATCATGGTTGCTGCTGTTTGGAGTCTAAGTTGCTCGTTGTTGGATCTACACTATGTTACAGTATCTGCTGCACTTTTATGTTACTGATGTGTGCAGCCTTTGGTTGGTCTGTGATATCTGTCTAGTTTATTTTAGCTCTGAGGCATTGAGGCACATCTCATTTGTTTGTTCCACAGCAGCAGTTTGTTTGGAGGAGACTTCAAAGCCACCAGCATGTTGCTCTGGTTGCTGATGGCACTGGGCCATGTTGGTGTTCAAGCCTACGTGATGTTACTGCAAGTCCTAGCAACAAGGAGATGAGCAGATAAGATCAGAGGATGGAAAGAAGGGATTGAGGATGCGCAGAGAATAAAAGGCAACAGGTACGACTGGTTTCAAATAAGCAGCCAGAAGTTGGAATATTTTCCAGCATGCCATGGTAGATTACACCTCATTGTGACATGATTGGATGCAATGGGATTCTGCAGTGAAACCTATGCTCTGCTAACACTGTGCTTTGGATCACACTGACCGATGATGCTGAAATGTCCTGTCTTTCTTTTGATGGCAGTTGCTTTCTGTCTCCTTAGGTGATGCCACTCTCAGAAGCTCCTGGGCTGCTGGCAGCAGCTGGGCAAGTCAGGGGGAGCAGAAGCTCTTAGGAGCAGCTTTTTCCTGGCAGAGTCAAAACTTGAGTTGAGTGGTCATGTAGTTTCTCCTTGATTTTTATCAAAGTTTGAGTCACAAAAGATGCAAACATCATCCGGCTGCAGATCCTATCAGAGAAGAAGTGATAGAGATAGGACCGGCACTGTCATGCCTCTTTGAGAAGACAGTAGGTTTCTGTGAGTTGTCCTCAGATAAGGCTTCTCACGACACCAGCAACAACCAGGATGAAAGCTTTGCAACAAGCAATTGCACGCAAGTTCTGCAGTTCACAGTGGCTGCAAGCAGCATGGAATGGGCCGTTACCGCCATTTGATTGTTTGGATCTTTGCTTCCACAGTTTTGATTCTGTGGCTTTGAAGCTGAAATTATTTTTTTTTCCTGCGCAACTGCAGCTTGTTTATAGGGGCTACTGCTACCATCTATCATCTGCCCATCATCCACCCACTGCTGCAGCTACAACTTGAACCCTAGTAAGAAGCTGGAAGTCCTGCTTCTTCAGCAGACACCCTTTGAGGAGAGTTGAACACAGTCAGTCCAACCCTGACCTCTTTCAGTCTGTGATCCAGTGGTTCTTAGCTCCTGCTAGGGGACAGACACAAACATCAGAAGCATCTCAGCAACTATCACTCATTTAGATCTAGATTTTTATCATTTAATTTATTTTTCCCTTTTTAGCATTTTCCCCATTTTATGTAAATAACCAGGGAAGCTAACATCAGTGAAAAAATACAGTCTAAACTGACTGTATTTAAATAACCTAAAATATTTTCTACTTAAAATGTTGAAAGTTTATTTATTTACATTTCATTTGAGGTACTGATCAGCGCTGAAAAGTCAACATGGGTGCAGTGAAGACAGCAGCAGCTTTTTCAGGGTGATCATTTTAAAACACACTTGTACATAGAATAGATTTTGTGTTTGTGACATCCTCTTGGATTTTCAGAACAATGTATAAGCTCATTTTATCCAAACATTTATAAAGTTTATCTAACAAAAACTGAGATGGCAGACAGGTAAATTTGTGTACAAAATCTTGTTGAAAATCTTTTCCAAGGGAGCATGTACAGAGGACAGTGCAGGGCCCATTATGAATTCCTGTTGAGCGATAATGGTCAGAGGGGCCCTTTGTAAATAAACATGAACTTGAGTGATAAAATAAACTCCTAAAATGAAAAAAGGCAGTCATCTTTGAGCAGATCCACATTTTGGGGTCCCCACTGTTTTGTGTTCCTGTTTCTGTGTCCTGCTCAGACTGAAACCAGTCAAACTCAGACCGGGTTTGTCAGTTCATCTGCACCCCCCATCCCCCATCTGTATCACAGTCATGTAGCATCACATTGAAAACACCCATTAGTGCAGAGCCACATCAGAGTAAAGGGGGCAGATGTGTCATTGTTTGGAAAGGTATCTGATGTCAGCAGACAGGACAATTTATTCTACATAGATTACGAAGAGGCTGAGGAAGGAGTTGACGGTGTGTGTTGATGCAGGGCAAGGAGGGAGATAAGGGGGCAGGATGAGTTGACTGTTGGAAAATATATAGAATTACATGGTTCAGGAGTATCTCACCCTTTACCTGGTTTACAGGTGAGGTGATTGTTGAAAGGCTCTGCATGGGCTTATCAGAGAGCAGCCTCCTTCCATGGAGTCATGCAGGTGAAGTCATGCCCTACGCTTGGTCCAGTCCAGTCTAGCTGCTGTCCCCTGCAGAACCTCAGACATGAATGGATCAGACTTTTCAAAGCATTGTTCAAACAAGGTTCTGATCCAGACATTCTGTTACTGGGTCTCCTACCCGTTACTGATCCAGATGAAGCCAATCACTCAGAGTACAGCCAATGATTGTTTCGGTCAGAAGATCATAGTCTGCCCACTAAATTGTCAGACAAGCCTTCTCTGGACCAGAACATAGATGTGATGCATAAGAAGAGTTGAGAAGCAGACTACAGGAATGAGGTGTTTTCTTGAACGAAGGGGTAGACAGTTCAGGTGTAGGACAGCAGATAGTCCTGTCCAGACCCGTTTCTGTCAAAACAGCATTTGTTCGCCGCTCAGCTCGAGTCCAAACAGCAGCTCTTTGATCCGCTGCTGCTGGCTCTCACTTTTAGGGAGGGGTCTTAGAAAACAGGGGTTCCCAGAAGCCCCCAGTGTTGGTCAAGCTTCATGAAAGATCAGCGGAACGGGTTTTATATTAGCTTTATATTTGTAGGTAATAGGAGTAGAAGAACGTTGGACAGAACGTTGAACAGGAGAACTTTGGGCTGGTGGCAGACTAGTGGTGTGTGTGTGGTGGTGGTGGTGGTGGTAGTGGGGGTGGGGGTGTCTGGGGAATGTGTATGGAGGCCAAAGGACAACTCGCTGAACTGATATGAGACCCTTTATAATGTTCCAGAACAGAGTGGTTCCTGTAGATCTAAAAAAGTGATCATTTGGGACGGTTACATCCAAACACAAACACTGCTTGAAGTAAGTTTTATAAATTATGTTTATTATCATGGTAGTCATTTCTGGAGGTTACATGTGAGTGAAAGTTAAATATAGATTCTCCACATTCCCTGCCAAACTGACAGATAAAACCGCCTCTTGTCTGCAGGTTTTGAACCGAATCGGTCCGTGAAGTTGGCTCACAGTTCACTTGTGGTTCTGGTTTGGTTTGTTTCTCTGATTTTTATCTGCAGTTTTCCAGTAAGCCTTCAGTGTGTGTAGTAGTTCAGTCAAAAACAAAGCAGCAACTGCTCTCTTCAATCTCTGGCTCTGCTCAGGGACCAAACCCAGTCCAGAGAAAGGTCAGGGGGTGTGGTTTGAAGCTTTACCAACCCCAAGAGCTAAAAACTGAATTTTCAGGTGAGAGTTGTCACGCTGTGTTCAGGTATATGCCATCCAGATGGAGGCTTCTAAACAAAGTCTAAAACTCATACTGTGGCCCCCAAGCGAGAATAATCAGGTAAGAAATCCTCTGCTGCATGTGACCAACCGGAGGAGCAGTTACCATGACATCAGAGGCATTAGTAGTCATTGTAGTGGTACGTGTTGGGGTAGGTGTAGTGGTAGTCATAGCTGTCAGCACGCTCTGTTTTGGTCTGCAGGGACTCAGGGGGAAAGGACAGAGACTTGATGACCCCCCCAGATTTCTCCGTCACTTTCACCTCAGTAGAATACGAGGAAGAGGAAGTGTCGTCCAGCAGAGAGGAGCAGCCAGAGAGGCCCAGCTGTTTGGAGGGGTTGCAGGGCTGGTAGGATTGGAGTCCAGCTGCAGGTTTAGGGCACGACTGATATTGGGGAAGAGCACCTGGGGGCTTTGGGCACGGCTGATAAGACACCTAAGAAAGAGACAGAACGTTTTATTTCCCCCAAGCATGTTTATTGTTGCAGATGTTGACGGTGACCATACTCACACCTCCACCACACTCATGCACATTCTGTGGAAAAGATTCACCTTGGTTGTGGTAGTGATTATTGTCTGCAGTGGTGCGGCTGACCCTGGAGTGTTGCTAGGGTAACGGCAGGGGTACTCCGTGCTGTAGTAGTGGTGGTTCTCCCCATATGGCGCAGTGCTCTTTAGCAGTTCCTTCCAAGCTGGTGGGGGCTTTGTCTGGGGCTCAAAGGAGGAAGAGGATAGAGGAGCTGAAGATGGGGAGGAGGTCGAGGAGGAACCCAACACCGGCCCCACCCTGCAAACAACCAAGGGCCAAGGTTTAGGATGAAACAAATTTAGATTCGATTATAAAAGTCAAACTGTCTTTATTTTTTGCCATTGTAGTTTTTGGAACGTTTAGGCATTTTAAAAGAATTCAGGTTGTGTTCATTCACACTCAGTTTCAGTAGAACTTTACTTTCAACCATCACACATCTGAACAAGTCTTCAGATGTGTGATGGTTGAAAGTAAAGTTCTACTGAAACTCAACCTAAAGCTGTGTTCACATTGAACGTGATTGACACGGAAACCAGTTTCAGTGTAAAGTCACGCAGGGACTCAACTTTGGGCATATGATGTTTTTAGTGACAGCGGCTAGAATACACATCCAATATGGTGAATTGATTCATAGTTCTCCTCCTGAACATCCATCCATTTTCTTTATCCGCTGAATCCCTTTCGGGGCGGCGAGGTTTCCTGAACCCGTACTGACTACTGTTGGGAGAAGGCAAATACACCCAAGGTCAGGAAAAGGCAACTCCAGGCCTTGAGGGCTGCATTCCTGCATGTTTTCCAACATACCATGCTCTACCATGTTCTAATTGGCTGGACACACCATACCTGAACCAGTTAATCAGTCACAAGTAGGGCTTGGATATCCGGAAATCATGCCCTCAAGGCCTGGAGATGCCTATCCCTGCCCTAGACAGCCTGTCTATCTCCCATGGAGCTGGCGCGATTGTGATCACTACAGCCTGATCTAAGAGTTGCTGCATTTGGGAGGCAGCCTGCTCGGACCTCCTGAACTTTAGGATATTTATCTAATTTTCATCGAGACAATAAGAAAAAGAAAATGTATTCTTGTTTTCATTTTTGCCCTCTTGGGGTAATGCGGAACAGCAAGCCTTCAAATTCGGTCACAGAGAGACAGAAACACAGCTGAAGCGGCTGTCAAGATGAAGCTCTCACTGTACCGGGAGAATCCCTGAATGATCTCATCAACCCAAATATGGAGACGTGATCACAGATGTTTTTGTAGAGTTCTTTAAAATAAAAAAATCTGATCTCAAAACATCATCTGTGTTTTCCATACATTGTAAATGGAATAAACACAGACAACACTCCATTTAGCAGCACGGCTAAAAACATTAGCTGGTAGCTCCTCCCACATGTGGCCGGAGCTTCAAGCTAAAGGAACACATTGTTGGGCACGTCACAAACAGAGAAGTCGCCGTGTGGTAAAGAAGAGAGGCAAATTTTCCAGGCAAATGGAGTTAAAAAAAAAGTGAAATCAGCTTCAGTTTAGAAGATCTGAAGTCTTTAAAGGTGTTTAGTTGTTAGAGACAATACATTCCAGCAATCTCATCCTTCTCTAGTTCAGATGCTCAGGTAAGCTTTAGCGGCTCATTTAGACGATATCTCCTCTGCTAAAAATTCTGAGGTACTTCTGTATCTGGCTTGGGCCAGTCCCCTTTTTGTAAGGTGTGGGAGCCAAACCTGGGATCATTGAGGTCAGAGGTCATGGGGTATGAAGGTGAGCTCAGGTATCCTTGGAATTCATAACTGGGCCCTCTCATGAAAAGCTTGGTGTTAGCTGGTTTCTGCAGGGAAGGAGGGGGTTCACCCAGTGGATTGTGGGGACTGTAGTAGGGCTCTGGGCTTTGGAATGCTGGATAATGTTGTGGGAAGTTGGGCTCAATGAAGGAGATTCTGTCTGATGGCTCCATACAGAGGAGGGCAGGGCCCAGGGCCTGAAACACAGTAAAAGAGTGAAAACCTACACAGCATGTACACGTACATCTACACCATTTTGATATGAACTCCACCTGGGGGTCAATAAGTCTTCGTTTGGGCGTGAATGGAGGCGAGTTCACTCGTCTCTTTACTGAACTTCTTCTGGCCTCAGTTTCCGATTTAGATTCTGGTCTTGGGTGATCATGGACCCCTTTAGCCTGGAAGACAACAGCAACAGCAGAAACAATTAAGTTTGCATTAGGTATCAGCATTGGTCAGTCAGTCAGCATCCTCTGGGTTAACTAAGTCTGGACGCAACATTTCAACAGATGCTCTTGAGTTCCCAAAACCTGTCCTCTCCAGCAGCTTAGCAAACAAATAATAAGCTGAAGGCCTTGTGTGTTGGACAGACATTACTGTTACAATAGGGGGCTATAAATCTTTGGACACATCAGGTACATATTTGTATAACCCCCTTTTATATTTAAAGCTAAACTATATTTATGGAACAATCTACTGAGTTACTTCAAATTGCAGTCCCATACCAAAAAAAAAAAAAAAAAAATTAATAAAAATTCAATACAGACGTAATGATTGGTTTTAACAACAATTCAATTCATATTATAGATTCTGGTTGCCGATACGATTGATGGGCAATATTGGTTCATTTTGAACAATCTGATTCACTGACCTAAAATGGGTCAGGACATTTTTACCCAAAACTTTGACCAATGTGACTCAGAGATAAATACCTGGCACTGAACAGTGCAGGTGAAGTTTTCCGGATTCCTTGTGTTTCTTGTAAGATAATCAAGAGTAAATTAAATATGTGTACAGAAAACAAGCAAACAAACATTATTGTCAAATCCATTCACATTTCAATTTGATAAAGTTCAGCCCACTGTTATTTTTCCACATCAAAATAATCTAAAGGGAACGTTATTGGAACATTCTGCTACACTGAATGGTCATGTGACATTGCTGAATTTAAAGTGTTTCCACACATTAGACTGTGATGATGGCTTGATCTGCTATCACGTGTGTTGTTCGCTCTAGTTGATTGTTTTTACATTATAGCAAAAAAAACTTACCCTGCCTAAATCCAAAATAATATTTGCCAAGATCGATTATCAGTTTATCTCTTCTTGAAATGGTGTAATGGTATAGGCTGATTCAAACCAAATCAATTCTGTCTTAGACAGATTGATCTGTTTAGATCACATGAAAAGAAATGGATTCAGTGATTAATCGTTAGACTCTAATATTCAACAACTTTTATTTGGATTTGGAAATAGTTTGTTTCAAGCAGATAAGAATAACACGTGTAACACAATCAATCAACAAAGTTTTACATCCGTAAACATGCCAAACATAGGATAACTAGGCATCAGAAGATAGACTGCTGGAAAGGGAGTGGGAGAAAGCGAATTTATATAATCCCACCCCGAGTGTGCATTAAACCAGCGGAGGAGTGTAGTTAATTAGCGTTAATATATATTAACGTGTTTTTTTTTAATTAATCACGTGCATTAGCGCATTAACGTTGACAGCCCTAGTAAAAACATAAAAATGATAAACGAGCCATAAAATACTTAAAAAGCCCAACATATAAATAATTAAATAAGTTATGTAAAAGCGAAGTAAAAAAAATTTGTTTTTAATTTACATTAAAAAAAAAAAAAAAACAGAGGCACAGTAAAATTCACAGATATCCTGGTCAAACAGGTTAGTGTCGGCCATTGTTTTCCCCTGTCTTTCATTTTCTCATGTCTTTCAAAGGTGGGACTTTTGTTCGTTATTTTGGCCTTGGTTCACCCTGAAGCCTTTTGCTTCACCTTTAAGTTATTGTTGGTTGTTGTTTATTGTTTTATTGTACATAAATTCGTTTCTTTTATTTTGGAGATAGTCTATTGGTCTTTTAGTTATTGATTTAGTTTGGACATAGTTTACTTTTATGTTATGCTCCTCCAGATCCCCTAGACCCACAAAAAGGCAACATGCTTTAATCTACTGTTTGAGTGCTTCAGAAGACCAGATAAAAAAGCATTACAATAGTCTACACATGATAAAAACACAGATTAAAGTCTTTGCGCTGATTGTGGAACTCTTGCAATATTTTTAAATGAAAAAAGCAGTTTTAGTCGTGTTTCAGATGTGGTTTTTGAAATAAAGATCTGCATCAATGAAAACTCCCAGATTTTTTGCCAAGTTACCTCAATTAAAACCAGAGTTTTGAAGTCCAAGAGTGGCTTCTATTCTGTCCACTTCAGGCCCAATGATCAGCGTTTCTGTTTTGTTCTTGAGTTTGAGAAAATAAGCTTTCCAATCTTTCACATCAATAATACATTCAGGAAGTTTGTCAATGAGATCCAGGTTATCAGAAGGCATAGTCACATAGAGCTGAGTACCACGGCATAGCTGTGGCATAGCTGTGGAAGTCTATGCCTTGTCTTCTAATGACTTTTCCGAGTAGCAGCATTTGCAAGTTAAAAGAGTGGAGCCTAAAATAGAGCCCCGGGGTATACCACAGGTCAATCAATATATGAGCTTTGGAATTTGACTAATTTAAATTAATAAACAAGTTTCTATTTGTCAGATAAGATTCAAACCAGCTTTAAACTATGCTCTTAATTCCGATTATGTTGTGCAGTCTATTTAAAAGAATTGAGTGGTTAACTGCTGTAAGGTCGAGTAAAACACAAACAAAGCTAAGTCATAGATGTCTAACAAATTAATAATCTTAATAAGACTCATGAACAAACCTTGTTCACAGATTAACAAGCTTTATTAATGTGAACACGGGTCCAGTAAGACATTTAATAGCATTCTAGATGTCTCACACATTTCACATGTCAATAAATGTATCAAAAGCATCCTATAGACATATTAATAATTAAATGTGTTAAATGTGTTAACTAAGCTACATAACTACATAACTAAGCTCATAAATCTTATTAGGCTTATTGTACTAACACCCTATAAATGCAATAATAATGCTTGTTCATGTGTTAACAAAGCTTGTTAAGGAATCTTGATATAAAGTTTTCCCCAAATCCCAAAGTTACTTCAGTTTATTGATTGATATCAGCCTCGAGAGCTTTTTACCTCTTGAGTGCTTCACAGCAAGACTGTATGTGTTATGTGTAAAGTAGAGTGTGTGTGTGTGTGTGTGTGTGTGTGTGTTTCCATTCGAGATCATGATTTGTTACAGAGTCAAGTGGGCGGGGCATGCTCCAAGATGTGCATGTGCAGCGCACCACCAGGATGAAATAAACAGGAACTGTCAGCAACAAAAGTAGGGTTTTCAGGCTGGAAATATCAACACTATTTTACTTTAATTTAAACTAAATGAACAAATGTTTACGTCAGATTCACGATGTGTCCTATTAGAAACACATTACCGGCGTCTGTCTGAAGCCCTTCAAATCTAAAGAAGCACCGAACCCCAAACTTTTTCTTCCTCACTAGAGGACGACACTGGAGTGGATTTTCACTCCTGCCCTGTCCCACCCCTCTCCCAGACCAAAGTTTAAAAAAATAATCTCGTCCCGTCTTGCTGTCGGTAATGTGAATCCCACTCCCGTTCAAAATGATCCCACTCCTGTCCCGCTCTCATATAGTTTTGTCTTTTTTTTTTGTCATTATGTAAAACATTCTATGTAATTGTCATTTTAATGTGACGTTTTTGGGTTTGAATTTGTAAGACAAATTACATTGTAATTTTTGATTCCAAGCTGCATATGATGTTGCATCACCATCACACTCAGCTGTCATACATGTTTTTATTCCGTCTGACTTTCCTACCAGCTTTCTGAACTTATCAGTCTTTCATCTTTACTCTTCTCTGGATGTCATTTATTCTGTCATGGAACTCGCCATGGTTATAATTCTCTTCATCGCTGCCATCGATATACGACTGCTGCACTTTAGATTTAAGCAGGAAACCGTGACTAGAAACACTGATGGCTTCTGGGTAATGTAATATTTTCAAATGAGTGACATTGTACGCATGTTATAAAACTACACAATGGCTCAGCCTTTACTTTTTGTCCTCGTTCTCATTGGTTGTAGTGATGGGGATTCTGGTCCTTCTTAGAGAACCGGCTCTTTGGGATCGGCTCATTAAAAAGAGCCGGCTCTTTCAGCTTCCAAACAGCTCTTTAGGTTAATTTGTTGCTTTATTTAATTTTTTTTATTTTTATTTCATTCGCGAATGCATTAGTTGGGTCCCGCTCCTGTAAGAATTTGATCTCATCCCGTCCCGGTCCCATGAATAATGACAGAGAGGACTCCCATCGGAATCCCGAAAAAATGTCATCCTCTATTCCTCACAAGCCACCAGCTGCGGTGTGTTTGTGCTCTGGTGACACAGCAGCACTGCTAAAACAATGCAAACGGGATTACACAGCTCAGTAGCTCGCACAGTACTGAATATATTTATTGTAAAGTATGCTGTGGAAATGCTCTTGTTGACTATTTGAATTCTGAGTCATTCAAAGATCTCGTGCTGTTAAACTTTCATAAAGTACTTCCATGAAGAGAACAGCAAAATGAAAACGCGCTGGCCCCCTGGTACGGTGGGAGGGCTTTGCTGGCTGGGCTAGGGCACTATGTTCTCAAGTTCCTCATTGCTCTCGGGTGATGGGGGCACATATGGCGGTCCATGCTGCCAGGCAGGCAGATCTCCTCCGTCGGCCCTACACTACGGGTGTGGGGGGAGCCCTGGTTACCACTGTTGCTTCGGCGTGGGTCTTCATGTGGGAATGGCCGGGAACTCTCCCTCCTTTTTTATTTTAATTTCTTCTACATTCCATCATCCACCTCAGCTTAATATGGACATTCACCTGAGCACTTACCTGCCTGCTCACCTTTGCAACATTTCATTCAGAATAAAATGCTGCAAAGGTGTTGGTTTGTATGTATAGGTGTGTGTTTGTGAGCTGTGGTTGTATTTTGTGCATTTTTCCAGGTTTGTATGTGAAGATTCTTGGAGCCAACAGTTAGGCAGTTAGGACAGGCCCCATCCATTCTAGACAAACACTCACACCTGACAGTAATGATTATAAATTCTCAGCATCTTGTTCCCTATAGTTGAATGACTCTACCCCCCCCTCCCCTGTAATCATCATCCAATCCCCCCCCACTCCAAAATCCCTTTCTTTTCATCCCCCTTCTTCTTTTTTTTCCCCAACAAAAAATGATACAAACATAATTTTGAAAAAACAAAGTTTAGCTTAAATTACAAAAGGGGTTTATACAACTGTACACCTTGTGTGTCCAAAGATTTATAACCCCCTATTCTAACATTGTCCCACCTTCTCATTGGTAGTGGTTCCTTCACTTGGTGCATGACACACCGGCAGCAGGACACCCAGGTATGGCAGGCACTCAAGCTCTCATGCAGAACTCTTTTTGATGGTCCACCAAGAAGGCTGATGTGGCTTAGTTTGTCACGTCGTGCACCTTGTGCAAGATCACCAAGACCTCCCGTCAACTCCTAGCCGGTCTTCTACAACCGTTGCCCATACCTCAATGCCCGTATTCTCACATAGCAGTGGACATTATCACAGACCTGTCCCAGTTACAAGGTAACACCACCATCCTGCTTGACATAGACCAATTTTCCAAAGTATCTCCTTTCTCTGTCAAAGCTACCCACTGCCAAAATGACCAAACACCTCCTCACCCATGTTTTTCGGCACTACTGTTTCCCAGAGGACATTGTCTCAGTAGCCTGAAATTTACGTCACGTATCTGGTGGGAGCTGTGCAAGGATCTGAGTATCAACATCAGCCTTATGTCCGGCTATCACCCCCAGCCAGGTGGAACGACTCAACCATCCAGCTCTACATCCGACCACCAGAGGGAACCCTTGCCTGAGTATTGAGTTCTTCGCTCTCTTTGTCACACAGCTGCTTCTTATCATCCTCATGAGCTGTAACACTTATGTTATTTCCTGGGACTCTGCTCAATGCGAAGTACTGTTCTGCATTGCATTCTCTACTGAGCACTTACCCTTGTTTTGCCTCTTCCTGTTTTGACCATTGCCTGTTCCCTCATCTTCCTGCTTCGATCCACGTCTGACTTCTGCCTGCCTTCATCCTTCTTTTCCCTTGTCTGTTTTGATTTTCATTATTCCTTTGCATCCAAATGCCTCAGCATCATCGTTAGAGCCAGCTGCCCAGTAGAGGATGGATTCTCGCAGGATTCCTGTGGGATGGGAGTCATCTCTGCCATTAATAACGGGACCAGGATGGGACAGGGTCAAGTTCTTAGGGGAGCGAGACGGGAGTTGGTCCCAACCAATTCAGTTGTGAATGAAACAGCTTTTTGTGCAAAGTTTGTATTTTCAATCAATCAATCAATCAATCAATCAATCTTTATTTGTATCGCACTCTTCAAGTGAACCATAACACAAGCGCTTTAAACTAAAATAAAGCAAATATAAAACGAATGACCATAAAAATACACCCCCCCCACACACACAAAATGCAAAATGCCCCCATCCCCTTTCACAAATCCAACCCCCTTAACTGATGGAAATCTGACTAATGCGACTTTTGTGTTGTGGTTTCAGTGTATTCCGTTGTTTTGGTTCAAATTTGTTGGAAAGAAACAAAAATTGGATAAAGTTAAAAGTTGAATTGTAAATGGTTGGTTTTGTTTTTCATTTATTTTGTACATTTTATCTGGAAGGAGTAAATAACATCATAAACATATTATAAACTTTTTTACATCACTTATGCATTATTTTCTATAGTTGTTGAGAATAAATAAAAGAAAACAACCTAAAGAAACAGTATTCTCATCACTACAACCACTGAGAATGAGGACAAAAAAAGTAGCTTGAAGTTTCTAATAATATGCCAACAATGTAACTCTTTTGAAAATACATTACCCAGAAGCCATCAGTGTTCCTAGTTATGGTTTTCTGCTTAAATCTAAAGTGCAGCAATCATATACTGATGGCAGCGATGCAGAGAATTACAACCATGGCGAGTTCGATGACAGAAAAAATGACACCAGAGAAGAGTAAAGATGAAAGACCAGTGGCCTGAGCATTCTCGACTCAGCCCCAAAGAATTATCTTCAAGCCCCAAATGTTTCTTTAACTCAGAACTGCCCTATAACGTTCATGATAATGGAAGTTTTGTATTTCCTAGGTTCAGTGAATGCAACACACAGCGGTTTGACCATTCAGAGAGGAGTTGATCAGAGAGGAAAGAAATCCTCTGTGCTTTACTCGCTGACAGCCCACCCACCTCCATGTTTAATCAAACCTCTGAACTTTACCAGCGGTGCCCAATGTCTATAAGCCCAACTTTCAACCAAAAATGGACACCCCATGGGTTTTTGAGAAAAAATGTGGAACAGTTCTTCTGTTATCCTGGCTGCAGTGGGCAGGAAGCCTTTGTCCAAACACACGAAACAGGTAAACGTGCTGGAAATGTCAAAGCTATGTGAACACCTGTCTGATCTGATGACAGTTTTGTTAGCTAAAGCGTTAGCCTAGCATTTTACCAGGAAATTCAGTACCAACATGACATGGGGATACACTCACTAGAAAAGGTACAGAATTTCTGTAAAGCCACTAAGAAGAAGGTGATGTGTTTTCATAACATTTGTTATTCAGACAAAACATTTGACTAAATAATGTTTTTTCTTTAATTATTAACTTTTCCTAGAATGTTTTTAAAATCTGCCAGAGGCGTTTTCTGGAGCTGTTGCTCATTTTTCATGCTTAGACTGTAGTTTGTATTTTTTCATGCAGAGATTCATTAAAATTATAATTGTTTTAGATCGGGATATTTGGTGAGCATTGCATCATTTGATTTAATCCTTTGGTTTCCTTTAGATGCTCACTACCACATCATTGAAGGATTAGTTATGTCTCTTTGCATTTCCATAGATCTACTCAGGAGAATAGAACTTTTGCATTTTATATTTATCATTTACAAAAGTGTTTGCATTAGAGCAAATTGTAATATTTAGAAACTTTCTCATTAATTGGCAGTTGAATTTGAATCATTCTGCAAAGACCCCTTTTCTGTTATGTTAACCTTTAGTTGACATCTTTATGATAAAATAAATCTGATGTTATGCTTTATTTACATATGACCTCAATCGGCCAGAGAATGAGGAGAAGAGAGCAGCAGACAGCGAGCAGAAGGAGACCCATGGAGGAGGTGAACACGAATCCCAATTGAAGTCAGTGATTTGAGGACTGCAGATACAGGACCAGCAGGTCAAACGTCACTGTTTTCCATCAAGTTTGTTTGGAAAGCAGAAAAGAGCATTTCAATCAACTGGATTTACAACATTTGAGTGACTGGAATCATCAGTCTGTAACCACTAAAGCAGCATTCTGCTTTGGTCTAACACTTCCACTTTCAAAGAACTAAACAGACTAGAAATCACATTACAATTACAATTCCGTAAATTGTTTTACATAATGACAAAAAAAAAGACAAAAATATAAGGGGAGTGGGACAGGAGCGGGATCATTTGGAATACGAATGGGAGTCAGATTACCGGGAACAAGATGGGACATGATTACTCTCTGTGGGAGCAGGACGGGACAGGAGTGAAAATCCACTCCTGTGTCATCGTCTACTGCCCAGGGGGCGGTTTAGCAAGCAAGCTGCAATCAGCGTTGCAGGGCGAGTTTCACCGCACTCGGTGTCGCACTCTTGGTATAATGGGGGGGAGTTCTGTCGTTCAACAGAACAAGCATCACTGATTTTCTTCTTCTTGTGGTCTAAATGTTGTTATGCATTTCCGCCACCTACTGTGTAGAAGTATGGGTCAGAGTGGGGGACAACCTAACTGGCCGAGGAAAATAAAACACCACTCAAATTCTCCTCAGCAACCCGGTCTTTCTCAAAAAAGCGGACCCCACTTGCCAAGAAGGCAAGTTTGCGGCTGGATATGTGAATGATCCATGGGGCAAATGGAGAATGTTCTGCCTGTCGCAACTCTCTCGGGAAGATGTTGATGATGTTTTCATTATTCAATTAATTATCTCCTGCTTTATGCTGTTTGGAACTGGATGCATTGGAACCTGGCGAAGCGGCTTACAGCAAAAGGCAGGCTGGGAGTGCTTTGCGATGGGACACATAGAGCCGTACAGACTCAAACTGATAAACCGAATGGATTGGAGGCCAAGATCGATGCTCTGTCCGCCCGCGTATATCGCATCGAAGGCTCCCTTGGGAGGATGGAAACCAGCATGGAGTGAGTTACGGTTCAACTTGGAAGAAAGTCGTGGATATTCTGCCAAAAGCAGTCTGGACATTCAGCAGGCAGGCTGCAGCTGTGTCTGCCTGCACCTAAACAAATCATCTCTAAGCAGACATACCAGGCCAAGGGAACACTCTCTCGATCGAACCAAAACAAATCCGGTGAAAGTATGATAAGCAGATTTCAGTCACTTGAGCGCTAAAAGCAGTCCGGGGCGCGGACCTTTCTTTGCAAATGGGAAAAATGCAGCAACAGACAGAAGAACAGGATACAACTTCCAGACAAAAAAAATTAGGCTACCAGAAGTCCTAATTAAAATATGGATTTATCACAACAGGTGATTCCCACACACACCGACCGTACCTGTTTGTATTAAGATGTGACTTTCACAAACGAATAAATTCAACTTTAAGACTCAAAGAAGCTCATCTATTCAGATGCACATTTCACCAAAGTTGTGAACACCCAATTCATGCAAGAACCTCCATTAAAAAACAAAAGAGGAGCAGTGCTGCAGCGAGCGAGGCAGGGCTGGGGGGGCGGGCGCATTGGTGAGGTCACACACTGATGTTGGTGGAGAAGGCCTGGCTCTCAGTCTCTGCTGTAATTCATCCCAAATGTGTTCTATGGGGTTCAAAAACAAGCCCACACCATCATTCCTCCTCCACCAAATTTCACACTCGGCACAGTGAAGTCTGAAATGTACCGTTCTCCTGACAACATCCAAACCCAGACTGGTCCATCAGATTTCCAGATGGAAAAGTGTGATTCATCACTGCTCTACAGTGCAGTGGCGGCGTGCGTGGATGCACACCACTGCATGATATGTGATGTGTGACACTGGTGATGTGTGTCTTGGATGAAGCTCCTCAGCCATAGAAACCCATCCCTGTGTGCTGTACTTGGGCTAATCTGAAAGTCACATGACACTCTGTAGCAGTTAACTGTGCAGAAAGTCAGCGACCTCTTTGTACTATGCGCTTCAGCATCCACTGACCCCTCTCTGCCAGTTTACGTGGCCGACCACTGTGTGGCTGAGTTGCTGTTGTTCCCAAACTCTTCCATTTTGTTTTGATAGAGCTGACAGTTGACTGTGGAATATTTAGGAGCGAGGACATGTCATGACTGGATTTGTTGCACAGATGACATCCTATGAAAGTTACAAGCTGGAACATTTTCACAAATGTTTGTGCAAACAGTCTGCATGTCTGAGTAATGGATTTTATTCACCAAGTGATTAGGACACCTGATCCTGATCATTTGGATGGGTGAGTTGAATACTTCTGTTGAAGTAGTATGTATTGCATATTAGAGTAACTAAGTCCTATTAAACAGTGGTATGTCTTTTTTCCCCTAAATCAAATAAATCAGAAATGTAAACACAATGGTCAGTTGAAATCTGATGTAAAGACAGTTCTCTTCATTAAGGATTTTTCTCATTTAACATTTGTATTCGTTTTTGGATGAATACATCATTTGAAGATCTCCCAACCGAGGAGGTCAGCTCAACCTAGGTTCAGGTCATCTGGACCTGATTTCTTATTCCTTACACAAGTTTGTGTTCAGCTATGTGACCAAGTTCTGAACAGGTTCTACCTGGAAGAAGATGGCTTTTCCATCCACTCTCCAGAAGTTGGTAACAGGATAGCCACTGTGACCTCGACATGGGAGCAGCTCCAGACCAGCGCTGCAGCTCGGGCAGACCTTTTCTGGAACACACAGTATGGTTATGGGTTTAGTCTAGGCAGGGAATGTGGACACATGGTCTCACCCAGTTCTTACTTTGCTGTTTCTGCCGCGCCTTGTCACATATGGCAGGTCGGAGCTGCAGTCTGGATCCGTCTGGCAGCGAGCACCCCCGAGAACAGACTACTACACCCAAACAGGACTTCTTCAGAATCTGACAGTTATGGTTGTTGGTGTTCCTCATGGCCCAGCCAGACAAATGTCGTTGAGCATTTTTATCTTCAGCTGCAAAACAAAAAGGCTTGCAAGTTCAAACATCTGAGTATTCAGTATCTCCTCCATCAAAGACTGCTGTATGACCTGAAGTTCATAAGAAAGGTTCAACTCTTCACCTGCTCTTTTTAGTGCCGTTTTTGCCTTTTCCTGTCGATTCAGTTAACAAAAGTAAAAACAAACTAAAAAAGGATGTAATAATTAGGATTTCTGCCAACACAGAAGAGATTTCAGTATGCTTCACTCCACAGGCACAGCCGCTCGTTGAAAGGAACCCAAAAGTTCAGCCGTGCAATCAGAAAACTGTGTTTACAGATCATCTGTACAGTAAAGTCAAAAATGTCTCACCGCTGTAGATGTAACGAACGTAACCATCTGTCCACTCCTGGAAGTGGTCGAACTGCTTCAGGTCCTAAAGATAGATAGACAAATATACAGAGGCAGACAGAGGGAGGGAGAGACAAACAGACAGATTAAAGTTGGAAGTCCTCTGGTTGACTCTTACATAAGTGTTCCATCAAAAGGAGAATCAAAGAAAGAATCAAACAGAATCCAGTTTGGTGATGGAGTAATGAATCTACCCGGCAACCAAGGATAGTCTGCAGGTCTCAGTCCACATGACATTTTTGGACAAATACAAGAGTGTTTTGAACACTATCACAGTTTGCTTTATTTAACATATTTTATGTGTTGTGATTTGAACCTGATCAGCTGCTCCTATGTTTTAAACAGAAGCTTCAGTTGGACAGTTTATAGTAGAGGGTAGATATTGATCAGTTTCAGGGCGGGCTGAGGATCAGCTGACAAAGTGTTTTTGCTGTTTTGGTTTGAGTAAAAACACAAATATGAAAACCAGTTTTCTTGTTTGAGCAACAACATCAGCACATGCTATGTCAGCAGGCTGCTCACAACCTTTACTTAACCTTCAACTCACAGTGGAATGATACAGAAACACTTAAAGCTGAGTCAGCAGCTCCTCAGACCTTCCACTAACCTCCCAAGAATAAGTGCTTCTGAAAGTTTTGAAATATTTGAAGGTCAACTCAGAGCTCCATCCACACGATGCAAACCCTTGCAGCACAAGGATCATCAAGAAACAAAGGAACTCAGATGTTTAAACCCTTGAAGCTATTTCTGCCCACTGAAAACACAAAACTTAAATTACATTTAAAAAGTACATGTTGCATAATGTGAAATCATTTGGTAAAGAATATCAATTCATTTTTATTTGCTTGGATCCAAAAGCCAGTCTCAGAGCAGTATCACATTTAAAGTCTAACAAATCCTTCTCTCATTCAAACTATAAATAACAGGAAAAAATAATATTTTCTGTTGTTTCCTCTAAGCTCCTATCATCAGTTTTTGTCTGAATTATAATTTCTTATCAGGTTTATTGTAAAACAGATCAAATCAAAGTAATGGGAGAAATTCATATTTATGTTAATGGTGTTGATTTTTTATTTCATTTATTTATTTTATTTTCACAGCACACAAGAATAAATTACACAACATTCTTGTCTTTAATAATGACAGCCTTTGAAGAAGCAGACCTCGGTTGTGGTTATTTGAGTTCCTGTTGCCTTTCTATCAGCTGGAACCAGTCTGGCCATTCTCCTCTGACCTCTGGCATCAATAAGGCATTTCAACCCACAGAACTGCAGCTCAGTGGATATTTTCTCTTTTAATTTCTATTTTCTCAACACTAGAGATGGTTGTAGGTGAAAATCCCAGTAGATCACCAGTTTCTCAAATACTCAGACCAACCCATCTGGCATCAATAACCACACCACGTTCAAGTCACTTCAATCACCTTTCTTTCCCATTATGATACTCGGTTTAAAACACCTCTCTCACCCTGCCGCGGAGGCGGGTGGTACCTCACTCTAAGCTCGGGTCCTCTACCAGAGGCCTGGGAGTTTGAGAATCCTGCGCAGTATCTTAGCTGTTCCAAGCACTCTTTTTCTTCAACAACTCGATTTTCTGGACTGAGATGTTTGAGGTCTTTCCAGGGATCTGCTGAAGCCACTCCTCCAGTTTCGTGGTTACAGCCCCGAATGCTCCAATTACCACGGGCACCACTGTTACCTTCACCTTTCAAGCTTCCTCCAGTTCTTCTCTGATATTTCTCCAGTTTCTCATGTTTCTTCTTCTTGATGTAACCATCTCTTGGTTCTGCTACATCCACCACAACAGCTTTATCCACCACTACAATGTCTGGTTGGTTCCATTACCATCCTGTCCGTCTGCATCTGGAAGTCCCACAGGATCTTTGTTCTCTCATTCTCTATCACTTTCTGAGGTGTTTCCCATTTTGACTTTGGGGTTTCCAGTCCACACATGTTCTTGAATACTGCAGAATCTCAGCCACTTACTTGTGGCGTTCTATGTATTCTGTCCCTGCCAGCATCTTACACCCTGCAGTTAGCCCGTGTGGCTAGCATACAGTTTCAGGGTGTTGAATTTGGGATGGAGCCCTCCATGTTTGGTGAAGAGCTTCCGTGTCTTAACATCCGTGGCCTGTATCTCTTTCTTTAGCCATCTGATTATTCCTGCAGGGTATCTCATGACTGGCAGTGTGTAACTGTTTATTGCCCGGGTCTTGATCTTGCCATTGAGCTGGCTTCTCTGGACTGGTCTTACTTGTTGGAGGTATTTTGCTGTTGCAGCTTTCCTTGTCGCTTGCTTCAGGTTGCTGTTTGCCTGTGGAATTCCAAAGTACTTGTAACTGTCCTCAATGTCTGCTATTGTTACTTCTGGGAGTGAATACACACAAACACACACAAACACACACACATATATATATATATATATATATATATATATATATATATATATATATATATATATATGTGTGTGTACATGTGCTCTGAGTACTAGGAAAATGTCTGAATTGAAATATTATCTACAACAGAGGGAGCATGGATCTGGTTGTCTCAATTTAAATTTCAGTAACCAGCGTTTGACTGAATTTTTTTTATTGGTTTTTGTAAATCAGTTGTTCCTGTCCTTTTAAATATCACTAGAATTAGTATATTTTGACATTTTCAAACATCAGACTAATACTCTATGTTAGCATTGTTTTTTAGTTAAAAGCCTGTAAGTTATAATGTAATGATATTCATCTATAAAAAAGTTTAGGATCTTAGATACGAAATAAGCATTGACTGCATAAGAGAACTGGACTGAGAGTCTGTGACATCATTCAATGAAAATGACTTGCTTCCGGTTCAAACAAAACGAAGTCATTTCAATTGCCATGTTTTTACAACATAGACATTGCCTTATTGGAACCCGAAATCATCAGCATTGATTGTATACATTTCTATTGCAACCACCGTCTTCAGTCAGGAGTGAGCATGTTAGAAGACTACACCCCTTCCACTGAAAATTGACTCGGAAGAATCTGTTCATCAAATGTTTTGAATGTTTTACACAAGACCACATACTTTTTGTGAGGCATCGGATTGGTCAGATTATAACTTTGTGCTACAGCAGAAATATTAAGAAAAAAAATCAGGATTATCAGAAACATGTAAAAAAAACAACAACAAGGTGTCAGAGCAAGAGTGGTTATTCTTGACAAATAGAATAACTGAGAAATAGCTGTTTATTTCTCTGTTGAAGTCTATGGGATTTTGGCTTTTTGAGAACAACAGGTGCTTCCTATTTGTAATGTCAGGGGGGTGCTGCTCAATCTAGTTCTCGTACACAGCGAATGACAATAAAGCATCACTTCTCTTCCAAGCTAAAGCCATGTGTTAGCTGGCTAAAAATATTTAGCAAAAAGTCACATGGGGCTGGCTGTAGTTTAGATCAATGCATTGGCGTAAGTGATAATATTTTATGAAAGAAACAACACCAAAAGAGAGCACTTGCTGCGGAAAAAAAAAAAGATTAAACTGATTTTTTTTAAAAAGGGCCTTTTTATTCAAGGAATTTATGTTTAAATAGGGCAGCGTGTATAAACAGAACATTTGGATTTTGGTCGTCACTGTAGGACTATGTCATGTTATTCTTTAGTTAGGATTATAAAATAGAACAGTAGGATTGGTACATTAGATTATTTAGGACCCACCCCAATGTATGGTGTTTTTAACATGTAACATGCATTTTTCACCTGAAGAAGGACATATATAAAGACAATTATTATGAAAATTCTATTTCTGAGTATTTCTTAAGTCAAATTGTGGTGAATCAGGATCAGACAAAAAAAAATGCTGTTTGAAATAACTTGTAGTTGTTACATACAAACTACAAGCTGCGTGCTCCACTCCATTCTGATGCATTCACATGTAGACAAATAGATCCCTTAACATTTTCATTTACCTCGTCTAAGCTGGTTTCTGGCTCAAAACAGTAAGGCTGGATAGCTCGCCATTTTTCTTGCTCCGCTAATGTTAGGTTGAGGTTGTGAGGAGTTGTAAGCTTTCAGAAGAGTGTGAACAAGGCATAATGGGAAGTAAGCGCAGGCTTACTCCCCACTAAAAGTCTCACCCACAATTCAAAGGCAATTTTTTGTTGAACTTCTGCCACTCTGCAGAAACAATCCTATAAAATTACATAAGTTTTGGTATTTTGTCTAAAAAAGGCATAACCATAATTAAAAGACCACCGGCTTTGAAAATAGAACAAAAGGTCATCAGAGTGGGACTTCACATATTTATTTTTGTATAAACATGTCTTACATCACACAACATTTAAAAAGGTAAATGGTGTATACTTATATAGAATTTTACTAGCTTCTTGCCGTTCAATTCAACTCAATTCAGTTTTTTTAAGAGTCCAATAACACAACACAGTTGTCTCAATGGGTAATTGTACAAAGTGACACATTCACACACATGTTCACACACTGATGATATAATAATAATAATAATAATAATATATTTTTTAAACAATTGTATTGTTTGTTATCTAAACACAGAGAGCATTCATCATGAATAAGTTTGGTGTTTTTTTTATTCTACCTCTGCAGGTGGCAGTAATTTAAGGCAATCTAGGACTTGTTTGTTTTGAATACATTATAATACTAGATACACAACATTTTATGGTTAGGGTTTATTTTTTAATAACAGAAACAGGTAGGCCTAATCTGTGATGTAATCGGGGGCGCCAGGGGGTAGCTAGGGGTTTCTATAATAATAATAAATGGATGCCCAATGCTGAACAATGCATCTTTATTGAGACTTTTATGACTAAAAGAAGATAAGAAGACTTTTACGCTAAAGTCATGCAGATTTTTGTCCAGAAGGAGAAACTAATGGAGTCAATTTACATGTTAAGGCTTGACCAGCGTGTCTGTATAGGTGTGAACGTGCGTGTTTGCATGTGTGCTGAGAGAGCATCCTCCATGCCAGTGTCTGTTATAATGTCTAGCATTCACCTTGGTGTGTTTTTGGCTTCAAAATTAATGAAAAGTAAAGATTTTCTTCTACATATTCTTCAATAACAGGATCAAGGTTGCGCTAAAAGCAGAAGTTACGGTAACAGGGTTAGATGCATGTTGTCTGACACATGTACCATGGATAGTAATTATTTGAAATGTTTGTATATTCAAACATATGTTTCCACAGTTAGGGGCTTCATTAAAACAGCACAAGGTTTAGGTTTAATTTAAACTTTTATTTAAAATTCGATTTGGACATTAGGAGGGGGACAAGGTGAAAAATTGTATTTTAAGGGTTACTCCACACTCATTTTTTTTCAAAAATATTTTCAAAGATTCTTTTCTCTCCGTTTCTGTAGATTTGATCTGAAGACATGGAAATGTGGTCAGAAACTACATGTTTTATCATTTTGTTTGTGGATAATTTGAAATATGTTGGGTGGTACATAAAATGTTCTCCCGTTCTAGAATGAGCCGTATAGGCCTCTCACTGGTTTGTAAATCTGCCTCTGAAAGAGTCACAGCCTCACCAACCACAACCTTCACTGAACGTCACTGCTCTATTCATCCTCTGTGTCTTCTATGCATTGTAACGAGATAAACACAGACACTGCTGCGATCAGGCTGCAGCAGCTCCAGTGGCAGTAGCTCCTCCCACACGCTGCTTGGCGTCGAGCTTATGAACACATTTTTGTCGACACAGACGTCAAGCTAAAGTATCATAAATTGCCAGGAAATAAAGGGGGAAAGGAGGGCATTTTGACCATCAAAACTTTGGACTTCAATTAGCAAATTTGCCGTGCGACGAAGGAGAGGTGGCTGACTCTCAACAGCTCTTCTTAAAAAAAATAACTCTTTTCTTGCACTGTAAAAGAAAAATATTGAAAAAATGTGGGGTAACAATTTTCATCTAATATGACTGGTTATATTCACCTGCATTTATCTGGTAAAGACTGCCTGAAGTATTAATTCAGTACAACCCAAAAAATCTAATTGAACCTACACATTTTTTTAACATACTACAAACCCAATACCCATCTTTAAAACAAGCCGTGTTTACACAAATGTTTTAGCCAATCTGTACACTTTTCAAATATGTAAAAGTGATTCATTTAATAGTTTAAACTTATTCGGCTAACAAGGTGACATGTACCTAAATGTATATTTTGTTATAATTCACAATATCTGAATAATTCTAACCAAAAAATAGACATTTCAGATGGACAAGTGTTCCTTTATCAAATAATTTAAAAATATTGATTTCAAAACATTAAACATACTTGGATATTTGACAGGACTTACACACAATCTGAGTACTGCTTATTCAAATTTTACAGTTTAAATATTACAAATTAAAATCTTGTTATGGTTATGTGGTGGAAGATTGTAGATCTGATGAAATAAAGAAATGTTTGTCAAGCAGTTTTAAGAGTATTAATTCAACAAAGAAAGAGAAGCATGCTGAGGAAAGCATGGAGAGGTCTGCAGAGCTCTGAAGGGATGAAGAGCAGTGGCCCTTTATACAGTCACACAAACAAACCCATCAGAAACTTCAGTTAGGGACGTAAGGATTCATATCTCGCATGGACAAGACGTTCTGACAAAGCCAAATGTTGTGAATACCATCATCAAAATGTGCTGACAAAGAGAAAAGAAATCTGGAACTATCTAAGCTGCAAACTGTGCACAAAGATCAATCTGAGTAGATGTCAAGACGTTAGAATGAAGTAGAAGTCCAAAATGTATGACTTCCATCACAGTTATTAGATTAAATATTTGAAAACATATTTTTAGCACAACTTATATTTACTTAGATATTTTACATGACAAAGACACAGTCAAATGGAGTAATGCTAACGCAAATATAGCAGGTAAATACTAAACATTTTAATTGTGTTATTGTTTTTAATTTCACAGGATTAAGACATGCATATCTGAGCAAATTAAGTTAAGTCTACTACAATATTATATACATATATATATATATATATATATGTATATATATGACTAAAACACAATCAAACTGAGTAAAGCTTATCCAAAATTAGCAGGTAATAGCAAACATTCTAATAGTGTTATTGTTTCTAATTCAGCATGATTAAAATTATTGTCATTTGTTCACATCCTTATGGGATATCAAGGTAGTGACTATTTGTTTTATATTGTGGATTTGTTCTGAATGACACACGGCTTATTGCAGATCTATTTATGGGAAGATCCAGGATCCAGAAGTGCAGCCAAATCTACAGAGGAAGATTACAGCTGGATTTAAGCCCGGTACACGGCATACTCTGATGCTGTAGCAATAACCACTGCGCCACCATATGTCTCTTTTGAAATGAGTGAATAACCCAATACAAAGTACATAATATTAATAGATAATAATAAACTGCATCTAAAGTTATGATCAAAAATAAGAGTCGATTTATAGTGTATTTATTCATCTCGTCAGTCCTGTTTCCCCTCCTTTATTTTAAATATATGCATTTTGGTTTTTTTTCTTCCAGGCTGCACAACTTTAGACCAAACTTTTCTGTGGGCGGCAGCACGTGGGTGCTGATCTCTGCTCTCATTGGTTGCATGTTTGATTGTGGTTACAGCTCATGCATTCTAGTCAGGGGCAGTTTTTCCTCTATATACTTTTTGGTTTTCCTGTAATTTGAACAACCAACAAGCAAAAGGTATCATAAATCGCCAGGAATAGAGGCATGAAGAATGGTATTTTGGCCACCAAAAGGACAGTTGGTTTTTTTTTACGTTTTAAAGTAGGATGTAATTTACGGCGTCCTGTGTTGTTCCAAGACGGACGTAATAAGTGCCATTTTGTTGCATCCAAAACACTGTTCTAGCACGATCAAACCTGCGTGTCAAAAATGCTGTTTTGTTGAGTCATATATGGATGTAAAAAACACTGTTATGTTTGAATAACAAGACTAAGGCCAAAGGCTCATCATGCTATAGCCTAGCTGTTAAGTCAGAAGTACTTTGTTCTTTTGCTCTGCGGAAAGTGTGAGTTCAACTATATCATTAGATTCTCTGCGATCGTTGTCTTTGACAAGATTTATGTCTGTGAATGTTTTAAGTAATGAGTGTTGAGTTTTAGTGAAAACAAATTAGAATCAATTAAATATCAAAGCTGAGCAACAGCATAGCACCTGTGGGATTCGAACCCATATACTTTTGATGAAAAAAAAATGACAAGCTAAGTGTGACCAGTTCTCACCACTCAGAAACACTGACGAACGTTTGGGAATGTTTATTAGTCAAGAAAGACAGCCACCCAGAAAGTGCTGTGTGCAGAGCTTTGGTTATCATGAAAGATTTGTTCATCCGTGGATTTTTCACTATTTTTAAAAAGGAATCAAGTGTTTTTCAAGTGGTTGAGTAATTTGACTATTACTATAAAATTTTTTTTTTTATTTTCAGCGACAAAGAAAGCTTGCTTTGATACTTTTAACAGTTTATCAATGAAGCACATTTGTAAAAAACAGAGAAGAAGAAGAAGAGCAAAAAAGAAACACTAACTACAATCAAAACAATACTGTCGCTAAAGGTTAGCATAAGAAAAAAATAAAAAGAACACAAAGGATCACATATGTGATTCAACAAAACAGCATTTTGGACGCACGGTTTTGACCACGCTGGAACAAGTAGTTCTGTACAAGATAAAACACCACTTTCTGCGCCCATCAACACAAGACAGCATAAATTATGTGCTACTTTTAAAAGGTGCGTAAAAAAACTGCGCTTTTCATGGCCAAAAAGCTTTTCCTGGCAATTTGACACCTTTTGCTTGCCATAGCCTGCAATTGCATGCACATCCACTTGCTCTGGATTCTTTTCCTGAATCTCCATAACACAGCGCTGAGAAGCAGAGCCCCCGAGCCCCCGAGCTACCAGGATGTCAAAGTTCTCCCAAAAGCGGGGCGCAGATGAGAAGGCGGTCCAACCACATTAGTACAGACAAAAGAGACCATGATGTCATTACGTTTAAGCAGACTGTTTAAAAATTCAGTGAAATAAAATTTGCTGAAAACATTCAGTGCATTCATGTCATATGTGTACTTCCTCAATTCATATTTATTTTACAAATGATCAGTTAAAGTTTTGGGGATTTTTTTTTTCTTCTTAAACTGAAATGTTATGTTTTATACATTGTAATTGTTGCTGACATAAATTGGGTGCATGTCGTTCAAATGTGCCTATAATTCATTTTAGATATTAATTAATATCTAGGTTTACATTTGACATTATTTAGATGTTTTATATTTGCAACACTGCAAGGTGTGTTTTATATGGTTTATGCATGGACAATTATTAAAACATTAAATAATATATTAATTACATATTTTAATGTCATTTTCAGGAGTGTTATTTTACCTAGTAAGAAGCTTATGTTTTTAGGATACATTTTACTCAATTTTCTCAGCCTTGTTGTCACTACTTAAGGCAAAAGGGTAGTGAATTTAAGAATTACACAATGTAATCATTTTTTCCTGCTGCCTAAAATAATTGAGCAATTTATAAACAGTTTAAATGTATAACAACTACCTCCCTGAAAAGTAAGTTCTTTCAGTGTGCCTCACTTCTCTTTCTCTTCTGACTTTGACAGTTTTCCAACACAGTTAAAAAGTACAATCCGTTGACAAGACAATACATTTAAATCTGGTGTTAATTAGCGTCGTATGAATGTGTGTTGCTCTTACTTTCCTTCTTGGAAATCTAATTTGACATAAAAATGAATTAGCAACCCCTTAAAGTCACTTAGCGGCCACAGAAAAAAACCCTGGAGCCGCCCCTGAATGTAATAGTTTATAAGTAACTTGCACAACACTGCTTTTTTTTTTTTATACTGCTCATATCTCACTAAACAGTTCGGGAAACTCATTTTGAGACAAGAATTTAAGCTTTTATTTAAAATACAAATGACTCCATAGGTTAGATGTGCTTTAATATTGAGCTAATTTCACTTAAGAAAAAGTGAGACAACAAACTCCAGTCTCCCCATCAACCACATTCGATCCTGTGAATAAACACTCCCACATAAGAGACATGATTACACCGGACCCAAAGACAGGCCTGGGTTCTCTTTGAGTTCTTGTGTCTATGTAAATATATTTCAAATGTTCTGAGTTGTATGAGAGCATCACAGCAGCTGTTTGAAGGTCCAGCTTGTTTTGCTGCATCACAACCTTACAGCTGGACACTAACTGCAGCTCCAGGCATCAGCAGCTCAGACCGTTCCCGCGTTCTGCTGCATGAGAACACATGAGGACTGTTCTGATGCCGTTCTCTGCTCCATCAGCATCTTCACAGTCTGGCTCCGACTGACCCAGACGTGGACGTACGTCATGAGAACCTTTCTGAATCCTTCATGTCACTGGATCGAGACCGTTCATTTCAGATGTACCGGCAGCAGAACGCAGTGAGCAGTCAGTTTGTTCTCCAGAAACGGAGCTGGCGTCAAGAACATCGGGAGACTCGCGCGCACACGCACGGTGACCGGTGCAGGTCTTGAGGAGAACAACCCCGGTCCCGATGCCCCCCTGAAGCGGGTTTTTCTCTGCAGGACGGAGGATGTCGGTGCGGTTCTGAAGCCGCGGAGGATGCGGATCACACGGGCCTGCAAACTCCAAAGAGAACCGGACTTCATACAAACACAGTCTCTGTTCACGTGATTCAGGTCACAAAATGACCCCCCAGAAGTTCACTGCGCCTTTGACATTTAGAAGTCTGCTCTGCTTTCTTGGTCTCGGACGCAGAAGGGTTTGGGTTCCACGGTTCCTGAGTGCGGATGTTCCTGCATCTCCTCCAGAGGACGCGGAGAACACATGTCACGCACATAGGCGCGTGACAGCTGCCGGGACTTGTATGTGCGGCGAATAGCAGAAGGCAGCCTGAGACGCGCGTACGATTAGTGCAATGCGCATCTTGGCTTCACGCAGGAGCTACGAGTGACCAACATGAATTTCAGAAAGTTTTGTGCTGCGCGACCAGCAGCAGGAGTTTGAAAAACTTCCCAATAATCAATAGAACCAGAACAATAATCAGAACAATAATCACAACAATAATCAGAACAATAATAATCAGAACAATAATAACCAGAACAATAATAACCAGAACAATAACCAGAACAATAATAA